>VZTA01002827.1:153319-358857 GCA_013398855.1 Mohoua ochrocephala
GGCCGGGGCAGCCGCGGTCCCCTCGCGGCGCCCGGCGCTGTGCGGGCGGGGCTGCAGCTGCCGCCGACGGAAAGCGGCATTTCCTCGGTGATCGTGCACCCCTCGCCCTGTGCTGGGAAGGCAGAGCCACCAGTATTAGGGGGTTTTTTTTGTTGTTGTTCTTGAAGTTCCATTCTAAACGTGTCGCCCGTCATTCGGTTTTGATGAGTTTATTCCTCGTTGATTGTGGCAGGCGTGTGCGGCCGCTGTCCCAGTAGCCTCCGGTTCTTGCCCTGGTGGGAATACTGGATTTCGCTTTTCGTGGCCCCAGTGTGTTGTAGGCAGAGCTCGGACTGTGTTTTTCAAAGGGAAAATAAAGAGATACACAGAAATAGCGGGATTTGTGCCTAGGTTCAGGTGCAGCTCTGTGTCCTCAGGATCGTCTGGTTTCTCTTTGATCCATGTGAGAGATGCTCCGAGGCTGAAATCCGGGGGATTTGGTTGCACTTGATATGGATGTGCTGGAGAACTACAAAATGCCAGAGACTCGGAAAATGCCAGCTATTGCAGTTAATGATCAGTGACTTTTACTGCGAGGAGATAAAGAGTCTGAGCAGTGGCTGTATGATGACCTTTTCTTGTCACTGTTCGTGCTTCAGGTCCCCAAACTTTGGGAGGACAGTGATGTACAGAAGATAAAAACAAGCCCTCACTGCATTCTTCTTCTTTGCTTGAGTGCAGTAACTGATCTGTAGGCTTCAGCAGATCAAATACCAGCTGGTAAGCTTGGGGTGATGGGCTGCAGATGGCACAGGAGCCTGTGCCTCAGGTGTCCCTGCTGTCCCTCCCTTCGCGGGTCATTTTTGTTAAACTTGGTGCCAGCGCTGACAGCGCTGGTGCTGCTGGTGAAAAGCAGACGATTATTTGATGCTGATCTGGGGAGGGTCTTGAAATCCTGAGTAGTTCATTCATAAAAGGGATCCAAAGGGATTTCTGCTGGGTTCATACAGAATGATCATCTGGAAGGAAAGCAGCAGATTGGAAAAGTAATCCTTTCTTTCTAATGCAGCTGTTAATAGGTTTCAAGTTGACTGCTTCAGTTGCTATAGATTTTTATCAGTGCCCTCTTCGTGGCACCTATTGATTTCTGTCTGTCTGGTGATACTGAGCTCCAGGGCTGCAACCACAGATCTCAATCCCAACTGTGTTTTTCTGGTTTTAAATTAAGTTTTTAATTATTAGCTTAGTGTTTTCTACAGTGCTGCCTCGTCCTTGTGTGGGTTGTACACGTTACAAGGCTCCAGTCTGACTAACTGCTGCCTTTCAGGCTCCTTTGTGCATCCCTGCCTGTGGAATTTCAATGTAACATTGGTGTAGTCTGGTTTTTTTGGGGAATTTGAGCATAATGTGCACATAATTCCCAGTTTTATGACGTGTATTTTTTAATATATATATATATACACACACACACACACACACATACACTGGTGCCTGTGTCTAAAGCTGGAGCAGCTCAAGGGATCTTGTGGTAATGAGCAAGACTTGCACATTCTCCGATTCCTGCGTACACCGAGGGTGTTTCTGTTGGCAGGACCAGCCCAGCACCTCACTGGGTGATGTTTTCTTTCCAGTATAAGAATTTTAATCGATGTTTCAACCTAAAGTAAGACAGAGAGGCAGCTCTTTGGAGGGAATTGGATTGAGTTGTTTCTGTGGCTCTTAAAACTGTTGGTGAGACAGGCTTTGCTTGGAGGACCAGAGGAGCCTTTCTGGGTGCTGAATTTGAAATAACCCACTCCAGGAATGGAAAATCCACATCAGAGAAGATTGCTACAGAGAGATGGAACAGAGACAAGGCTGTTTGCAGCAAAGTGACTGAACTGGGTAACATCAGCCTGGGAAGGGCTCTCGCTCCTGCTAAGTCATCTTTATACTGTAGTGACACCCAGCACTGTGTTATTTTGGGTTTTAAAAGGCTAATTTGCCTGAGTAGAAGCAAACCAGAAATAAGTATCAAATCTCCCCCCTCCTGCCCCATTTCTGTAAGCTGAAGAAGCTTTTGTGAGACTGGAGAGTGTCTCCCACTGAAGGGAAAAGGGCTGAGGTTGCTTCACACCTCACACCCTGGGGCTGTGAGTCTTGGAGGGTGCCCAAATTTTGTGGTCTATTATTGGCAAAGTCCTGCTTTGTTAGATGGTATAATTTGCCACATCACAGTATATAAAATGTTTCCCCAAGGCACTTTTCTCCATAATGTTTATATTCAGTATGATGTATCTGTGAGGAAGACACGCTGCGTGAAGCTCATGTCTATGCAAAGACATTTTATGCGTGTTTTTCAAGGGATTTCTGGAAAGTATGATGATTGACATCTTGTCTGGCCTCCTATTTGAATTTCACTCCGTAATGTGATAGTTACAGCACCACTTTCCTGCTGTGTTTGAAAGTCTTGCTTGGGAAGCGGCCCCTTGTCTTTAATCTTCCTCAGCGTGGATGCTGTGCTGGAGAGCTGTGGGCTGGGCAGGGATGCACGGGGATTGCAATTACAAAGATGAGCTGAGGATACCCAACGTGGGAATGTGCACGTGGAGCTGCTGTCCAGGAGTTTTCCTGCCTGGCATACAGTCAGAGCGTTCCTGAGCCTGGGACAGTGGTGGAGACCACGGACAGAAATGACAGACACAGATGCTGCATTTGGAAGTGCAGGAGCATTGTGGGAGCAGGGGCTGTGCTGGCTGTCAGAGGGGTTTCACTGCAACCTCCCATTCAAATCCTGCAGGAGGTGAAAGGAAGAGAGGCCTAAGAGTCATTAGACTCTTGCTCGTGGTAGAACAGGATACAAGGAGGGAAGAAGCTGAATGGCACAAATCCAGAGTGTGATTTTTCTCCACAGGATTTTGGTATTTTGTTGATTTTGGGGCAAGAGATTGCCCAGCAGCAGAATCTCTTTCTTCCTGAAGGCAGCTGGATTGCCCATTTTATTGATCTCATGTGGAAGGGAACCAGCTGTTTAAATTCTTCTCGGTCTTACAAGTGTGTATTTGTTGCCAACAACTGCACAGGTCTTGAGTATGGACTTTGAGAGAATTGTATTTGTTCATCCAACACCCCGCTGCAGTTGAAACTGGAGCCTGTGGCTGTGGAACTGAGGTGCCAGCGCTGGATGTGGGGGGTTGAGCTCTGCTCTGTGCCACTGCCAGTGCTGTGGGCTGTGGCAACTGCCACATCAAATGTCTGGTGTCCAGACGCTCCTCGGAGCCAGCGCTGCATCTTTGTGATCTCCATCCCATGTTTCCATCTCTCCCAGCTCTCCCCCCTCCCTTGTTTTGATGGCTGTGTGGGTGGTTTTCTTTCCTTGCCTCCTACTTCGACTGCAGACACGGCAGAAGGAAGAGATGATCTCCAGAGTCGGAGTCAGAGTCCCGTATTACCCAGACCTGCCGCTCTTTAGGGATGGTTTTAGAGAACGAAGGAAATTTTAATTTATTTTTCATCCACAAAGTTAAGAATGTGGGGGGTTCATATTTTTCTTCAATTGTCTTCTTGCTTGGGAAGGGCTCTAGGTCTTCTCTTCCCCATCCATCAGGAAATGAAGAGGAAAGTGGCCTATGGTCTGGAGAGTGAACATTTGCTCATAGTAACTCTTCTCTTTTCCCAGTAAGGCACCAGAGAACTTGCTGGTGCTACTGGGGACATATAACCAGTGTCAAGTACTTCCTAGAGCATTCCAGGGGAGAACAGCTCTGGAGAAGAGCTGTTGGAAATGATGAGTGTGTGTGTAACCACCAGCTCTTGTCCCTGTTCAACAGCTCAGGGCTTTGGGAGGGCTGGCGAGGCTGCTTCATCCTTCTGAAGTTTGAATCCCAGGGAAGTAATACATGGAGAGATGGAGATTGTATAAAAAATTATATTTTGCGTTTAAATCCCTCAAGGGCCTTTTTTCTCAGATTGTCACCATAAATGCAAATAATGCCACCCTGAGAGAGAATGAGCAAGAGTCTGTATGCTTTGTGTTTGTGTTGTTTGGATGCTGTGAGGTTTCACGGAATCAGAATCGTTCAGGTTGGAAAAGGCCTCAGAGGAGTCCAGCGGCTTTGCCGTGGTGCCGGGCCGTGGCAGGAGGTGGCTCTGAGGGGAAATGCAGCCACGGCAGGGTGGCTCTGTGCATCCAGTCCTTATCAGCGTGGATCACAAGTGTCCCTTGTTCCGCTGCCCCGTTCAGGGTTCCCAGCGTGCTGTCCCAGCCCGGATGTCTGCGGTCACGTTTGTCGCCGCGGAAGCCCCGAGCAGACGGTCAGGAGCAGCTCGTGAACTTCCTTCGGCTGCCTGGCAGGGCAGTTGGTGGGGGAAGAAAACACCGATACAGATCTTTGGTAAATAGTCTTGTAATATGACGCAAGTTTAGCTAAACCCACTTAATATGGGGAAATAAGCTGCATCTGTAGTTGTAAAAACAATCTCCCGGTGTATATATGCTTTTGTGATACTCAGCTCATGCAGTTTATATACCATGGGTGAAAACGGACTTGTTAGACTGGGTATTGATTTTTAAACCCCTCTCTTGTGGAAACATAGTATATGTGAAGGACTTTTTTTGATACCCAGTGTTCACCAAACTGAGTTTCTCTCAATAAAATGGCAGGAGTTGTTCTGAGTTAGGGCTCTTAAGATAGAAGACAAAATCTGTAATGTGGCTCAAGCTCGGATGTGTTCCATCTGCCTCCTGGGTTGTTTTCTGTAAAGTCATTGTTCCAAACGCAAGATAAGTCAAATATTTTTCTTAAAATATTGCATTCAAATTTTTAATGGAGCCAGAGATTAAATTGGCTGCAGTTGTTGCAATAGTTTTAATATATCAAAATAAAAAACATTCTACTGTGCTTAAATAAAACCAGTTTCTGACAGCAGGAGAAAGATGGAAAATTCTACTCCACAGTTAAAGCCAGGAAAGGCTTTTTGCTGAGAATTTCTCTAGGTTGTATATGCAGGTAGGACAGTGTTTATTCTGAGGTGGTGCATCAGGATTATGTCTCTGCTTGGGGAGAAGAGGCAGATTTTGGGGAGAGGCTGGATGCTGTCAGCTTGCGCTGGCTTTCCCTGGAACACTGAACTGCAGCACGTTCCGAGACAGGATCCACACAGCGTCACGTCAGGGCTAAGCACTTGTGGGTTTTAAATAAATATTTATAGAGTTGAGCACGAAACTTTCCTTGTCCTGGGGCATTAAAGTTACACTCACAAAATTCCTATAGAAGTCACCGAATTGGCATCGGCGTTAACGAGCAGAGGGTGCCAAGGCTTGAGTCTCTGCAAGGTTATTCTTACTCCTTCCAGGAAAGGAGGAACTGGGGAGAGAGGAGAACAAAGGGAACTACACAAACATTGACAGAATTCAGCTGTTCAAGCTCAAAACAGAATTGAAATATTCCCCTCTATGACAAAAAGAAGCGCTAAGGATGCATCGTTGCCACAGCCAAAGGGAGGTGTTCTGCCTGTTCTTTGTGCTCCCCAGCTTGGAAGCACCGAGCTCAGTTCCTGGCACTGACTGGAGAGCTGGAAACCTGAACCAAATCCACATCTTATATCAATATTCTGCTATTCAGGAATGTTTCTGCACAAACATGAAAATTCGGTGTTAAGGCCATTTGTTTAACCCTGGCCATATGCAGGGGAGACTTTCAGTTTACGATTACACTTAAATGCTTTTGTTGGCCAGATACTTAATCAAGCCTGAAAGAGCTTTAATTGTAACGCTTATCTACTGTTGTTTGTCCCAGGAAAAAAGCCTCCATCCAGAAGCACGTCCTTCCTGGGACAGCACCTCCAGCTCAATGTTAAGGCCATTTTCTAACACCGAAAAGGCAGCAGAGTGAGACTGAGCTTTAAAGCACCAGAAAAAATGTGAAGGGTCAGCATCCAACTGGCCTGACTGAGGTTCGTGCTGTCCGGATACAGCTGAAGTTGTTTTCACATCCTGACTTACAGCTCCTTCCTGGACTTCGTTTCCCCTGTGAGATGTGGATGTGGTGATTTATTTCTTTAATTAATGATCTGAAGTTCAGTTTTACTGGGGCTGTTTCCGTGCATGAATCAGCCTCTCTGGAAATCCTAAAGGCGCTCGAGCGTAAAATTTTAACTATTACCTGTTGTTTGATTGCTGGGGTGTGGGAGTGAAGAGAGGAGCCAGAGGCAGCTGTGGTTTGAAAAAGGATCTCAGGGAAATCTGGGAGCTGCGAGCCATCTTCCGGTGCTGCACAAATGGATGTTATTCTTCACTGGGCTCCTTCCCAGCAGATGCGTGGACAGAGACAGAGCAGGGAGGAGAATCAGTGCAGTGTTAGAGGAGAAAGTTGTGCCTCACACCTGAGCTGAGCTACCTGGAGCATAGGAGGGAGGGTGGTTCATAATATTGAATCCCTGGACTTCTAGAAAGTTTTGGACAAGCCTGGTTAAAAATCTTTTTTTCCAGAAAGCAACTAAGCGGCTGTGGGATAAGAGAAAGGGATTATTTATTTTCTTTTTGGCTTATGTAAGTGATTGCACATCAGTTACAGAAAGCAGATAACTATCAAGATTTGGGAGTATCCAGGCAGCTTTTACAATCTGCAGAAATTACCAGGAGATTCCCACAGAGATCTGTGCCGGACTCTAAGCAAATGGTGCAAGAACAGCCTGCTGTTGCTGTCCCAGCTGGAAAACTGGGAAGAAACAATCATTGTCCTATGCAAGAACAAGGTTTAAACTCTGCTAAAACACTGTTTAGCAGAGAGGTCTTGGAGCCATACTAGGTAATTCTACAAAAATACCATATTCATGGCCATGAAAAGCAAACAGAATGTCAGGAATGTTTAGGATGGGAGAGGGCAAAACCCCACTGTATAGATGTGTGGTGAGTCTGTCTTTAGTAGACCGGAATGAGTGTCTTTAAATGATATAAAACAGTGAGAAAAGGGAAGAAAGTAGGGTGAGGTGATCACTGTGGGAGGAACAACCAAATAAGGCAGAATTTCTGGGTAATAAGGCAGAAGCTGTGGCTGCCCCATCCCTGGGAGTGTTCAAGGCCAAGGGCTTGGAGAAACCTGGTCTAGTGGAAGGTGTCCCTGCCCATGGCAGGGGGTGGGACTGGATGGTCTGTAAGGTTCCTTCTAACCCAAACCATTCCATGATTCTGTGAATTCTGCAGTTGAGAAAGAAACAGCTGGAAAAGTCTGAAATGTGATAACAACATGTCAGGCACGGGAGAACAAACAGGAAGGGATTATTAATAACTTCTCCTAATGGAACAACCGGGGGAGAGCAAGTGAAAGTGGCAGGTGGCAGGTTCAGAGTAAATGAAATGATTTGTTTGACAACACAGATTTCGGGGAGGAACTCCCTGTCAGAGGACGTGGTGTACAGCAGGAAGTGCATGGGCTTGGGAAGCAGTGAGACAAATTAAGGGGAAAAGTCTATTAAGGGCTATTAAACATTATTACTACACCTCTGACTCAAAAGTGTGAATTTACTGGAGTCTGGGAAGAAAGCTGGATGTGGTGCAGCTCTCTGTGCTCAGTCTGTTGGCGTGCTCTTCCTTGGGATCTGTGACCAGTGGAGACAGGAGACTGGGCTTAGATGAGTGTTGGATCCAACCCAGTAAAGCTTTCTTCTCTTCTTGAATGAAATTGGCTCTGCTCCCAAAATTATGTTAACAGTTTGCATTAAAAAAAAATAAGACCACGTTGTCCAGGAAAAATGTTTGGTGGGAAAGAATATATGTGTGTGTGTGTTTGGGATATGTTGGGTTGGTGTCTCAGCATTTCTTACACATGAAACAAGCATTTGGTGATTCCAAGACCATCAGTGTGCAGATGCTGACACGCTGCATGTTTAGACCATGTTTAGGGTAGGTGATCAGATACCTCTCCTGCCTTAGGCATAGATCAAAGTCAACTGGAAAAGCCTGATGGAAACAGCAAACACAAAGCCTCTGGGAAAAAAAATCACAGTTTTCACATAAACCCACGTTTTTATGGGAGTACTCATTGCCAGGCGGGTTTAAACAGCACATCTGTATTCACCTCATGGGATCAACCTCTGGCTGTGCTTATATCACTGGGAATTTTGCCACGGACTACAGCAGGACAAGATTTTATTCCTTAGGAAACACTTAATGCTGCTTATCCAAGACATTCCTGTGCACATGTTGCAATTGTATTTGGCCAGAGCAGCAGCTGCAGAACAACTGGCAGAGCAGGGAAGGAGCAGAATAACTCTGTGAATGAATTAAAAATATGTCCTGAAACATTCTCACTGGATGTGGATAGAAATGAAGTTCAAGTGAAGCTGATTTATGGCTAGTAGATGTTTGGTGGGTTGGTTTTTTTTCCCTAGGCAGGAAATAAAATATATGTGAATAGAAATATAAAGGGGCAGGTTTGCAAATTTCCTTGTTAGTGCCCCAGTAATCCTGATTAAGAACTGGAAATTCCACCCTGTAATGCAGATAAACAAGCCTCTTGGTTCTGGTAGCTCAGTCCATGGAACCTTTTTGCCTGAGCAATCTTTTTCTAAATTTCTGTTCCCTTCCATCACATTAAAATGCGCCAGGAGGTCCCTGTGAGAGCTTCCCTTCACCTGCAGAGGACTGGGGTTTGTTGTGCATGCTGTGGGAAGATCAAAGTAAATCCATAACGCTAACTTGGGAAATGCTCCCCCCAGGAATTTACACCTGGATGAACTGAGGAGCAGCTGGACAGACAGCTCCGTGTTCCATGGAATGATTTGGGACCCAAGCTGGCAGCTTGGAGGGTGTTGGGAGAGCCATCACCTCCCACTGCCAGCCATCAGCATTAGGCTGAGACTGAGGAACAGCAGGGGAATGAAGCCATTTTGGCTGCTTGCCCAGGCCTGGAGAACTCCATCCTACAGCAAATAAACAGCTGGGGACTTAAACTTTGAAAAAAATAAAATGCAGTGTGTATTTATCTTAGTTTCTGATTGGGGTAAGCAGATGCTGGCTTGCACTGAGGCAGAAGGAAGCTTGCGGTTTCGAAAAAAAATAAAAAGCAGATACCATGGTGACAAGAGGGATCTATAAAACTTAAAAAAGACAGTGGGGAGTTGCAAAGTGGCTCCAGGTCGTGGCTCCAAGACATGGGCAGCATCCAGATTAGTGCTCCTGCTCTGGGGTGAAGGTGGCACTTCCCTTTGGGCTGCAGGGATGCAGTGGGTGAGAGCAGCCTGCAGATGGGAACGACCTGACCGTGTTGGAAAATGCTCCATTTTGTTAATTCCTGCAAGAGTCACTTCAGGATGTCTCCTGAGCAGTCCTGAGAGCAAACCCCCAGGCACTGGGCTCCCTGGCTATGGCAAGCAGAGCTTGGCCAACTCCTGTATTGTTTCAGCTGCCCAAAGTGTTAGAAACTGCAGTGTGGCCAGGTCTTGTGAGAAGAGTTTATCTCTCCCTCTTAAAGACACAGCTTTTAGACAGTATTTTGTCCAAGTAACATAAAGAGGGATCCGGGGCCTCCAGGATGATTCACACTTGAAATATTACCCAGGGCAATTAATTACTGGGTCAGAAAACTGCTGCCCCTATGGGCTGTGGCCTGCTGAATCTTTCCTCTCCAGGATACTTTTGGGATGCTGTTCTATCTCAAGACAGCCTGGCTCTTCTTGGAAAGAGTAGGAAAACTTGTATTTAATCCATAGCTTTTTCTCTTCCTTTGTATTATGATATTTAGGTATTTTAGCTGAAGAAAAAAGCTTTGTTCTCTTCAAAACATTACTCGGTTTAGTTTTAGAACAGCAGTCAGCAAAAAGACTCTTTGTTAAATAAGATCCGTGGTACATGAATTCTTCAAAGATAAAAAGTAATACACATCAGAAGCACCTGGATCCCTGAGGTCATGTTGTATTTCTTCTTAAAGTAGTTTTTTATTTAAAGAATAAATGCCTGGCAATATAAAGGCAGTGAAACGGCAATTAATGCTGTAAACTTTTAGTCCCGTTGGTTAATTTAGCCTCTGTGTACTAAACCATACAGGAAATAAACTTTGCTTTTATTGTAAACCACAGGGGCCTCGTGCAGAACTCTCTGTGCTTTTAACTCCTTCCCTAACCAGAGCTCAGCTCGTCACGCAAGCACAACCAAACCTGTTTTCCCTCTGCTCTGCAGGGCTCCTCATCCCCAGCAGAAATCCACAGCCTCTGAAAAATAATTACAGGAGCAGCTGTTTCAATAAACCCCCCAAACTGCAGCCCTGTGGGTGTTGTCTCAGGCTGCCTCCCTGGAAACATTACTGGAGTGCTGGGCTGATGTGGAGGGTGAAGGCTCAGGAGCACTGAGGTGGGACCTGTGCTGTTTGTGGCAGTTCTTACAGGGTGGAGTTGCCACCAGCATTGCACAGACCCGTCCTGGGATCTCCACAAAGCTGAAGATAAAGGAGAAATAATTCTTCTGGCTTTCAACAAGAGGCTGGCTGAAAAAACCAGATTCAGAACTTGACAACGGGGGTGAGGCCCAGACTATCAGGACTTTTTCAAGCTTCCAGAGCAAGCAGTCAGGTGACCAGTCACACCTTCAGGGCCTTTCCCCTGCTCTTCTCAGCCACATGGTAAATTTTTGAGTATTTAGGAATACGTCACGTGTCAGAGAGTTTTCTGCATCTTGTGATACTGAGCCTCGCTATCTTGTTGGAGATCAGTCTTCCGTGTGGTAAATTGCTTTACAGCCAGTGTGCAAAGCCTGTCTGTGGGGCTGGGCTGGGCTGTGTTGATACTGTTCGTAGAATCAGCCAGAAATGATCCCTGAAAGTAAATAAGCAGTGATTTGAAAAAATAATTATTCCTGCTGACTAACAGCTCAGGAAGGGGAACTCTGAGAGGTGAAGAAGAAATTGTTCAAGGAATCTGTGACAGAGGTAGCTTGGACTTAAGGACTTTTTTTTTTCTTCCACATAGCAAAAGTTCCCCTTTCCCTGTTTTGTGACTCAGGAGAGAGAGAGTCCAGTGGGATGCTGAGGCTGTGGAGATGTCAGGAATACACAGAACAGCTGGCTGATGGGTGGGAATGCTCCCAGGTCCTGCCACTCTCATCTCTGTGCTGTTCAGGAGTTGTTAGTTTGGTACCGGGCTTTGGGAGGAGTGGATCTGTTTGTTTTTATTTAACCCAGCACGGAGTTTGGACGCTGTGATAAGGCACATGGAGACTTCCAGGGAAACTCGGCCTGCCAAGCTCCATGTCTGCTGCAGAAAACAACTGTGTGTAATAAATGAAGAGCTCATATTCTGCTGCTGCTTATGCTTTGTTAGTGCATAACTCAGATAATGGAGCCTGTATTCCGCAGTAGGAAGCTCGCTCTCTGTTGGTTTTGGACCAGATGAGCAGTTTTCAGGCTTATAAAAGTCAAATGCCACAAGACTGACTTAGAAAATTGCCAAGGGTCAATTTATTTAGTATTGTAATGGTGGTGTTTTCCTTTAGATGATGACAATTCCGGGTGCTGCGGTGGTTCGTGGACAGTGTCAGGGTGTGTGGTTAAAGCTATGGTTTGTCATACATCAGTGTTTCTTTACATCCTCACCTAAAGGAAGATAAGAGGAAGCCTAGGTCTGGAAGCTTGATTTTGCAAGATATGTTTATTCTGGATAACTTCAGTAGTCATTAAAAAAAAGTCCAAAAAATCATCCTGATATGTGAATATTGGCATTTGCGAGTCCTTCCCGTTGCTGACCAAAGCAAAAGCCTGCTGCAGAAATGGCCTGAGGCCATGGTTTGATCCCTGCTTTCAGTCCTTATTGCTGCTGGGAGAGGCAGTCCTGCCTCCCCTGGCTCATTTCTTCCCTTTCCTTGTGATGGCACAAGAATCCTCATGTCAGCTGTGAGCTGGGCTGGGGCCCCCAAAGCAGCACTGCTGTGTGACTCGAGAGATTCCCGGCTCAGAGCTCCACGGAGCCCGGCCAAGGCATAGCCTGGCACCGACCTCTGCTCTCTGACCAGGGACAGGACCCCAGGGAACGGCTGGAGCTGTGTCAGGGAAGGTTCAGACTGGATGTTATAAAAAGATTCCTCATCCAGAGGGTGGTCAGGCACTAGAACAGCTCCCCAGGGAATGGTCACGGCCCCAGAGGTCCCGGATCGTTTGGACAGCGCTCTCAGGCACAGCATGGGATTGTTGGGGTGTCTGTGCAGGGCCTGGAGCTGCATTCGATGATCCCTGAGGGTCCCTTCCAACTCAGGATATTCCGTGAGTCTGTGGTTCTAAGTGGTGAATCCATGCTCAGGAACATGGATTTGGCGAAGAAGGTCTCTTTCCATAACCTGATTTATGCAGGTTGAGTGTATACGGTCCCAGTGGGGAGCTGTGCTTCCCTGACCCCTCCTGGATAACCCTGCCCAGACCCGGCGCTGGAGGAGGTGAGGTTTGGGAGCAGCCTGTGCAGAGCCCCTGCACGAGGATGGGCAGGCTTTGGATGTTGGAGGGGTCAGGCCGTAGGAGCTTGGAGCTGCTGCCAGGCACTGCCCAGAGACTCCCCAGAGACAGGCGGCTTCCCGTGCAAAGTTCATCCCTAATCAAACACAGCTCCTGGTGGGGTTGTTTGCAGAGATCACGTGAAGGGAGAGGATCCTGCTGTCCCTGATCCTGGGGCTGCTGTCCCTGCTCCCAGGGCCTGGAGCCCAGCGTGAGCAGAGGGAAGAGGAGTCAGGCACCCTCCATGTCTCCAGTCAAACCTTCCTTGTGTGAGGGGCCGAGTGTCAGTCTGACACCTCTGCAGGTCTGGGACACCTCCCAGCGTTCAGCAGATGGAAGCTTCAGTTACCATTCACTGTTTTTCTGTGTTCAGGCTCTGGGGTTGTCTACAAAAAGTAGGTAGGGAGGTTTGGTGCCTCTGCTAGTACCAGCTCCAGTGCTGCCAGAACTTCCTGGGACTTTTGGGTTTTAACTTCTCCCTTGCCCAGCTGCTGAGGATCTTGTGTTCCATGTGCATGGAAGTACAGTGTAAAAAGGCTCACTGCCATCCCATGATCAAATGTCTCTATTGTTTGGCTGATGATGGAATGAGGTTTTAAATGTTAAAATCTTGCATTAAAATCCCTGCAAATGGAAGTTTTGGCTGTGCGGGCTTTGTTTGGTTTTGAAATCCAGGCAAATAATCCCATTGGGCATTGCTGCCACTTTTCACAGAACTTTAAAAAAAGGAAAAAAGGAAGGAAGAATCCCAAAGAAACAGAAAGTCAGTCTCTGGATGCAGAGTCTGTGTTTGGGGAGGCAGTCTTTGAGCAGGCTATGATTACTGTGGGGAAGAGCTTTGGCATATCCTGACTTGTGAATGACTTTGACTTGGCAACAGTGACCCTCTTTAAGCCTTTTGCAGAATGAACAGAAGCATCTAAGCAGAGAGTAGAGGGATGTGTCATTTCTGGCTGTGGTGAGGACACAGATATCCTGACTAAAGGAGAGTGCATCTGATCTGCTCTGGTGGCCCCCCCTGAAACACTCCCAGGAGTTTGTGCATCTCTGGTAGGCTTGAGACTGAGCTGGGCTCTTGGGCAAAACAACTGGATGCAGTCAGGAGCTTGGACAGGCCAGGAAATGCTGAATGAGCAACTGAAAGTGTTGGGGAGCAGCCAGGAAGGAGGAGAGTTAAAGGAGAATGCACTGTGTCACCCTTCCTTTCATGGAATCATGGAATATCCTGAGTTGGAAGGGACCCACAAGGATCGAGTCCAACTCCTGGCCCTGCACAGACCCCCCCAACAATCCCACCCTGTGCCCGGGAGCATTTGTCCAAATGCTTCTGGAGCTCTGGCAGCCTTGGGGCCGTGACCATTCCCTGAGGAGCCTTTTCAGTGCCTGACCACCTTTTCCTTGCAGCCAAAAAAGAGAAAGATTTACTTCTGAATTCGGTGCTTCAGTAGGAAAAGAGGTGGGGTTTCAGCTGACAGAACCATTTTCATGTACTGGAACAAAATGTGAAGTTTATTAAATGGTACTTTTAAACACGGGCTTCAGGTGTTGCTGATAAGATGTTCTCCGTTAGAATCCCGGTAACACCACAATAGTCCTTGACAGGCAGGTGTTAAAGGATGAATGGATTCACCCCCACACACTTCCCCAGTGCTTGGATATCATTTGTTAAGAGCAGAATTTGCCTTAAGCTGTGATAATAACGTTGATCCTTAAGGTGCCTTCATAGAAAGTAAACCTAAAACACATTAAAAAGTCATCAGGGCTTTGTTAGGCAGTGCTGCTGCTGCTGCTGTGTGCCAGAAGCTGGGGAGATATAAATAAGGAAATGTTACTTGTCCTCCTACTTGACTAATGGGTAAAGGAATCTGCTTTTGGCCACTGCAGGAGGAAAGTAGCTAAACAGACACTGGATGTGGTGCAGCAAGACAGTTCTGACTTATTTGTGGCCTTTTAGTATCTTGTTAGAATTTGCCTGTAGTCGAGGTGTGGTGGAATTGTCTGACACCAAATTAGTGACACCGGAAAACTTTGCTGGAACACTGAACTCAAACCCTCCTTGCTGCAGCAAGAGAGAAAAGGTTTCTTATTTTTTCTTAACTAATTCCTTGAACTCCAACAGCAAGTTGGCATTGTGGCAGTTAGGAACCTGCTTGGCTGTGCTGGGCTGTGCCAACCAGAAAGGCCAGGCTGGTGTTGCTGGCTGAACTTCCCAAGGCAGCCCGAGGGAACTAAATGCCAAATCCCCCTGGGATTTTATTCTCTTTGCAGTCTGTGTCAGAGTAAATAAAAGTGAGTGGGAGCTGGATCTCCAAGCGCCCTTGGCTCCATTGAGAATCCTGATCCCCAGGACTTTAGTACATGGAGGTGACGTTAACTTTCCTGTTTGGTTCTTCGGGTAGGAAGAAACTTGTTGAATGCACAAGGATCTTTGGACTTGGGTGTTGTTGGTGTGGGATTTAACAAGTTTTTAGGCCTTGGGTTATTGAATGAATGCAATTACAATGGCATTATAATCCATGAGAGAAGCTTTTATTTTTGTTCTCATGAATCAGCTTTTTCATTTATGTAACTTTCTATGGTTTCTGGAGCAAGTCGTGGTCTTGTTTTGGGAAATGCAGACTTTGTCCTTTGTTCCAGCTATATTTTTGGCTTGTGTTCCACAATCTGGTCTGTGGGGTGGTACCTTATGCCGGGCTAAAGCCCTGTTGCAGACAGCCCATGTGCTGCCAGACGTGATGTAACCTCCAGGTTAAATTGCAAAAACCTTTTGGTAGCCTGGATTTCCCCCAGCTTTACTCTTGAGTGGTGGTCCCTCTGCATCCTTTCACCTTTTCTTGCTTTTAAAAAGTGTCTTCCAAACCCACACGTGAGCAGCAGGAATGTGGTTGTTGCTCTCAGTGGGAGCTGGAGCCTGTTCCCTCCTGCCCCAGGTCTTGGGCTGGTGATGCTGACACAGCCCAGGGTCGGTGGGTGCCTGGTTGTAAAAACCATTTCCAAATAAACCAATTTTCAGCTGTTGGGGTCTAACCACATCAAACCAGCCCTGCTGTGCAGGATTCATGTGGATATCCCATGGGCTTTCCCAAAGAACCCGGCAGGGACGGAGTCAGTACATATGGAGTCCATCTGGACACTGCTGAATTTCTGGAAAATGAAAAAAAAGAGCAGCACAAGTCCAGCGTGAACTTTTCCAGCCTCCTGTGTTTGATTTAGGTCCTTTAAGTTCATGGTGGTTTTGCTATGTTTGTCCTCAATCTCATTCCCTCCAGACCAGAAACCAGCAGGAGAGACAAGGATGGCACCACTGCATGTAATGCTCTGCTTAAAATAACCAGAACAAAGAAGTGCTTTGAGTTCTGCGATGATAATTACCCAGACCTAAAAATAGGCAGACATTCTACCAGGCAGGGAGAAGTAAGAGTGAGACAGGAATTGCTGGGAGACACCTGGCAAAGCTCTGATCGAGCCAGGTCATTGCTGGAGCTGCCTGCAAGTCTCCCACCCTCTGACCACATTTACGGTGGCACCACCAGAACCGGCACATTGGATTTTTAAGCTAATATAGGGAGAAAAAAATTGGCTTAGTCATACAAATAAAACCAACAAAACCACTCTAGACAAAAATAATGGAATATTAGAATAAAAGCAGGGAAAACTGTGATGGAGGTCAGGACTGAGACTGCTCGGAAGGGAGCCCTTGCTGCCATGTGCTGGGGTAGAGAATGAGCATAGGGGGCCGTCAGGAATCTGTGACATTTAAATCCATGGCTGAGCTGCTGGGCTGTTTAACTCCTACAAATTAGGTTGTAGTGGGAGGAGAAATTCTAAGCATTTTGCAGCTCATTTGCAAGGATGAGCTTCTGCATTAGGGACCCGGGTGAGGAAGGCAAGGTCATTTGAGAAATTAGGTGAGACATATAAAAGCCAAACCAAAAGCACAATAGTTTTTACTCTAATTCCAGAAAGTGGCAGTGGCTTGTGGCAGTGTGGCCACAGCTCAGTCCACAGGACACGCTGGGACAAGTCAATTTGTCTTGGCAGCACTTGGCATTCCTCGTGCTGCCCATTCCTCCAAGGGAAATTGCTTCCTGGGGGTTTCCACCTCGCTGCTGCTGGCTGCCAGTGGAGTTTGCTGAACATTTCTTGCACTGCGCTTTTCCCATTCTCTGCTTACATTTCAGCTTATCCATCTTCAGGAGACTCTGAAGCTTCTGGAGAACCGATGGGCACAAGTCTGGCCACAACCAGTAGCATCCCCTGGAGTTTGGACTTCACCTTCCTGCACAAAGCAGCTGCTTTTGGGATTTAAAGATTTGCTCCCACTAAGGATGAAGCAGCGTCTTTAAAACCATCATTGGCATGCAACACAACTGCTTTAAAGCTGTAGTTGCTTTTGCTCATCTAGAACCCAGAAGGATGGAATTGGAAATGGAAAAAAAAAATTCCCTTTTAAATGTGGTGTTGTCTTGAAACTTAATTGAGAAATGCGTAAGATCAAATGTGTAAGACCTGCTCTAAGGTGTTGCTTCTCTGTTGTCCTGGTGCTGGATCCCAGCTGTGAGGTTGGGAGAGGCAGTTCAGGACACACTTTCAGCAGGAGCTGGAGAGAATCACAGAATCATGGAATTGTTAAGGTCGAAAAGACCTTTGAGATCATCAAGTCCAACCATCAACCCAGCCCAGCCCCATGTTCGTCACTAAACCATGTCCTCAAGTGCCACCTCCACATGTTTTTTGAACACTCCCAGGGAATGGTGACTCCACCACTTTTCTGGGCACCCTGTTCTAATGCTTCATAACCATTTCCATGAAAAACTTTTTCCTACTTCCTAATCTAAACCTCCCCTGCTGCAACTTGAGGCCATTTCCTTTTGTCCTGATGCTATAACCGATGATATAACGAAACATCATAAGAAATCTCTTTATAATTCTTTTAAATCCTCACAATAAAGCATGAGCCATTTAATCCCATCATTGGGAAAGAAATTAACAAACTGTATGTTTTTCCCCTGCATGGAGGTTGGGACACGGGACCCACAGAAGTGGTGGAGAAGCCCCATGCCAAGGGCCAGGATGGCAGAGCCGCCATCAGTAAGTTTGTTGTTGGATCAAAACAGCAGCACTCAGACTGTAAATTTACTTTGAGTTCCAGTGGTCCATAAATAGATTTCCAAAACATGTCTATTGTCCAACAAGAGATTTATTTATAAACTGACAAAATAACAAGACTGAAAAAAAACAACCTAAACCCCTTCTTGGCCAGCAGTGCAGACTGGACTGTGCTCTGTGTGCGCGCCTGTGTACACCAAATGAGACAGAACCTTCTGTGAATTTCAGTTCCAAAAAGTGTTTAAAATAAGTGTTTCCCTGCAGTGGGGTGGTGCTGGGAGAAGTTGGCTCTTGAACAGCCAGCACAGTCCTGGCTGGAGCTGAGGCTGGAATGCTGCCTGCTCGCTGGACCAAGGTCCCACAGCATCATCCCTTCCTCCTTTTCTGCTTATTATCTTTTAGCTGAGTTCTTTTTTAAATTTTTTTTTCTTTTTTCAATGAGTAACTATTTGGAAGAGAATCTAAAATGTTGCAGCATTTTCTGGAAAATTTATTCCCACTTAAGGGTTAAAACTTTATTTTTGGTGGACTGATTTGCTGGCAAACATCACCTGTTTGTACTCTTGGCAGCTTTGACGTGGTTTCTCTTGTGTTACTGATATCACTGATGGGAGTTAGATATAAGAACAGTAAATTGAATTTCTGATGTGTACTCAAGTGAGGGGCAATATTCACAATTCTACACTCATTTTTTTGTTATTTTGTGCCCATGCTCTGTTGAAAGCTTAATGTTTCATGATTGGCTTGTAACTGGAAAAGAAGGGAATCTTGATACCCAGTGGATTTTGTAGCACAGGATCACAGTGTGTGGTGAGACTTTGCTTAACCACCAATAACTTGCCATAAAGCTGTTTCTGTCTCGGGAACAGACCCTGAAAGCCAAAACAAAGAGAAAATAGATTTATTTCATTAAGTGTTCCTTTCAGTATTATCTTGGGAACATCAGCAAGAAGTAAAATATCTCCACTCACCTTAGGAATTGTTTTTCTCCCAAGCGTGTGTTGAGGCAGAGAAACCAGGAGGTGTTTCTGTTTCTGGGGTGGGAAGGCACCAGTGAGCAAGACAGAGGCTGTTCTGAGGGCGTCCCAGGCAGGGAGGGCAGTGGGGAGCTCCAGAGGATGCAGCCCTTCCTCCCGGCAGCACCGACTTCACCTGCTCCCCCCTTCTCCTTCCATCCCTCTGTCTCCATCCCACTGGGATTTTCCCCTGCTCCATTTTGCTCATTCCCTCCGCTCCTGCCCCCAGCCTCTTCCCTTCCTTACAGCTGTCTGTCCATCCCTGTCTTCCATTTCTCTGTTCTTGTGCTTTTGTGTCTCCATGAATCCTCCCGCCCCACCCAGTGCTGGTCCCGAGCCTCAGGGCCCTGCTCGGCTCCCCAGCTCCCGCGCTGACTCTGGGCGCGTTCCCGGCTGTCCGCTGCTGCTCTCGGCCCTGCACAATGTGTCAGGAGCACTCGGAATAAACAAGGATTTTCGTGTTTGCCAACTGCAGTGAGCTGCACTTCAGAGGCCAGAATGGCTTCAGACATGACAGTTGTTTACGTAGGCCGAGGTGCGGGGTCTGGGAAGGCGCTGGCCGGTGTCCATGCCTGCTTCGGCAACCGGGAGAGGTTTTCTGGGAAGCGAGCGCTGCGCGTTGACAGGCGCATCCTGAAGAAAGGCTCCTCGCTCCTTCCCAAACATGGGCAGCAGGAACCATCTTCCAGTCTCTGGCCCGAGGAGAACGTGTGCCCTTTCAAGTAAGACAAAACACCCTGAAGCAGCAGCAGACGTCTCTTGCTCTATTTTCAGCCCTTCCCTCCCAGTGCTATTCCACTGCCTGAGATTAATGGAAGTTTTCTAAATAAAATCCCATAAAATAACAGGATCTGGCAGCTCGGTGTCCCTTCTGCCCAGCGGCTGGTGCCCCGTTTCTCTGGAGTATTTACTGCTCTTGTGTAAGTGCTCATCACCGTGGCCGGAAGACTTGTCTGAGGAGCTGGGACAAAACACTGCTGCTTAATCTCCCAACTTTTTTTTGTCTGGCCAGAAAACAAGGGTTCCAGACTAATGCTCCTCATGCATCAACACCATCCTTGCTTTTCTGTAGAGTTCTCTAGAGAATTACCTCCCTTGACTACAGACGGCCTGAGAGCAACACAGAGACCAAACTTCATGCTTGCCTTACAATGGTGCCTTTTCTGGCAGAAAAAAAAATACATTTCCAGTTTTGCCAGCTCTTCAAAAACAAGCAGAGAGGGTTGTGATTACCCTTCAGAGCCATGGTCATCAGTTTGGGATGTGGTTGTACCTCCTGGAGCTGAAAAAACAACCCAGAGTCCGTCCCACTGAGACACTGGAAGGGGTGTGAGGATGTGTGTGTGGCTGATACAATCTAATAGTCAGAATGATTCAAAAATTAAAGTGACTTCTCAGGGGATCAGAATGCTGATTCCCGTCCAACTCAGAGCTCTTGTTTTACATGGCAGAGTGTACAGGTTAATGGTAGTATTGGTAAAAGCTTGGTTTTCTCTAATTCCTTAATAATTCTGGGGCATCTCAAAGTGTGTTGTCACTAAGCGATGGATTTTGGACAAGGTAAGGACCTGAGAGTAATAAAAACTACTTGGATCCGAAATTTACAGATTGTAGGAAATGGTTAATAAAAAATGTAACTGGTTCAGGGAAAAAAAATTACATTTACTACCAGGTCGTACTGACAGAGGAGTTTACAATTCCAAAGACTTTTCCCTTATCTTAGCCCTACAGAACAGTTCATGAAGGAAGTGCTCCCTTTTTTTCCCCCTCTGAGCTGTAAAGCACAACGGAGAAAAGCTTCCCCTGCTCCTCCCTGCTGCTGTTAGAGGCAGGCGAGGCAACCTCTTACCCAGAGCTGTGAGTCTGCTGAGAATGTTTTTATACAGCCTCTACACGAATTATTTCCGCGGGGCGGTATTAACTCCTCCAGTTTGATTTATTTTTAGCCATGATGAAAATTAGCAATATCCTTGTGTTTCAGGGTGCTCACACAGCGAGTCCAGCGGCTCCTGTGCTGACGTGGTCGGGGGAATTATGTTGGCTTCGCAGCCCTGGGCAGGCAGCTTCCCTTGCTGGAGCTGGGAGCACCTTTCCCTGTGTCGGGAGAGCAGGATGGGTCCCTTTGTGCTGCACTGAGCTGGGTGCTCCCCTCCCGAGGTCTGCTCGAACCTGCCATGGATAGAGCAGCTCCAGACCGAGTCAGGGGATGCTTGAAGATTCCCTCTTTAGATTTTGCCGACCCTGTTCCCCAGCCCGCATCCTTCAGGGCAGGGCTGTCCCCACACTCCGTGCTGCTCTTGGCGCTCCCGGCGCGGCTGGGTGCCCGTGGGTGCGGGGCTGTGCGGGCCGGGGCGGGGCTCGGTGCCCGTGGGTGCCCGTGGGTGCCCGTGGGTGCGGGGCTGTCGGGCTGGGGTGCCCGTGGGTGCGGGGCTGTGCGAGCCGGGGCACGGGCTCCATATTTGGCTCCAGGCTGGCTGTCCCTGACCCCGGCAGCTCCGGGTTTGCCTGTGGCCGTATATGGAGCGGCTGCTTCGGGAGCTGCGGCTGACCTGAGTTAGCACCAGTGCAACATCTGTGTGAAACGCTGCTCCTGGGGCACCCAGCTCATTAAGGTAAAGCCAGGCCTTGGATTGGCTTTGCAGTGAAAGGGCTAATTTGAAGAAAACAAATTTCCCATTAAATTCCATTTTTTTATTGTTTGCCAGGATGTGCATGGTTATAATCTCCTTTGTGGTGGTAAAGTCATGCAAAGGGAGAGCAGAGCATAAGCAGAACATCTCTGTATCAAGAAGTCAGTAATTCATAATGACAGTAATAAAAACCACCTTCCCTGTGCAGAGCCAGCATTGTGCTTGCCACACAGATCCCGCTTTTCCCTTGGACGCTGTGTGAGTGCACAAGGACGGGTGGCATCAGGTGTGGGACCTCAGCCACCCTCCCTGACACGAGTGAGGATGGGGATGTGGGGTCTCAGCCCTCCAGAGAGGGCTGTACCTGCCCTGCTGACACCCAGGACACAGCAGGAGAGGGGTTTTTGTCCAAAGAAGCATGAATCAAAAATGATTGGTGAGGTCTCTTTTGGCACTGAGGTGGACAAAAACCTGGACTCTAGAAGGAAGGGGGGGGTTCAGCCTGTGCTTCCAAGGGCATGAGGAAGCAGTGTGTACCTCAAATGTGCCTCCAGCAAACTCCACTGCACCTGAAAAAACAACATTCCCCCGAGTTAACTGTAAAACCTGGCCAGCACAAGGGCCCTGCTCACACCTCTGCTTTTGGGTGGGCACCTTTAAGGTTCACAACACTTACATGTGTGTAGGGACAGCATCCTTAGGCTTCAGCCTGTTCAGTTTTGCAGGAGCCAAGTCAAGGCTCAGCTCTGACTCTTCAGAAGATGCTTTTTGATTCTAAGAATTTTCTTACCACTCCCTGGTTTCTGCATCGAACCTCGGAACTGCATTAAAAATTATTTTGCTGATTTCGTTTGCCGTCTCTCTTTTGTGACAGATTAAAAAGCAGCAACAAGATGTGTTAGGCTTCTTGGAAGCCAACAAAATTGAATTTGAGGAGAAGGACATCGCGGCCAACGAGGAGAACCGGAAATGGATGCGGGAGAACGTCCCCGAGGACAGTCGGCCAGCGAGCGGGAACCCCCTGCCCCCCCGGCTCTTCAACGACAGCCGCTACCTCGGGGTAAGGGCTGCTGCAGCTCCCCCTGTGCTCATCCCACTCCTCTTCCTCACTGCCACAGCCTGTGCTTCGCTGCGGCGAGCAGCGAGGCAGGGCTCGCCCAGCTGCAGTTGTCCAAACTGGGAAGGCTGTGGGAGGTGTTAGACATTTCCCCCCATCTTGGGCTTTTAGTAATAATTGGTTCTTGAGTATTCCAGTCACACCCCAGCAGAGATTAAAATGTAGACCTCTTGACCTGGATCCTACCTTAGAGTGCATATATAATTTTCTTTTCCTGTGGGTGTTTTCCCATCTAATGGCTCTGAAAGTTCCCAGGTTTTTTTAATCCTCATGTTCCCCGTGATTGTGAACTAACACCTCACAGAAATCTGGCCCTGTTACACCAACCTTGTGTTCTGTAGCAAGTTCAGAGATCTGTTCTGCCCGTGTGGGGTTTGCCAGTAGGTGTGAATCCCCAGATCATATGGATTGATGTCTGCCATGATCACAAATCAGTTTTCTGGTCCTTCTTGGGATCAGCTCTGTGTGCTGCGTGCACAAGGAAGGCTGCTGTGGTTCACTTACTCCAGTGCCTTGGACAGATTAAAACTCATGTTGCAAACACAAAACCTACTGTAATTATTTTAATGCTTGATCAAAAGTAAGTTGCCCTGCAGTACTTGTACCCAGCAGGCCATGCTTGAATGATTATTAGATTAACTGTTAGTTTTATTTTTAAAACTTGGTGTCTTCTGAAGAGAGCTCACAGTGTGCATTCCTCTGGTCCTTTTGAAGTCTGGTTCTGGCCTGCACAGTCTGTAAGTCAGGACCTGCCAGTTCTGGACCTTTGTGAGACAAATCTGTGCCTACTGAAAGACATTATTCTCATTGTGCCAAGAATTTTTCTTGCTTGTAATAGAAGCAGAACTTGAAATAATATCCACAGTGAGCTGTTGTGCCACTTGGCTCTCAAAATTTTACTGACTGGTTGTGTCATGGAAAAAGGTTGTTTTGGAGTGGCAGATGTAAGGATCAATAGTTGTCTGAGAAGGGTCTGGTCACAAGGTTCTTGCTATGGGTGTATTTCATCCCCAAAATTTTGGTTGATGTCACTTTGAACTTCTGAAATTCGGTCAGTTTGTGTTGCTGGGTTTGAGTGGCTACAGTTCAGCTTTCAGGAAGGTAAAAGTTAATTCTGTGCCCAGAATCTGAACCTCTTTCTGTTTTTATCTGATGCCTCTCAAGCATGAAGTTCCCTGTTTGTTCCATCTGATGCAGCACAACTGGCAGAGCAAAGAGCAAATTGGCTTTCCTGGCCCGTGCACAGCGGAGAGGCTGGAACTGGAGATGCTGTGTGGGCTGGCATGAGCCCTGCTCCTCAGGCCCAGGAATTCCTGTCCTGGGAGATGCTGCGGAGCAGGCTCATGGACTATGCACCAGCAAGATAAACAATCCCTTTGTTATCAAGCAGCCCCAGTCCTGTCAGCAGAAGGGCTTCGGGGAGGATTTACCATAATCACACACATTTTTATCAAACCAGCACGCAAATGCTGCATTTGCAAATGGAGCAATAATTTGATATCCCTGAAGTCCAAGCAGCTGGAATCTTCTGGTCCCTGTACTTTGTTCTGTCCCAGCTGCAGCAGCCTCTCCTTAGAGCTGCCCCTCTCTGCTCTTTCCAAACAGCAGTTGCTGTTCCTTAGGCTTTCGTCTCCCAGACAAGTCAGGAATCCGGAGCAGCGTGCCCTAAACAGCTCTCCCTGACTCCAGCCTGAGACTGAGCTGCTGCCTGCTTTGGGCTTCCCAGCAAGGACTCCTGCATCCAAACATTGCCCAGGAAAGCTAGAAGAGGCTGGTAATGTGCATCAGTTAAAAATGGAGAGCAAGAAAGTCATAGGACTGTTCCCTGCTGAGTTCAGAAGTTGGAGTGAGGGAATTGTGTGGTAACTCGGACAACAGTGAGATTGCACAATACTTCTGGGTTCCTTTAGTTGGGGTTTGGCAACTGGTATTTATTTTTATTTATTTATTTATTTATTGCCTTAATTTTCCTGGGAAATGGCTGTGTGTGTTGAGGGCATTTGTAAGGCACTGTGAGTGAACAGTGCCACCCCATTGCCTTCACTTGCACAGACTAACCCTTAGTGGGAGATGGGATGGGAGAGGTGCACTCTCAGTGTAAAAGTTGCAGTTGAACTTCTGACAGATTTAAGAGCTGGAGTCCACAGTTGCACAGCTGCCATCATGATCAGGAATTAGCAATGACATCTGGGAACAGGGTTTCTTATGACCAGGTCCAGGCTCAGCTGCTTCTGCAGGAGGAATCTCCACGCCAGACCAGTGACGACACCTGCCTTGCGTGGAGTCTGTCCCTCGGGCAAAGGCTGGAGCACCTCACAGTGACATCTCAATGGGACATAGAATGAATTCCCAGCCTGTCCCTTTCCAGCCAGACCAGTTTGTGTGCTGTTAGTGCTAATACCACGTACTTGAGGTGATGCTGGATTTTGCCACAGGAAGCAGTTTGCTTGGTGTGGGTTGGGTGACACCCCAAACTGAGCTGAGATTACGTCTGACGCTTCACTCCTCTGTCTTTTATTCCCTCTCCCTCCTGCCACGGTGAAGGACTACAATGCTTTCTTCGAGGCGCGGGAGAACAACGCCGTGTACGCGTTCCTGGGCTTGACTGCACCTCCTGGGTCAAAGGTAGGTGAGCACCTCCTCATAGTGAGCCTCACAGGTGTCATTGCCCCCATCAATCTCCCTGGGAGATACTCAGTCTCCAGAGGCTGTCAGGCTTCAGCTGCAGAAGAGTAGTTAATATTTGCTCTGAAGAATGGATAAGAAATCTAGATGAAAAAAATTATCCCAAAATCAAAGAATGTTTTCAGTTCAGTAAAAAAATTTAATTCATGTGAAATTTTGATGAGATTTTTCTACTAGAAAATCCCTTGAAACCAGAGCCACTGTTTCTGAAATAACATGGTCTTGCTTCAGAGTAATTTCTTCCTCCAGCTTGTTATCCAAAGCTTATTTTCCTTTGCCAATTACAAACTGGGCTGCTGCTTTGCGGATGCAATGGGCTGGAATTCTCCTTTTGATTTTGATAGGATAAGACAAGCCTGCTTTATACGTTTCACTTGACAGCAGCAGGATCCTCCAGGTCACTTCCAGCTTTCTTGTTCCAATGGATAAACACGCCGCTCCCTTTCAGCTTGACTCATGTACGAGTCGAAGGTCGTGCTGTGCACATCACTAAGAGACCTAATTTTAAAGGTGGATGGTGACCCACGAGCAGTGAGCACTGCAGGTTGTGGGGCAGACTGAAGCAGTTTTGGGAGCCAGATTTCCAGCAGTAGCTCCACTGATGGGAACGATGTGATGAGGAAAGAGTTGCGCAGAGCAGAGCCTGGGATCTGCGCCCCGGCATCACCCACCGGCAGCGTCAGACCAGCTGCACACAGTGTCACGGTCCTGGTGAAGTTCCTCGGAACATCTGCACTGCACTGCTCAGCAGAGTGTGCAGGATGGAGCCAAGGAACCAGGAAGCAATCCTGAGACTGGGGGATGCAGGGAAGCTCGTGCCTTTCCCCTGGGAAGTGCAGTGGTACCACAGAGCAGCTGCTGCCATAACAAATCAGGTCACCTGTCTCAGTAACGTCGGGAGCGTCGCTGCTTCCCAGACCTGCCGGCTGGCAGGAGCCGCCAGCGTGGCTGGCAGGAGCTCTGCTTCTGTCCTAAGGGATGCTCCCATCCTGTCCTCACCTAAGGAAAAGGTGAATTTTAAACAGGAGGGATAGAACACAGTTGTACTCTGCTGAATGTCCCTGTTGTGTTGGGCTGATGACAATAAATAACCTTTGCAGAAGGGACCTTGTACCCCTTGCATCCTGCTCTGGGGCTGATTTTGGGAGTCCCTCCCACAATTAGGATGTCCAGTCAAGTTGATTGCCTGCTACTGAGGAGGGTACACAGATTTGTAGGTGCTGAAATTGGCAATTCCAGCATAGCTGTGTGCAGCTTGGATATAATGCTGTGGGGAATGACATGGCATCTGCAGAAAATGGCAGGAGGATGGGAGCAGCCTTGGCAGGAAACCTCCATTCAATGCCATCGGGAGAGATTTGGGAAGTTATTTGACTCTGAACACAAAGGTTTGATATTAATGCTAAACAGGACTGGCTCAGAAGTGAGCATGGAAAATCCAAGGAACTATTTTCTGAGCCCCAGTAGTTTGGTTTGTCCTTTGGATCTACAAACTCTGGGAAAGGCTGGCCTTCAGTTTATCTTAAATATCTCTACTTCAAGCAATATGGGTGGATTTTAAAGGGAGAGGATTTTGTGAGTTAAAAGCTCTGTTTAATTATTTCCTTATTAAGGATTTAAGGACTGAGAGAATGCTCAGTGAGGGGCCTTGATGGAGAAATAAGGAAAACTATGAAAGAGGGACGGTGTCAAGCCTGGAAAGCTGAGCCTCTCCCAGATAACTTGCAGGACTACGCCCAAGGAAATGGAGTTTGCCCTCCAAGAGAAATAGGTTAGCAGGTTACTGGTACCAGCCTTCCTGGGTATGAGGGAAATACCAGGAATCCTCTCCAGCTTTCCACTGTCTGTTCTAAAGAGAAGTACTTTGTCTTGCGAAAAAAAAAAGCCAGTGAGGTGTCACCATTGCAGTGCCCTGGGCTGGTTAAGGGAGTTGTTACAAAAGCAAGGGAACCTTCTCCTCTTTCTTAGCATTCAAAGAACCACTTGTCTTTTAGAGAATATCAAACATGCTGCTTTTTCCCAGGCTTTGTAGCTGTTTTTGATCTTCCTTTCATCGTTCACCTGCCTTTAGTGCCGCGGATGGCCGGGATGTCCTCGCGCGAGGCCCGTGGGTGCACGGTGACATCCCAGCCCCGCTCTCTGACCCGTGACAGGCCAGCAGAGCAGAGCAGGGGCCAGGAGCACGGCAGCTCCGAGCCAGGCTCTTCCCACGCCCTGAGTTCAAAGGCAGGATGAGGGCAGTTAGCCAGGAAAACCAGAGTGATCCACCACGTCCAAGATACGGGAGATACGCGTGGGACTTCCTGCCCTGCAGGCTGGGGTCACCCACTGTGTCTCCTCTCTTAAAAAAATCTTACAGACTTCTTGGAAATTCCCCTCTTAGTCCTTTCTCCTCGAGTGTTTTGTTTGTTTAGCAATGCTGGCTCATGGTAACAATGCTATTGAATCTGTTTTGTTGAGTATTTCTGTGCAGTCACAGAAGCAAATGGCTCCAGCACATCTTGGCAGATGTTGAACTTTGTCCTTTCAAATAAACCAGGCTGTCCCCACCGAGGTGCTGCACTGAGGGCAATGGGAATTCATCTCTCACTCATCTCCTTGTAGGTCATGGTGCTGCTAGCAGGTAATTGCATTAATCTGCAGTCAAAGTACACTCGGAGAAACCAAAAGGAAATTCCTTTTGCATGTCTTCTGGTGTCATTCTGTTCCCATTTGTGATCCCCTTACAAAGGCTGAAAGAAGACTGAAAAACGCAGGTTATTGTTTTGTAGTGTTTCTTTCTGAAAGATACTGAGAAACTACTAACGTGCAATCCTCTTTTGCTGTTTCAGGAAGCCGAAGCACTGGCCAAGCAGCAAGCGTGAATTTCAACTGCCTTAAATGTCTGTAAAGGGAATTTCCACAGCTTTTTATAAAATAGTCCAACTGTCTCTGCTTCAAGAAATGTAGATGTGATTTCTAACATTTGATTGGTGCTTGCAGCATTCACTGTCCGTAACACAAATTGAACACGGGATGGAAATGGGAATTTCAGGGTAGGGAGCAGGAGTGGGTTCTGATGGAAGCCGGAGCAATCAGACATGAATGAGTTACATTTAGTTTAAAACTGTCCTGGCAATTCGTCCATTTTGTGTAAACTTAAAGAAACTATTTTAGTACTAAAAATGCAGATGGGTTTTACCTAGAGATCCAACTATTTAAACTATGGAAAACAGCATCTAAAACCTCGTCAGATACTAATTTAGTGCCTGAGTTGCCTCAAAAATGTTACTGAGTTACACAGTAATTTTTCAGTGTCTTTCCTGGTTTCAGATGAATTTGTAGGTGGTACCGTGTAGTTTAACCATTGTAGTCACTTTGGAAAGTTGTGTTTGTCTTCTGTAGAATGGATATTTAAGGTTTGTATTGTTACACACTGTACAGATGATTGAAAACCCCAACAAACCCCATGTATTTCTCATTTAAGTGATCCGTGTGGGCTCTTTGGACAAAAAGGGATGCGGGCACTGGACACAGGTCCCTCACAGCTGCCTGAGCATGAGCGATGACACATCTGGGGCAAGATTCAATGTTGCAAACAAGCCAAAACGGCCAGAAATGGCATTTCCTTACCTGTGTAAGGGTGAAAGCCTTTAATGTATTTCTCTACAAAAATACCAGTTCACACTGCTTAGAGCATTAAACATCTCACTGCATGTTCAAGTAGCCATTAGGTTCATATAGTATTTTTTTCAAATGAGGAAATAAATGTTTGAATAGCAAAAGTTATTGTAATTAAGCAAGACTTCTTTTTTTTTTTAAGGTTTAAAAACTTCATTTCCATTGTCATTGCCATATCATAAAGCTATCACAGGAATTGCAAATCTCTCAGTGTCTCGTGTGGGTGAATTTACCACGTGCAATATTAACCTGTGGGTTCTCCCAGTGCTCATGAGGGAGCCTCTAATTCCTGACCGTATTTTAATTCCTGATTTATCATTTTGGGAGCCTGGGAAGCAGTTTGAAGCTTGTGCTTACAAAAGCAGCACAGTATCACGAGGCAGAGGGATGGATGGATGCTGCCTTACCTTAAAGATTAACACACACCCCCCTGTGCTTTTTTATTAACAGCTTTTGTCAGGAATTACTGCAATTCTGTGAATTTTAAGATCTTTTGGGGATGGAAGTTTGGTTATGTTTTAAATCCAGCATCAGATTTTTGTTGTTCACTATGATTTCATCTTTCTGAACGAGGTGATCTTTCTTTCTTAATATTGGCCGAATCTTTCTCTGTGTCTAAATTCCTGCTCAACTTTTTGGGAACTGCGGAATACTAAGTGAAGTGTGGCGAGGGAAGTGGGATTTGACACTCAAGTCTCTGTACTCACACCAGTTTGCTCTGTTTCCTGTGCAAGTTTGGTGAATTACAGCCATTATTTTGGAGAAGCTGTAATTAAAAGTTGCTGCCAAATTCTGTCAGTTCAGCGACCCAAAACATTCTGAAACGAGGTCAATCCCTGTCTCAACGGTCAAGAAAATTGCCAAGTTTAAGAAAGCAAAGTCACTGCCCTCGTCTGTCCCCCCCTTGCCATATGGGAGCGTTCAAACTGTATCAGCATTCCTAAGGCAGCTCTGGTGAGCCAGGCTGAATTATTCCTTTGTCCGGGGAACAAGGCACCGACACAAACTGAAAATACCGAAAATCTCTTTGTCGTGTGTGTAAAACTTGAGTTTTTTTTGATGCAGATCTCTTGCATGACTTTAGGAGTGCCAGGAATCTGTTACCTCTGTGCTGGTTTTCTGTTTCCATGGGTGCAAGAACTGAATTTGTTCTTTTCTCTCTTAGTTTTTTCCTATGTAGAAAGCAGGCATTGAGGATTTAACCTGTATATTAACCATTCCTGTATCATTCCAATAAAGTTGTTTTAGAACACTTTCTCACACCATGACTTGTTTGCGTGTTTTGTTCACGGTTTGAAGGTCGAAGCTGAAAAAAAGCCGAGTTTTCAGATGAAAATACTGCTTTTTAAAAGTGCAGGATTTATACGAGGTGAACATCAGGGATCCACTGCTGCTGCGGGTGAAGTCTGCTGGGCTGGATCCCTCACGTGTTCTAATTACTAAATGGGATTTAATTACTAAATGGGATTTAATTTAGGATACACCTACCCAAAACAGGGTGTCAGGGTTTGGGTTGTTTCCCACATTACCCTGTTTTCCCACTCACTCCCCAGGGCAGGGACAGGTAGGAAGCAGCTGATCTACCAGGCAAACAGGGAAGGTAAAAGTGAAGTTTCAGTTTAAAATTTATCCTGCACTGCCCTGTGGCAACACAAATATGAAATACCACAGCTCCCTGCTGTGAGCAGCATAAAGCTAATTAATTACAGTTTGTAAACGAGCAGGGGAGGGGTGGGTGAGCTCTGTGAGTGTGGGAGCAGCTGCTCAGATCCTAATCTCATGGCACAAATAAATCATTTCCAAATTGTTACCTTTTCTTGAGTTTCCTGCAGAAATATTCTGTGACTTACCCATATTCTGTGATTTTGATGTTCTACACGGTAGAACGTTTTAGATCGAAAGGTTCACTGTGACAGTTTTGAAGTTTATTATTAAAAATTTTGGACTGTATTGGTAAACTTTTGGAAATGCAAAAAGATTGTAAAAGTCGAGGTGATGAACTAGAAATTGCTGGATTACTACAGGTGAGTACTGAGTATGCAAAATACATATATTTAGTACAAAATACATGTGTTGTCTTCATGAAGTATCAAAATGGGCCCTGTATATCTTGTAACATGAATATCTAATAAGTCATTATGTATATTATTGTGTATATATATATTTATATATATTTATACACATACACAATATAGCAATATGTAATTCCTATATACTGTAATTCCTTATAGTAGTTCCTTCTGTCCCAGGCTGGTTTATTGAAGATACCATCAGGAACTTGGCCATTCCTTCATTTTAATTTGCTCAGTATTTCAAAATCCTTAAATAAAAGGAAACCAGCACATCATTACTACAACGTCAGCAGCACTGTAATTCTCTTGTGGCCTCAGTTCTCTCCTGAGCCCTTTCGCAGGTTATTTTGTGTTTACACGAAGCGAAGTGGATCAGACACAGGAACGCGCCCAAATCCCACCCGGCCCCGCTGTGAGGGGCCGCAATGGCGCCCGGGCCCCGCAGCGCCGCCGCCGCGCGCCGTTGCTGCGGCAACCAGCAGCCACTCAGCCGCCGAGGCGGGCCCTCCCCGCCTTTCTATTGGGCGATGCCGCTGTCAATCATCACATAAAGTCCCGCCCCTCTGCTATTTAAGCCGTGCCGTCTGAGGGCGTTCTCTGTGAGGCGGTCCTGTGTAACGTGGGTGGTGTTGGGCTGTTCGGATGAAATTCCCTTTGGAATGGAAAATAAAGGGCTCGCAACAGCTGTGCTTAAGGAAAAATCCCCAACATAAAGCCTTTCAAATCAGTCAATATCTGTTTCATGCTTATGTGCATGCAAAGCACTCAGCCTGTGCTGAAAAAAGGGACTCTTGTTTACGTGCAGTCACAGTTCCTATAATAACATTCGGTGTGGTAGCATTTATTTTTTCCGTATATGAATGATGCTATAAGAGTAATTTTTTATTCTTTTTAATATATATTTTGGTCTAAATTCTGACATCCTTGCCTTGCTGTTTGTCCTAACTGCAGACTGCGCTCAGCTTCTGAAATAACTTTGCTTCTATCTTGTTCTGACTTTATTTTTGTAAATAAAGGGGAATTTCTTTTTGGTAAGATCTTACTGAGAGAATACATTGGTTTCCTTGGATATTGATGCATTTAACTCCTGAATCCCAGACTGGTTTGGATTGGAAGGGATGTTAAAGCTCCTATCATTTCACCCTCACCATGGGCAGGGACACCTTCCATAGATCAGCTTCCTGGGTATGAAATGGAAATTGACTTGGTTTTAATCACTCCACACAAATTACCTGGCTTGATTTCTTCCTCTCTCTCTGGTACTTTTGTGTTTTGTTGAAACAGCTGCACAAGAATTCCAGCTGCAGCTGGCACTAATTACAACCCTGGCGAGGTTTAAAACTCCTTGGAATTTGATCCATCCTGGTTCCTGCCCGCCAAGACTGTGGGCAGTGACTCTGCTGGAGTCCCAGCCACGCCTTCTGTGCAGAAATTGCTCATATGAGGTTATTAAAAATCAGGTAATTTTGAACAGCTTTTAAGCATTAAATGAGTTTTATATACATTTGGTGGGAGTAGAAATAGTGTTCATTTTGCCTCCATAAAAACTGAAGTTTTCTATGAAATACAGGTGAAAAGGAGGGAAGAGAGGTAATTTTACAGACTTCATTGAACCTGTATGGTCAGAATTACTCCAAACCTAATTTCTAAGGCACAACATGACTTCCCACTGACAGGGGGCAGGGTCAGATTAGAAATTAGGAAGCAATTCTTCCCTGTGAAGGTGGTGAGGCCCTAGTACAGGGTGCCCAGAGAAGCTGTGGCTGTCCCTGGATCCCTGGCAGTGTCCAAGGCCAGGTTGGACGGGGCTTGGAGCACCCTGGGAGAGTGGAAAGTGTCCCTGCCCATGGCAGGGGGTGGCACTGAATGATCATTTGTGTCTTGCTCCTGTCATTATACAGTGTCTTTTTAGAATTTTTATCTAGTACTTAGATGAGATTCGGCTTCTTATTTATTGGGGGTTTTTATCTTCTGAGAAAAGGAAATTTAGAAAAGGCATCAACAGAAACTCTTCAGACTGTCTGTGGGCTGGACCCTGTGCTGAGGGCTGGGGTGGCTCAGTGCTCAGTGACTTGGCTTCAGCTTGAAGAGGACACCTAAAACCACCATGGGGGCACCTGGGACGTGCCAGAGGTAATTTTTGAGCCCCAAAAAAGTGGTTTTGGTCAGTGAGCAACACGATTGTGCAGAGCTGTCCATTGGCTGCTGCTTTCAGATTGGCACGTTGTCACGTTTGCATTTTATAGGCACAGGGTATTTCATCAAAATCCGGGTGAAAGGAAGTTGCCAACTTCTTTCCCATCAGTGGCACATCACAAGACTCTGAATTTAGCTGCATGTTTCCAAAGGGGAAGTGGTGTAAATGCACAAGTCAGCTGGGCAGCACCGAGCTCCTGCCGATGGAAGTGGAATCTGGTTCCGATTTCGTTCCGCCCGACCCAGCCCTGACCCTCTGCTCCTCCCCGTGCCCTCTTCTGGCAGTCAGCAGCTCCTCGGCATCTCACTGTGGTCAGAAACATCTCAATTCATTTTCAAACATCCTCCTTTAGACTTAGCCCTCGCTTTGCGTTCAAAACCCACGCCCTTTCCCAGTGGGATCACTTCTGTTTTATGAGGGAAAAAACCAGGGAACTGCATCACGAGTGCGTCAGACTTTTTGTGCACAGACAGCAGTGAGGAAAGTGTGTGTAACCATCTGCTCTCTCCAGCAGCTGTAGCAGGAGAGCTCTGGGCTTGGGGAACTCCTCCTCGGACCTGACTGGGCTCGGTAAGTTGGGCTTTTTGTGCCTTTCTCTTTTCCTTATGCTTTGTTCCAGAATGCAGGAACCCCTTACTTTATTTGGAGGGGATCAGTTTTTCCAGGATTACCATATTTTAGCTCTTCATGAGCACTTTCAAACCAAAATTTATCAGCAGGTGGGGAGCTGAGTACCTTGAGGTCCTCCAGACCAGGGTAAGGACCTGGTTACCCATGTCCTACACAGCATTCCGAATTCCATCGACCTTTAGCAAGATCTAGACTGCCAGATATTCTTCTTTCTTTGGAAATTGATTTATCAAGTCCCTGAAGTGCTTAAGAAGGCGTTGCCCTGCTTTTTGCATATGTAAATGACTCTGTAGATAACCAGGCCTCCTGCCTTTCCTGCCTGCTTCGGCCTTGAAATTCCAGTATTACTTTCAGCTTCGGGGAGGGAAGCGTGCCACAAAAATAAAGAACCCCACAAAAATAAAAAACCAAACTGTTGTGCTGTGCCAACGCGTAAATTTCAGGGGGAAGGTGAAGATTTCCGTCTCTCAAATAACTGAAGTTTTAGAATATCTCCTGGAAGGAGCACTGGGATTGAAAAGTGTCCCAGTGTAGCGAGTTTCAAATACATCAGGGTGTAGGGACGTGGTGAAAAGTGTGAGCCACAAGCACCCTTTGGGTATGTGGATACTTCGATTATGAGAGATTAAAAGGATATTTGAAGACCTGAATGATTTTCTTATGTTCGTGTTTCCCCTTCCTCCATAAGAGCAGTGGTGATGATCTTCTCTTCAGTGAGTTCAGGTCAGACTCTTAATGTGAAGATTCCCATTGATTTTAACAGTCAGTGAATTGGAAAGGAATGATAAGGAATCATTAAATGTAGTAAATTATTTTGAGCCACTTATCTCTTCACTGTTATCGCTACTGGGGAAGGCAAATTAACTATTTATGTCTTTTAAGTTCATCATTAAGAGGGACTCTAAATACATTTGATGTGCATTTTGAGTACAGTTTTATTATACTTGCAGAACTCTCAGTATCTTTTGAAGCTCCTTGGCACCTCACAGGAGGGCTCAAGTCAGGAACAACCTCTAAATATGAATTTAATCTTTATTTCTTTTCTATGTCACCTCTTTAGCTCTTGGAAATTGTTGTCTTTTAATGGAAAACATTGATTAATTACTGATGGTATTGATGCTGACAAGTAAAATGATTTTGCTGATTTTTTACAGCTTATAAAGTACGATCTGTCTCAAGCAGCCATGATGCAGAAGAGACCTGGGAGCAGAAGGGATGTTACAGATGAAGCAGCTGATTAATGCCTTCCCTGTATCTTCAGAATGATTTCTGTGGACATGGTAAAGAGGAAAAGCATGCAGTTTAATGTTTGCTGAAAATAAATGCTTGAGAGAGAAAGAAAAATCACTGTCTTTGTGAGAAGTGCATTGTTCATTAATAATAATAACAATAATAGTAATAATAATTTAATTATTACATAATAGTTGTTGAATAATAGTTGTTGTTGTGTTGTGCCTGCCTTTCAGTCCCGGGGCTCCACGGAACTCTGGTGATCCCTGTTGCTCACACTTGTCACCATGCTGGCAGAAGGCATCCTAATGAGGCTCATCTATAAAGAAAGCTGTCATCAAGATAAGCCTCGCAAATCTCCTGCATCCCAAAAGGCTAAAGAGGGAATCTGGAGACAGAAACTTGTAGACGTCCCAAAAATTAAAGGCTTTGCTGATGGATGTGAGAAGCGGGAGGAGCTCTCTGCCAGAAGCAGCAAAGTGGAAGCCGGGAGCGGCCCTCGATGGGGATCCATAGAAAAGGAGCCCAAAAAAGATCAGGGAGTGCTGGTTAAAGGAACTGCATCCCCAGCTTTACACATCCCCAAGGGAAGAGGAAGCCTAGACCAGGTGGATTTGTACAGATCCTGGCCATGCAACAGCATTTACCAGAACTATCCTGACCTGCAGATCGGGGGGGACCGTGTGGGGGGCCACACGTGTGACTCGGGCTGTGTCCTGGACCACGTGTGGGATGAACTTCCCGACGGCCCCGTCCTGCTCTCCGTAGATATTCCCCTGGGTCAGTCCCCTACTCCCTGTGAGCATCCCGGAAAGCCCAGTGGGATGTCCCTGCCTGGAGATGAAGCTGGAGAAAGGAGCATCGTGCTCAGTGAGGAGCCTCTTTCCAACTCCACGCTCAACAAGTACATGGAAGCCAAAGTGGCAGAGCTCTACAAAGAGTTTTTTGAAGAAAGCCTGGCCAGGTGTGGTTCCATAACAAACCTCCTCACCTGCAGCTGGATAAGGAACAACCTGGGCCAGATAAGTGTTCAGATCTCCCAGGAGCAGAACATAGAAACCTCCAAAGGCAGAGGAGCCCTCTTGCACTCGTTGGCTTTGTTCAGCTCCCGCAACGCTCCCAACAGGAATAGCTCCGAGTTCAGCACCCCAAACCTCCAAATCTCCAACGCAGTGGGTGCAAAATGGAGCTGCAGGATGGAGTTCACATCCTGACTGAGCTGCTGAGCTCAGGGGAGGGGTGGGATTCGGGTATGAATGTTTCACTCCAAGGATTAGCTTGGGAAATGGAAACATTTACACACTACACTTGTTCTAATTAATATTTTAAGGCTTAAACCCCTTTGGTAGCAGGGGAAGTAAAGGTCACTGTTTTCTGTTTTCTAATGGAGAATTTGAAATTGATTTCTCTCCAAAATACTGGTTAATCATGTTCTTATAATATACATAGAATCATAGGACTGTTAAGGTTGGAAATGAGCACTAAGATCAAGTCCCACCATCAGCCCAGCACCACTAAACCAAGTGCCACATCCACATGTAAAAGCATCTAATTCTCTGCAAAATCAGCAAGCAAAGATGACTGCAGCATTCCTGAAAAAGTAGTGCAAGATTCCTGCATCTTCGTTTGGAAATTTAAATGCAGATTTTGGTATGGAAATACTGTTGTTTAGCTTTCAAACACATTTTCTCCCCTTGCTTTTGCTTCTCAGCAAATATTTCAGCTGGAAATTATTCATTATGTCACCACTGTAAAATGATAGATGAACTGGACTGTTACCTGCTCTGCGGAAGTTTTTTTCTAATAAAGCTTTTTGTTGGGTGTTTTTGCTTGGGTTTTTGTTGTTGTTGTTGTTGTTGTTGTTGTTGTTGTTGTTGTTGTTTTTTGTTTTAATTCAGTATCTTTATTTCTTGGGCATTTCTTAAAATCATCTCTGAGCTAAAAGAAAATCTCAGTAGGATTGAGAAGAAGCTGCTCCTGAGGGAAGAGTGATCTGAGTGGGCAAAGTAAGGACTTCTGATTAAAATGACAGGGAAAGATAATTCCTGATCAGGAAATAAATTAATAAAATCAGACTCATACACATCCAAGACCTAACTGGTCATTGCCTGATCCATAATTCCCACTGACCTTGGTACAAGGAAAATAAGCAATACTGAATCTTGTCCTTGCTTTCTAGGAGCATGAGAGGAAAAGGATGATTTGCTTCTCTATGCATTGCCCCAATTCCATGTGTGTCTCATTATTCCCCTTCTCAGCGCTCAAAATCAAGCCAGGATTTTGGAAGAGGCCAAATGACTTCATTAAATTCCAGAGGAGTCCAGGGTGGGCAGAGCTCTCCAGATTTCCTCGGTGGAGGTGCAGAGAATGAGTTAACCTGGGGTGAGAGGGAAATATTCCAGAGGGCATCAGCAGCCGAAGGGTTTGCAATTATCCGTGGCAAGAAGTGCTCCGTGGCATTTGTGCTGCCGTGCCCCAGCCCTTGGTTCCCTCGGGATCCATTTATAGTTCAGGCCAAAGTCTGGAAAGGAGTTAATTGCACGAGGTTCTTCCTCAGGAAATGAAGAAGTCGGAGGTTAAACCCGAGTTCCAGACTCCGGCGGTTTTCAGTCCTTCCCAGCGCTGAGGAATGCGTTGGAGGAGCCCCTCTCTGCTCTGCTGCTCACCTCAGTCCCAGCCCCAGGGATTAAAGTCAGTGGGGCAGCAGCAGCTGCTGCTGCAGTGGGAGAATCCCTGATGGATCTGCTTCTCTATCCCCATGGCGGAGGAGAAAACCCATAAAGAATGGGAGTTTGGCACAACCTGAGGTTACTGGCAAGTTGCGTTCATCCCATCCCTTCTCAGGACTGGTTTCAGAGCTCATTTTTAAATTAATTTTATTACATATGTGGATAATTTTAGCTGGAATGAAAATAAATCCACGCAGCAGCAGTGTTTTGAGGAAAACAGGTAATTTAGACCACCCCAATGACACGTGTTTTCACAGCACAAATGAAGGTGCAGATAAATGCACATTGTTAACCTAAAGCAGATTGTATTTTGTTATTGGTTTTATGTAGTTTTGCCCATGGAAAAACACTGTCCATGTGCTTTCCCTCCCCAGTATTTGTTACTTTGGTTTAATCCAGAATTTAAGTAACTTCTCAAAATTAATTTCTCTCTGTAGGAAGAAAGATGTTGCTGCAGATTACATTTTAGGGGCAAAATCTGGGAATTTCTACAAAGACGAGACAAATACATTTATTACTCACTTAAATGCTATTTTAATTTCAATTTTATTTTAATTGACGTGTTGCAATCCATGACCTGCTTTGGATTTATTGATATTTGGGAGATGCTGAGTCCCATTATGAGTTTGAGTAAAACTCCATCAGCTGCACTGGACCTGTGCCTGTTTTCACTAGCAGGAAAAATGCCTCAGTGAACTCAAATTCCATGGGGAAAATCCCTGGAAAGGTGCTTTTCCAGCCCGCTGAAGGGCAGCAGCTGGATTTCATTACAAAGGAAAGCAGTGCCATATTTTACAGGGCAGACATCCACGGCCAGACTCTGCCTGGAGTTGATTTTTATCCACATGCCAGAAAATCCGATGTTGGAGGAGAAATGCTGGCAGGGAATTTTTACCTTCATATCCAGCTCTCATCCTGTTTTCCCACAGAGGAATATTCACCAGGTCCTGGGACCCAGACCCTGTAGAAAGTTGGACTCTTTAGTTAAATTTCCCCAATTAATCCTGTACTCAGGATGTTCCCCAGCCTGCCTCAGCTGTGGGAATTAAGCCCCTCTAGAAGGTGAGTTCATCTACCTGGAGGATAATTGGGATTTTTACTCATTAACAATTTTCCTGAAATTTATTAAATAGGCAAATGGTGATATCTAGTGGTGGTTTCCTTTAGTACCTTCCAGGTCAGGATTTCCAGAGCTTTACAACCATTTTGCAACGAAATCTCAAAGTCTGTCTTTCTCTGGAGGGAGGATTATTTCCCACAAAAAAGGATGTCCAGGTGTGCAGAACAACCACTTCCATCAATTAATGTTCTACTCAAGTTAAAATCTAGAAGGACTTAAAACCTGGAAGGCCAAACCCTTCCCTTTGGGAGTAAAAAATCTGACAGCCAGAAAAATCTCAAACACTGAATACCTGTATTTTTCATCCATCTCTCTTTTAAACAGGAGAATGCCATTTGCTTGTTAAGCAAATGGAACTAAATCTGAGTGGCTTATTTTTTTCATTTATTTTACATTTTTCAAAATGTAAAATATTAATCTGCTTTTAAATCTACGTTTTAGCAGTGTTCTTTCTTGCTCTCCACTAATTTATACATGGCACGGCAAAACTGATTTTTTTTCTCTGTTTTGCTCCTGTTTTACATACAGATTTCAAAAATCCAGATATTTGATTGTGATTACCCTAATTTTCTTTTTTTTTTACCAGAAGATCCTCACCACTTAATCCTTGCCTGCTTTTCCTTTGAGTTCATTGATTTGTGGTAATCCCATCACTCTGTTGGGAATATAAATCACTTGTGAGGGTCAGTGGTCGTTTGGTAAATGAGTGCCCAGGTGCTAATGAACCTTCCACTCCCACATCCACCATCCTGGCTCCCTTCTATGGGGAAATAAAAGGGTTTAGTATGGAGCTGCAGATCCCAGGAGGTTGAAGATCTTCCCTTTTCCATCCTGTTCTGGGTAGGGGGTGTGGATATTCCCCTTCACTTGTGGGCTGTGCTCTTGGGAAGGCAGAAAATCTGGAGCAAAGTGGGGGAAGATTTGCCTCTGGAGCTGAACTACTGAAACTTGCACAGAATGTGTTGGGAATCCTGTGTGGTCTGTGTCCACCAGGGCTTTGTTTGCCTTGGGATGGGTGTTTGGGGCTCTCTTTGGATGAGAAAGTTTGTTGCTGTTTTTACCATCTTTTAAACTGCAGTGCCTTGGGAACCATGTGGCATCTCACCACTTTCCCTGGGGCTTGATTTGGTGGTGTTTTTGAAAGAAAGGTGAGCAAGGAGCTGAGGAGCTTCCCCTGGAGAAGGGAAGCTGCAGGATCCTGAGGAGCTGGGACTCGCAGGGGTTTTCTGTGTCCCACCACTGCTGCTCCTCCCTGAGGGTAAGTGGGAGCAGCATCTTTCCTAAACACAGCTCTGGTTGGGTGAAGCTGAAATAGGGGCTCTGCACTCTGTGGAACTCTCTGGGAATATCAACTCCACTATGGAGCCAGGCTGGGAGGGGTGGGGGGGCTCTGGGGAGGGCTTAGAGCCCCTTCCAGTGCCTCAGGGGACTCCGGGAGAGCCGGAGAGGGATAAGGACAAGGGCCCAGAGTGACAGGACAAGGGGGAATGGCTTCCCATGCCAGAGGGCGGGGTGAGATGGGATATTGAGGGGAAATCCTTGCCTGTGAGGGTGGGGTGGCCCTGGCACAGGGTGCCCAGAGAAGCTGTGGCTGCCCCTGGATCCCTGGAAGTGTCCAAGGCCAGACTGGGTGGGGCTTGGAGCAATCTGGGATAGTGGAAGGTGTCCCTGCCCATGGCAGGAGGTGGCACTGGATGATTTTTAAGGTCTCTTCCGACCCAAACCAGTATCATCCCATGATTTTTTTTATCCTTTCTCCCGATGCTGGTGGTGGAAGGGCTTTCCTGCCTCTCACTCCTGCATTGGGACACAGAGGCTTTGCTTTCCTGGGCTCTCATTTGCTATTTATGGATCCTTGATCCTCCTGAAAAAAGTTTCTAATTTTGTGCAATAATACGATTTCTTAATCTGCTCTGTTGCTGTTTTTTGTTCTCATTCCCCATCCGTAGAGATTGCTCACTTCTGCTTTCCGTTGCCAAATTCGTAAGGCCCACGGACCGTTTATTCCCTTGCTCTGTTGCTCAGCTGTACAAAGCTGATATTTCAATAATTAATTACTAACCTAAGAGGTAACAAAAGTTAACAAAGACGAATGAGAGAACACCCAGACCTGCTCTCACTTTTTAAAAAAAAATTTATTTTAAGCTGTGTTGCTTCTTTGTTTCAAATGAGTGAGATTTGTGAACGTCATGGAATAGGGAAGAGAATTGCACACTGATTTCCTGAAAATCTTGCCTGGAAGTCTTAAATTAACAAATTTTTTTCCTCTTTCTTGGTAGTTGAATTATAAAAAGACACTTTCCTGGAATAGAAAGCCCAAACCATTCATGTTGCACATGTTAAGTTTGTACAAATCAGGGTGTGCAATGCTGTGTGTGGATATCGGTGCTGGTGGTGTTTGCACGCTGGGAAAGGCCACGGGCACGGCTCCCTCTCCCTTTGCTCTCCAGGCTCTGCTCCAGCCCAGCCATCAAACAGCAAGGACAGGTCACTGATCACAGGCAAATGCCTTGGGGACAGCTTTATTGAATATTTTATGTAACAAAGACACCCTTGGGAATAGCCACCTGCTGATGTTTGTTCCATGAAGGAAACCAAAGGCTGCGTCCCGCAGGTAAAAAACTTCAGGGAAAGCGTGGATTTCTCCTGAAAATGTGTGGGACCAGGGTGTGGTGTCCTGAGGGCAGCCAATAAATGGGAACGGATCTCCACACTGAGGTGAAATCCATGAATTAAAATATCCAAGATCTCTCTAGTAAGGAGGCACAATGTGCTCACACCTCTGCTGAGATGTATCCTTTTAACTTGTTCCTTATCAATATTCCAGTTGCTCAATGTAATTTTGTTCCAATTCTCCTTAAACCCAGATTTTTGACTGGAATTACTGATGTTCTGTTAAATCTCAGCCTGCCTGGGCTCTGGGTGCCCATGAGGATCCCCGGCTCCCTGTGACACCAAGTTACTTCTCGGTGCCCCCGTGGCCTGTGATGTGCTGACAGACCCCACGCAGTGGCTCGGGGTTTTCCGGGGTTTCCTGTTCCTGCTGCCCACAATAGCTGCGGGTGGGATCCTTCCCAGAAGGGGAAGTGGAATGAGTGGCTTGGAGGTTTTTAGGGTGAGCTGAAAAAAAGAGGTTTACTTCTAAAAAAGGACAAAAAAACCCCAAAAAGGCGGTAACACTAAAACATCACCCGGGTGCTCCCAAATATCATCTGGCTGAGCTCTGTCCCAGAGTTCAGCATGGAGCACTGAAGGGTTTCCTGAGGGAAAGCCAAGAGCTCTCTCATGGATAATCCCCCGTGGTACTTGTGGGGCTGCCCATGGTCAGGAGGTGAGTGCTCTCTGGGGAAAAAGGTGCAGAAATGTCACATTTTTATGGCAGGAGCCTGAATTTTGGTCACTGCTACCAGATCCCACAATAACTCTGTTCTTCTCCCACTCTCCCTCATTCCAGCAGGAGCAAGGTGCCCGTCAGCACAATTGTGGAGATCAAAATCCAGCCTGGAGACCCAAAGATGTGGGAAAGAGCATTACATTAGGGAAAAAATGAAAGCCTGTCCATAAACATCGGATCAAATGGTGCTCACATGAAAAAGTGGATCAATAATATCAATAGCCATTACCAGAGCATCAGCATGGATTCTGTTATCATAGAACTCTGGAAAAACATTTTGTCTTTGGCTTATTCATAGCTGATATATAACGAACTTGATGATCTTAGAGGTCTTTTCCAGTCTTAATGATTCTATGATTTTATAAGGCAGCTTGCTTTGAAAAACAGAGCATATTTTAAAATTGTCCTCCCTGTTGACCTTCCTCAAATTCTGCCCCAGCTCTGTTGGGTTTTTTGGGTTTTTTTTCTGGTTCTATTATAAAATAAATATAGATTCTACACACAAAACCAGTTTCCAGGGTGCTGTTGAGCTCCCTACTGCAATCCTTTTTCCCCCTCCAAGATGCAAATATTTCATTTTTGGCTTAAGGGAAATGTAGGTGAGCATTGATTTTTTGCTTTTTTTCCTAAGAATAGCAAAAGACAAAATGGATCATTTGGGGATGGAGGGGAATTGGAGGTTGGCAGAACTCCTTTTCCATGCTGCCAAATGGAACAAGTCCTCAAACTCTTAACTTTAACACCAAATATTTCAACAGAAAGAAGAATTATGATGGCTTGGGATGTGAGCCCAGGCTCAGAGCTGCTTCCATTGCTCTTCCTCTGGCTAAATTATTTCTTAATTATTTCTTAATTGCTGTTAAGAGCACTGTTCTCCCTTCTTCAGAGTAATGAGTGATTTCTTGTTAGATATTAGGAAGAAAGTCCTCCCTGTGAGGGTGGTGAGGCACTGGCACAGGTTTTTCAGAGAAGCTGTGGCTGCCCCTGGATCCCTGGCCAGGCTGGACGGAGCTTGGAGCAACCTGGGCTAGTGGAAGGTGTCCCATGGAGAGGGGGTTGGAATGGGATGAGCTTTAAGGTCCCTTCCAACCCAAACCATTGTGTGATTCCATGAAATTCAAATTAACCCTGGTAAAGCAGAAGGAAGTCGCTCCTCGAGTGTATCACTGCATCCCTCCCATCTTCCAAAATTTATGCTCCTCTTACTTTACAGATGAGATGAGAAATAGGGAGCTCGTGTGGTACTGAGGCCCAGGATCTGTGTCCTGGGCCTCCACAGCTCTGAAGTGGGTCAGCAGCCTGTCACTGGCACTCGATTTTGGTGTCACTTAGGCGGCTGAAGGGAACAAATAGGCCATCGATCCGTCTGGCAACAGCCCCGGGCCCTGGATTTTAATTACCATTGTTCTTTGGGCTAAATTTGTGCCTCTTGAAACATCATCAGCCTAAATGAAACTTCACAATGGAGGAATTTGACCCAATATGGTTTTTTTCCTCTGTGTTATTAAAATTGGTTAAACACCGTTGCAACTACCTTTATTTTTCCAACTATTCTGAGCAGCTCTGTTTTTGATGCTGTTTTCAAGAGAGATGAAGAGAACTTTTCTTGAAAATCTTTTTTATAGGAAGTTTTAAGCAATTGTGGAGCCTTATTTGTCCCGCACAGGTGCCCCCCATTCCTGCAGCTCTGTATTTAGCCCAGCAAACTGGCTCATTTGCTTGTTTTACCAAATGAAAACTGATTTCCAGTAATGTTTGTGTTGTATTCTCCGTGTGGGCACTGCAGAAATCCAGGGAAGCCCCCTGTGTGATGGAGCTGTTTCGGGATGGGGTTTTTTATGGGCCCTGTTCTGTCAAGTCTCTCTGTTCTAACAGAGGTTATTTTTTTCCCCTCCAAGAAGGGTTTATGAGGGACTGGAACCCAAGATACATCAAGAGTTGGGACTCAAATGTGAGTTGTGCCGTTGGTCTGAGGGCACACGAGGTGTTTCCTCAAGGAAGCATCCACAGGAGGAGCCCCTCCTTGGGCACGTGGCACCAAAAAGCGCCGATCTCCAGTGGGATCTCCCGGCTGGAAACCGATGGACCAGGGAGGGAAACCAGCCTGAGGTGGAGCGTTTGCTCCTCCCTGTGCAGCCGCCCCCACGAGCGCCGGCGTCTCCAGCAGCGCTTCCGACCGCTCACCCACCGCAGCGGGAGCAGCTGCGGCTTCCAGGGGCATGGAGAGCCAAGGACACAGAGCTGCAGCTGTCCTGGCCGGGTCCTGGCTCTCCTGTATCCTCGGAGCCCCCCGGGTGGGAGCCCTGCAGGAGCCGCTGCTGGAGGATGTGATCCTGGAGAACATCAGCTGGGCTGCCGAGGAAGCCCAGGGCAACGACTCCTCGGAGCACGCCTTCTTCTCTCTGGATTACCAGCACGTCCAGGTCCCCTTTGAAATCACACTCTGGATCATGCTGGCATCCTTGGCCAAAATAGGTGAGGCCTCCTGAGAGGGCAAGGAGGGACGGGGAATCTCTGGGAGGGTGTTGTGGGCAGGGGTGGCCTTTGTTTCACCTCCTCTCCGGTCTCGGAGCCTGAGGTAACGCGCCAAACCCTCCGGATTCACACGCTGCGTGCCAGACACGCTGCACAGGTGGAAAACAAGTTGTGTTTTAGGTTGGAAATGGTGGTTTTCCATCTAGAAATTCACACCTGGGAATGCTGTTGTTGTTAGGAGGAAAAACACCAGGTTTCCAGGAGGAGGAATTTGATTTAACTGCAGGACACGCCAAGGTGTGTGTTCAGCTTGATTTTCTTGCCAGCCACGCTCTGTGCCAGTTGTCCACTGACATCTTCATCTTAAAATGAAGATTCCTTATTCTTCTGAAAGTGCCCTGTGTCTGGCCAAGGAATAATTCCATCCATGTCCAGGGTGCTACACAGCCTAAAATAAAATCTCTCTGCATTGAGGGGCTGTGCAAGGTCATCTAAGAAAGGATTAAGTTATGCAAAGTATCTGATCTTTTTTTTTTTTTTTTTCCCCTGCAACACTGGGTGCAGGAAAGTGAAAATTATTTATAAATATTTTTCTCCAGGAATTGTCTTCAATTCTCTTAAATTACTGCTATAAAAGTTATTCTACAGCATTTTTTTCTTTTATTTCTTTTTCTCAGAAGGGAGAAGTCTCTAAGATTGAGTTAGATCAGAATTCTTCTGGTGGTAATGGTCTTTTTGTCTCACTAATTTTGTGTTATATAACGAGACCTCAATTCTAGTCACATGCATGAAGACATAATAATGATCAGAGATTTTTAAAAATTATTATTCCTATTCCAATTTGGTTTGTTTCAATGACTTTCTTTTAATAACTCACCTTGTACTTGTGGTGGTTGTTCTAACGTTGGGCATTGCACAAGACTGGCTTGATTGGACATTTTTTAGCTTTTTAGCTTTAAATACTAATGATTAAATAATATTAAAAGTGGACCTCTTTATAATTAATGGGAAGGCTTTTTTTAAAAAATGTATAGAATCTGTATTGTGTTTAAAATTAGCAGTTGCTATTTCTGTTAGTGCTGAAGATGGGCTACTGACTGGATTACATAATTAATAATTCTAAATACTGCTTTATTTATGCAGATTATTACTTTTTGTTTATTACCTCAGTATGTCTCTCTAACCTTGTGCTGTGGTGAAATGAGGTCTGAACTGACATTAATTTGAGAAACTTGGTATTTTCAGTAACTGTTAGATTTTCTAACCAATTTCTGAGCGACTTCACCCTCACTGGGTGAATTTATTTCTGCAACTCTGAGGTGTAACCTGCTGACGGTGGGAGCATGGGGACCTCCTGAGGGTCTGGGCTGGTGAGATAACACCAGTTTTACCTCTCCATCCCCTCCAGGGTTCCATCTCTACAACAAGCTGCCTTCCGTCGTTCCCGAGAGCTGTTTGTTGATATTCGTGGGACTCATCATGGGGGGAATCATCTATGGATTAAATGACAGGTCACCACCAGTGATGGACAGCGACATCTTTTTCCTCTACCTCCTGCCCCCCATTGTGCTGGACGCCGGCTACTTCATGCCCAGCCGGCCCTTTTTCGAGAACATCGGCACCATCCTGCTCTACGCGGTGGTGGGCACCATCTGGAACGTGTTTGGGATCGGCTTCTCCCTCTATGGGATCTGCCAGGTGAAAGCCTTCCGGCTGCAGGACGTGTCCCTGCTGCACAACCTCCTGTTCGGCAGCCTCATCGCCGCCGTGGACCCCGTGGCCGTGCTGGCCGTCTTCGAGGAGATCCACGTCAACGAGAAGCTGCACATCCTGGTTTTCGGGGAATCGCTCCTCAACGACGCCGTGACCGTGGTAAGGACCAGCCTGAACTGGGTTATTTAACCTGCAGAGGATGGTGCTGAGGAGGTTCAGAGGATGGTGGGATGGGAGATGTCAGCCTGCAGGAAAGGAGGCTCAGGGAAGACTTTATTTCCCTCTACAATTCCTTGAAATGAGGTCGTAGCCAGATGGGGGTTGGTCTTTTCTCCCAGGGAACAAGTGACAGGATGAGAGGAAACGGCCTCAAGTATCACCAGGGGAGGTTTAGGCTGGATATCAGGGAAAATTTCTTGATGGAAAAGGCAATCAAGCATTGGCACGGGCTGTCCAGGGAAGTGGTGGAGTCACCATGCCTGCAAGTGTTTAAAAACCATGTGGATGTGGCACCTGGGGACATGGTTTAGTGGTGAACATGGCAGTGCTGGGTTAGTGGTTGGACTTGAGGATTTTGGAGGGCTTTTCCAACCTCAGTGATTCTATGATTTGTTGAGGGAAAAGGCATCAACAACCCCTTCTAGCAGAGGATTCCTGGTGCAATTCTCTGGCCTGAGGTCCTGGGCAGCATTCAGGTGTTAGAAGTTTTCAGGTTTCTCTTTGACTCCTTGTCTGGGGACAGAAATGTCCATGAGGGCCACAGCAGTGCCTTGGTGGGAGCCAGACCTCCGGGGCAGGAGGTGATGCTGCACTGGCAGAAATCTCAGCAGCGTATTTGGTGTCATGACCACGTCTGGTGAACCTGTCACCAACTCTTTCCCTCTTCCCCTAGGTGCTCTACAAGCTCTTTCGCTCTTTCTGTGAGATGCCGACCATCAAAAGCGTGGACGTTTTTGCTGGAGTTGGAAAATTCTTCGTGGTTGGGCTGGGAGGAGTTTTAGTGGGGCTGAGTTTTGGGTTCACCGCTGCCTTCACCACGCGCTTCACCAAGGACATCCGTGTCATCGAACCCCTCTTCGTGTTCCTGTACAGCTACCTGTCCTACCTCACTGCAGAGATGTTCCACCTCTCCGGCATCGTGGCGTAAGTGTGGCCCAGCAGCTCCTCTCTCTGGGAAACCTTCCTGCCTATGTTCACTGAAAAACATCCAAACTGTTTTTAAGGTTGGAAATCTGTGTATGATGAGAAGCAGGGCCCTCTCCAAGTGTTACTCTGTTTCCTAAATTGCACATCCATGGCTGCTGATGGATTTATGTGGGTTTTTGAGGAATGTTTGTTTGAGCTCCATGGTTTTTGTTTGGAAAGGCCAGCAGTGAGATGTCTGGTAGGTTTGGCAGAGCCAGAAGAAGTTTCTTGGCTTATTTTGTTATTTTCCGTGTGGCCCAGTCAAAACCAACATGGGAAGAGTTACAAGGAGGATTTAGTCAGCTCCTTGGAATGGTTTGGTCTTGGTTTGCAGCGAGTCTGTTCTCACATCCCCTTCCCCGTCTGCGTGTCCTGCCTGGCAGCCCTTGGCGTGACAGAGCAGAGAGTGATGGGATGGGAACTGAAGCCTGAAATCTTCCTGCTTTTTGGGAGCAGAGGATTCTAATGGAAACCTCTGCTTTGGAGATTCTGACTTGGCTCCAGAAGCTCAGACACAGCTCAGGGGCTCAGGTGCCACCCAATGTCTCTGTCTCCAGTAACACTGGAAATCTGCTGGCCAGTTTCAGCCAAAGCTGTCAGAGATCATTCAGTTCATTTATTTTTCTTTTAACTGGGTAGATCTTTCAATAAAATGAATAGTTTTGGGCCAGATCCTCCAGTTTTAAGAGACTAATTAAGCTTTGTGCTTACCTCATTGGGCATCTCACGGGCAGAGCAGATGCTGAGACGAAAATAGCCAGAATGACCCCAATGTTCACCAAAATCTCACCTTGGAATGCAGAGAGAGAGGAAAACCAGAGCAATTCAAGCCCTCCTGGATGCTGTGGGCTGGTATGTGTTGAGTGTGGTTCTCCTACCCAAACTGAGTCAGCTGGTGCTGAGGATCACAACCACTTCACATTCCCCCAAGGACTCCAGAGTGCACCTACCCTGCATCAGTGGCTGCAGCGTAAACAACTGCGCAGCTGATGAGAATGAAGATAAAAAGAAAATAAAAAAAATGAAGCGGGCTCCCGGCTCGGCACAGGAGTATCTGGGAGATCTATTTTAAAACTAATGATGTTGCTTTGGATAGAAACCATTCCTGCGTCTTGCAGATTTCGTTTCCTCAGCTGGTTAATAGGAGCAATATTTGAGAGTTACTGAAAACAATTCCAGCTCTGGGAATAGGTAGGAAAAGCCTATTTATAGGAGTGCAAGACAGAACAGTGAAATAAATATGCTGCATAATCATCGTGGAGCAGAAAACATTCAATCCTAATGGTGTCTCCTTCTATCAATCACAATCTGCTGTACCCATTATGGAACCCATTTGCTGTTCTTTTGAATAATGCATTTTTTTGTAAAGCAAAACAATGGCAAAGGCAGCTGATTCCTGCACTGTGCCCTTCTAATTGCCAAATTATAAATGCTTCTCTTATAGATCTGGAGTTCAAACAATTCATTCTGTTGTGGCCAGGGAATACTGTATTATAAGAAGCAGCTTTTGGCAGTTTGTTTCTTTGAAAAATAATTTGATTGCCAAAAAAAATCAATTCTGCATAGTCCAAAAAAATATAAAAAATCTGAATGCAGCTCGTTCTGTGAAACTGTTCTGCAAATGGATTTTAGTCTGACTTTTTCCTTTCTTTTTCTCCTTTCTTTTTTTCTGCCCCTTGCCTTGATGGCAATGTCCATCTTTAGCCAGGACAAGACAAGTTTATTCCCTTTCTGTGACCCTGCTGTGATCCCGTGTCCATTCTCCACTAAGCATTCCCAAACCACAGCTCTGGAAGTTACTTGCCCATAAATACTTGGATTTCTTAGTTTTTAACTGGAACTATATTCCCCACTATTTATTGAGGCAGACACAGAAACCGAGTAATTTATTATTTTTTTTAGCCTGTGGTTCAATCCCTCTTGCTCTTTCTGGCAGAGCAGGTCAGACCTAAAATGGATAAATCAAACCAGACCTGTTTTAAAATATTTTTATGTATCGGTAGATTTTCTTAGGAGATGAAAGATGTGAACTCAAGCATTTGGTGAAAAGGGGATTTGAATCTTGGTCTCCTGCTGCTGGATAACAGAGGATCCCATTCCTCAGCCAAAGCATTGCAGCTTTCCCCATTCTGACCTTTCCTATCCTCTGCTTTTGCCACAAATCCTCTCCCTAAAGCCCAGTTTTAAATTCAGACAGACCCAAATGTTTGTGTCTTCAAAATAATGTGAAGAGTTTGTGAAAGTCTGGGGTTAAATGGGGTATTTTCAGTGCAGAGCAGTAATTGCCTGGCAGTTCTCTGAGCAGCTCTTAGTTGATAGCTCTGGGTGAGCCACCACCTCTCTCAACAGCTTTGTTTGGGTCACTGACCTGTCCTGGTCACAGCAGGTGTGACCAGATCACAACCAGAGCCAGGGACAAGCCAAGGATCTTCCTCTCTGTTGGCTTTTCTGTGATCCAACATTGTGCTGTTCCTTGTGGAAGCCATTTTCCATGCAATAAAAATATGGATGGCCTTACCAAGCAGCATTGGAAGTCAGATCTTGGAAATTTAAAGCCCTTTTTTTCTATTGCTGCTGCAATATTTAGAACAAAATGTTTTGGTCCAGATTAAAATATAAAAAATGGAGCTTCAGCGCTTCGAGTGCTCAATTGTTTTGACCTTCTAGGATTGCTGGCCTGAAAATGTATTGATTTGAAAAGCTGATGAATTGGACTAACCCCATGTTCCCTGGAACTTGAAGAAACAATTATCCATGAAAAATTGCCAGGCAATTGCGAGGTCAGAGTTTGGCAAAGTTAAAGAATTGGGGACAGTGTGTTGGGATGGGAAGAGTTGGGTGTTAGTTGGAGGTGTTGCTTTGTGCTCTGATCAAATGCAACAGGGGATGAATTGTTTATCTGTTAAAAACCAGATTTGGACAGTTTTTGCAACCTCTAAAGTATTTTATTGCCCTGGTGGTCCTGATGCTCTTGGCCTGAGGTAGGAAGTAAATCACCCCTCAGTGAAATGCCTTGCAAACATCCAAGACTTGATGAAACCCACTTTTTTCCATAACTGATGCGTTGATTTTCCGTGTTAACGTGGAAAAACACATTGTTTCTTTTCCATTGTTTATTTTTCACTCCCTCAGCATCATTTCCTGTGCCATGGGCATGAAGCGTTACGTGGAGGCCAACATCTCCCTCAAGTCCCACACCACGGTCAAGTACTTCATGAAGATGTGGAGCAGCGTGAGCGACACCCTCATCTTCATCTTCCTCGGAGTGTCCACCATCGGAGAAAACCACGAGTGGAACTGGCCCTACATTTGCTTCACGGTCATTTTCTGTCTCATTTGGAGAGCACTTGGTAGGGGAAGTTGTAGATATTGATTTTTCATGTGTGTTGTTGTTTATGGGAGCGAGGAATGTGATTCCATTAGAAGAGAGGAGGCTCTGCCCCTCCATCATAACTTCCTGCTCGCTCTGCGTGTGTGATTATTCCAGATGGGAATGCTAGGACTGATCTGGGACATCCCAGCTAATGCTTCCCTGCTCCTCCATCTTACTCAATTCCAAGTCTTGCATTTTGCTGCAGTTCCCTGCTCTGTGCCCTCACTGGTGGCAAATAGAAGCTCTCATGAGATCTTTTTTATCAATGCCTGTTTTTTGACCCCCCTTCCATTGCCGTGATCCCTTCCATTGCCACGATCTCCTCTTCCATTTCAGTGTCTCTCAGTCCCTTGTTATTCTCCCAACAAGAGGGAGTTTGTAGGTACATAGCTTGGGATCAGAGATCCATGAAAACCCTCTGACCCCACATTCTGAATTGTGGCGGTTTAAGGGATTTAATTCATAACAAGCTCGTGTACTGCAGCATCCTTCACTGGGAAACTGGAGGGACATTCCAGTAGCTGTCCTGGGTAGGTGAGGTTTGGGACCTCAACCATGAGGATACTTCTGCTCCTACTTGAGAATTTCAGGTCAGGGCTGAGAGTGGCAGAATTGGGGAATTGCTGAGGTTGGCAGGAGCCTGTGGAGATCATCTGGTCCAAACCCCTGCCCGAGCAGGGTCAGGCAGGCAGGACTGTGTCCGAATGGCTTTTGATTATCTCCGTGGATGGAGACTCTACAGCATCCCTGGAAAACCTGTCAGGGTGTTTGACCAACCTCACAGCAATAAAGCGACCAAAAGTCGGTGATAATGAGGAGCAAGTAATGAAAATACTCTCCTGATAACTCATCTCTGCAGTTTCTTTGGCCACAGTTATGATGAAAACCCAAGTCCTGGTCCCAGAGTTCCCTGGGATCCCATTTTCATGCATTGTAAATGACCAGAAAAAAATAGATGTGCTGTGTTTCCGTTCTTCTCAGTTGCATCTTGTGCTGATTCCGTGTTGGGAGAGGCTGGACCTCCACTCCTCCCTCATTAGGTGTTTGGCACCTAATGAGTGCAGAGTGCCTCAGTAATGGGTATTTTTATATATGAACAGTATTTGTGAATATAACAGCACGCATTTTTGACAAAGAATTCGAGAGATAAAAACATTCAACAGGATTTATGTTTACAACCCAGTGAGTCAAGCAGTGAACTCGAATTTGACAGACACTTCAAGAAATTGTTTAAATAGGGTGGGCCATGATTAGCAAGGCAGAGCAGAATGGGGTTTATTAGCTGTTAGGACATGCCAAAGTTTGTTTTAATAACTGTGCACCATACTTGCAAATGTGCTCATTAGTCACTTTTTTGTACATTCAAGTGTTTTATTACCATTAAGTGATTTCTCTTAAATTATTTGCTCAGATAAAAGGAGTTCTGAGTGAGTTTGGTGGGGTTTTTTTAGTTCAAAAATTCTTCACTGCAAGATATAAGAACATAACAGTGCTACAGAAGCACCCCAAAAATCCTCCCTAAGCACAGTCCTTCTGAGAGCAGCTCAAATTATGCAGCACATTATTAGGGAAGGGCTCAGGCTGCAGCTAGCAGAGAAAAAACCCTTTTCCAGTCAAAATCTCCCTGGAATTAAATAAGAACACACAAACCAGGGCTGGAAACTGTCTGAGTGGCTCTGAGCAGGGTATTCCTGTCCTGCAGCACCTTCCTGGGAAGCTGTCAGGGAGCTGGGAGGGGGAGAACTGCGAAGAGACTGCACCAAGCCAGGCTGGGAAACTCCTGCCTTGGAGATGGTGGTTGAGATTAGACTTTGGCCTGCTCAGAGCCATCCAGCAGCTCTGGATTAATTAATAATTAATTAATTAATTGGATAGTAGGGAAAATTTCTTCGTGGAAAGGGTTGCCAAGCATTGGAACAGGCTGCTCCCACAGTGGAGACACCAGCCCTGGAAATGTTCAAAAGATGTGTGGGTGTGGCACTTGGGGACTTGAGTTAGTGGTGGCCTTGGAATGGTTGTAGTAGTGCTGGAGGAATGGTTGGACTTGATGATCTTGGAGGGCTTTTCCAACCTTAAAAATTCCAGGATTCTGGGATTCTGGAGGTGCTTGAGGCACTGATCCAGAAATGGGAGGTGCCCCTACGTTTCCTTGCAGGAATTGGGGATTTTTGGGTGGGCAGTGGTGTGTAAACTGTACCCCAGTCCTTCACAGAGCACTCCCAGTGCTTTAAATATTTGAGAAATGATTCTGCTGAAATCTGGGGAATTCCTTTGGTATGAGGAAGAGCATCTGAAAAGGAAAATAGAGCCCTTGCATGGCAGCACTGGGGCTCTGCTGATATCCAAGCTCTGGGGAGATTTCCTCCTGCTCTTTCCCAAGGTATCTCCAGGAGGAAATACGTTCTGCTCAGAATGATTAATTGTATGTCATCTCTTGGAGCAAACTGGCCTTGAATTAGTTTAGAGAATGCTAATAATAATTTATGAGGAAGGATTAAATTAAGACAAAGGCCAGGATATCAGCTCAAGTCAATTTTATTCCTTTAAATCATTGGCACTGCCTGAGCTGTAGAGTAGGGGTGGATGTGATTCGAGGGAGGCTTTGTTTTATTTATTTTTTTTAAGTTACAAAGAACCTTGATGCCCAAGTGCTTCCCATCTGCTGGGCTGGGCACCAGTTCTGCAGAGCTCCTGAGATGGGGAAGGTGTCACAGGGCTCAGTGAATTGAGTTCCCTATTCCCAAGCATCCCCAGCTTTTTGTTTTCTTCAAACTCCTCCAATGTACAGTCAAAGTTCAGGTATTTTTAGCTGGAGGTGTGTGGGAAGATGTTTGATATGTACATAATAAATGCACTGTTTTTATTTCTTTTCCAAACACCCTCTAGAAAAGCAACAGTGCTGTGGCTCCGGATAATTCCTAACAAAAGTCGGTGACAGGCACTGCCATCACTTCTCACAATGGCCGTTAATCTTTGGGAAATAAGATGTTTATCACATCCATTGGTATTAAAATCACGGCCTACTGATTTAAGGCCCGACTTTTTGTACCTTTCTGCATCTGTTTGTGCATTTGCATATGGCTGTAAATCACAGCAGTTGCTGTGTCACCTCACTGTGGCCTTCAATTTGTACAGTATAAATCTGAGGGAAAGAAATAACATTAACACAGGTGGAATGTGGCTACTTATCCAAGCTACTGCTTGGAAACTTTGGGAAATAAGAGGGTAATTTGTGGCTAAATTGTTGCCGATGATTTGTCTCAAAAGCATTTGTAACCCCAGCAATTCTGTCATTTGTTGTCACCAATTAGCATAAATCAATTATCATTTCAGGACTGTGGGCAGTCAATATTTGTAATCCCCCCAAATCAGAAATATGTTGGGGATTAAGTTTTATCTGGACGAAGAAAATTGCAACCTGTTGGATCAGGCTGGAAGAAAAATTCTCCAGTGGCATATTGGGAATATACCCCCTTGTGCCCTGGCCAGTTCCTCGTGGTTGCTGTTTCCCAAATCCGTGCTGTTTCACTGGAAAATGCAAGATTATGAGTTTTCCCTAAAATTGTTCTATTTGACTGATGTGCCTCAATCTTCTTTCCTGCTTTTCAGGGGTTCTTGTGCTGACTTTCTTTGTGAACAGATTTCACGTGAACACCATCACCAGTAAGGACCAGTTCATCATCGCCTACGGGGGGCTCCGAGGGGCCATTTGCTTCTCTTTGGTTTTCCTGCTGCCTGACTTCCACAGGAAGAAGCTCTTCATTGCAGCAACAACTGTTGTCATCCTCTTCACCGTGTTCATACAGGTAAAACCAGTATTGGGCACAAATTCGGGATTAGGTCCCCTGCAGGAGTCCGATGGAGAAGGTTCCTCTCCCTCACGCTGGGGCTGGAAGTTCTGGTGCTCCAGCGCTGAGTTTTAAGGAATTCTGGTGCTCCAGGGCTCGGGAGGAGCAGCAGCTCTCGGCGTTGCTGTGACATCTAGTGGTAAAACCATTCCCGCAGCTTTCTGTGGGATGAGGGTCTTGGATGTGTCCCTGCTCTTCTCTGGCCAGCAGCAAGTCTCCAAGGGCTTCTCTAAAATACAGCTTTTAGTTCAAACTGTGGCAAACGCAGCCACGTTTGAAGGAGGATGAGGTGGAAAAATTGGGCTTGTCTGGTGCTGAAGCGAGCAAGGCTGATGTCCACCTGGTGTTTATCCCAAAAAGTAACGAGTGGGTCTCCACGGGACTGAAGCCAGGGGCATGTGGAGGTTTGGGGAAGATCTCATGTAGAAAAACTCCCCGGGAGCTCCTGGTTGAGGACACGAGGTCCATGTGGAGCTGCTGACCAGGAGCCACCTCCTCCTGCCCTCGGATGGAGGGAGCAGAGGAGTTTCTGGGCCTTTGGGAGATGGTGGCTCCTGGTGGCAGCTGCCACGTGGCCCTGAGGCTGAACATCACCCCCAGAGCAAATTCCTTCTGCTTTTCCTGACTGAACCCCTCAGGTGGGTGTCGAGCACTTGGACAATGTGGAGGGTTGGGGTTGATTTTGCTTCCCCACATCCACCTAAATCCTCATCGTGAGTTGGAAAAGTGGTGGAGCAGGGACCAGAGCGTGTTGTGCCGATGGGATCGGAGCTGGGAGCCGCAGGGCAGTGGGACTGGGCACAGCCTCAGCCTGAAAGGAGAGAGCAGGGGCCAGGGTGGGGGGGAGTGTGCTTAGGTGGAGCTTGACGAGTTTTAAGATGCAAATGTGGGTGAGAAATTGAAAAGCCCCGGTCCCCAGGCACGTCCGCTCACGCAGAGCCGCTCTTGAGCCTCACACAAAGGTTGTGCTAAGGCGGCAGCTCCAGGCTTTGGGAAATCCTTCCCAGGGCCGGGAAAAGGGCTTTTGTGTAACCTCAAAGCTCAGCTGGTGATGTCATCCCCGTGCAAAAGGGTGAGAGTTAAACAGGATCCCCCTGTCGCCGGGGAGACCCCCTGACCTTCAGCCATTCACGGGAACCTCGTGTCTGCAAAGAGGGGCTGTGCTGGGGCTCCAGGGACCTGCAGCGCCGGGGCCACCACGAGAACAGGGGGAGGAAAAAACCAGGAAACTTGCTTAAAACCTGAGGCTGAAAGATATTGCTGGAGATCAGCACAGAGAAGGTGGGTAAATGTAACAGAAGCAGGGATTCAGGTGAACCTTCAAAAACCTGGGCTTGCAAATCAAGTTTGTGGTGCTGCTGCCAGACACATCGATGGATGCACTGTTGGGGAGGGAATATTTTTACCATCCCAGCGTCTTTCATGGTCGCTGTGTGTGAAAGGGCAAGAGAAATACTGGCTGTGAAACAACTTCTTTGCATAGGTGAATTTTTTGTTGTTGTTTTGTGCAAAATGTTTTCTCTATATTCACAGTGATCTCAATATAGACTTGATGGGGAGCGTCTGTGTTAAAATAGGACTGAAACCAAGGCAGAGATCCTTTGGGCCCTTTTAGGCTGGTTTGGGCCAGCAAAGCATCTTGTCAGAGCTCAAACCCACTTCATCCTACAATTCCCTTGGAAATCCTGCTCCTGCTGGCTGCAAACCCTTGTGCCACAGAGGAATGACCACCCTGTGAGCAGCTGGGCTTGGCCACCCGTGGCTCTGTCAGTGCATCATTCCACAGGCCAGGAAACTCCTCTCCTTTGGTCTTCCTAACCCAGTTGCATAAGGCTCTTCCCACAACAGTCCTGGTTAATCATTTTGAGGAGGTCGACTGAGCAATTCTCAAGTCCTCAGTGCTTCCAAGCAGGCTGGATATGTGCCATGCAGACCAGGAAGTCCTCCAGGGAGCTCCCTGGGCTTGTTTGGAATGTCACAAACCCCCTCGTTGTTCTGCCTCTCGGTGTGGCTTTAAAATCGAATACTGTTGGAAGTTCACTCTCCCAACTTACTGGCCCCTGACCTCTGCCATGAAATTCTGAGCAAATATGATAATTGTGAAGGGGGGAGGTTGTTTGATGCCTGCACTGTCCCGCTGGATTGCCGGAGGTAGAAAACGTCGTGAGCTGTGACGGAGCCGTCAGACGCTCCCTGGGATGAGTTATCCCTGGTGGGCGGAGGAGCATCACGGGGGACCTGCAGGTGTGCTGTGCAATGATGTGTGGCCTGGAATGACCCATGGGATTCCCGTAACAGTCCCAAACGCTGCTTTAAAACGGAAACGACCGTGGCTGATTACCCAAGAAGGCAAGAGGCCAAATTGCACAGTCTCTGCTTAATTTTTGTAATATCTGTTATTTCGGAATTTGTGAGTTCTGTGTTATTGACTCCGAATAGCGACGCATTTTTTTATTGCTATTAGCTATTAAAATGACACATTAATTGTTTCTGCAATTAAAAATGTGTTCAACTCTCCTCCGTGCCAGCATTTGTGACATTCAGAAGTCATAAACATCAACTACTCCATCATTTTTGCTGTAAACATGTCCTAGAAAAGTCACTTCATACGGAAGCCAGACTAAGAAACACACCACGGCAGCATTTTAGTTCTCTCACGAGGCTTAAAGGATATTAAAACTTTTCCCTTGACCCTTCCCACCAGGTGGATGCTTTGATTAGGAAACTTAGCCACTGGCTGGCCATCAAAGATCGCTGGAGTAATGGTGTGTGACACACAGCACTCAAGGAGTGAGCAGACAATTGCTGGCTGAGGCTCCGTGCTGAGAAATCTCAAGGATTATCCTCATTTCAGGCATTTGAACTTGGATCGTTTCAAGCCCCTTTCCATCTGGGAGGCCACAAGCAACAGCAAACCACAGGCTTGACCTTGGAATTATTGCTTGGCTTTTTGTGGTCTCGGAGAGGCCGGAGGAGGCGAGCGGAGGTTTCCCCTCGGTGCCTCCCCCCATCCTGAAGCCTCTCCGTGAGCTCCCGTTGACAGGTTCCTACCAGGAGCAAACCAAGTGTTTGGGGTACACCTGGGAGAACATTTTCTAGTCCTGTTGAAGCTTTGCAGGTTTCATCCTGCCAGGAAAGCCGGGCAGGTGAGAGAGGCTGCTCGAACACCAAGGTTGCTGTGGCTCAGCCCCACGCTGGTGGCTTTTGTTCCAGTGCAGGAAAATGGGATGTGAGGAAAGGCTGATTTTTGTGTCGTGGTTACTTTGCAGGGAATGACCATCCGTCCCCTTGTTGACCTGTTGGCTGTCAAGAGGAAAAGGGAGAGTGCTCCCACCGTGGGAGAGCAGATCCACATTCGGGTAAGCGGAGCGTCTGTCAGCAAATGGCCAGAGCTTTCTGATCTCTTCTGGAATGTGTGTGTCTCCAGGGACCCTGCAGATCTGCAATTTTGCCCAAATCCTCTGCAGGTCGGCCCCTTTCCATGCTGGAAGTCCTATCCAGGTTACTAACCATAGGTTATTTTTGCACTGGAAGAGCAGCCACCAACTCAATCAGGCTGATGTAGCATCAGGTGGTGCACAAACATGAGAGAAAAAGATGATTTCTTGCCCAAAGCTTTAAGCTCTGACCTAACTCCAATTTCTCTGGTCTCTGGAATAAGAGAAAGAAAGAAAATGAGGCTTGGTTGCTTTCAGGATTAGGAACTTCCATGTGTTCTCCAGTCCCATCACCACCATTGGCTCGGATATTTTTGCAAAAAAACGAGGAAAGGGAGGATAAGGTTGGTGCTGTATTAGAGGGAAGTGCTCTGAAGTGCTCCATCCCTGGAATTACTCAAGGCCAGGCTGGATGGGGCTTGGAGCAACCTGGGATAGTGGGAGGTGTCCCTGCCCATGGCCAGGGGTGGAATGGGATGAGATGTAAGGTCCTTTCCAACCCAAACCATTCCATGATGCTACATCCATAACCCAAAGGTTTTGGGATTTCATTCCCCTCGTTCTCACCATCCAAACATTGGTATTTGTAGTCATAGAGGACTTCAGGGAGAGGCTCAGCTCCGTGAGATCAGCTGCTCTCCCACTCAGCTGAGCCTTTGCCTTTGCATCTGCATCCAATGGAAAATTAATATATTTCTGCATCTAATTGTTCAATCCCAGCCACGTTTCTGTGGGTATGGCTCCTTCAGGAATATTATTGTCCTTGTCTTCTTTAGCAATAAAGCCATTGGGGCTGAGGACATTTGTAAAACCTGTCTGGCATCCTCACAATGGGGTTGGACTGCAGGGCTTTGTCTGAGGTTAACACAACAGCTCAGGAGGCTGAAGAGCCTTTCCCCGTCGTGAGCAGAGAAGACTTTGTTCTTTTGTTAGGGTGTGAATGCTAAATCATCTCAGAAACGTGTTTATTAGGAGGTGTGAGCCAAAAATGGCCCTGCACCAATTAAGTTGAGAAGGTAACAATGCAGGTAGTTGGAAATCAGGGATGCAGAAACCAGGAGCAGCTTTCTTCCTCAAATTTATTTTGCCATCTGGATAGTTGGGATTTTCTCGCTCACAGGGGTGATGATCAGTGTGTGAGTGTAATTTCATGAAATCAGAGCAGTTTAGGTTGGAAGGGACCTTAAACCTCATCTCATTCCACTCTCTGCCATGGGCAAGGATACCTTCCCCTATCCCAAGTTGCTCCAAGCCCCATCCAAGCTGGCCTTGGACACTCCCAGGGATGGGACACTTCAGTGCTTCCTTCCAATGCCGTGTTTGTGGAACATGCAGCTGCCAACAGCCATGTGAGGGCACTAAACCCACACCAGGCTGCAGGGCTGAGCCAGCTGCTCAGAAACTTTTCTGTCGCTGACCCTCCAAAAAGATAGTTTTAAAAAAATTTAGAGCTGTAGGAAGTTCCAGGGTCATCGGTACCTGAGTGTGGAGGGGCAGCAGAGCAGAGCCCTCTGCCAGTTAAGAGATGCCTTTAGGAGGGAAAGCAGTTTGGGAAATTACAGAGATTTAACTTTTTTTGGTGGAAAACCCAACCTGTCTGGGATTTTTTATATAATTTTAAACAATGATAATGTGTATATATATATAAAAAATATGATATGTTGATTTCCTTTAGTAGGAATTGTTTGGGGGAAGGCAGTATTTATTATTCAAGTCAAAGCATTATTTGTGAGTTTCCTACATTTATATCCTGAAGGTACTGATTTCCTGAGACAAATTTCCTCAAAAAGCCCAAAATGAGCCTTTCCTGCTTGTCAAGGCCCGGAGGGCAGGACATGGGAGCCATCAGCCCTGCTGTACACATCACAGAGAGCAGATTCATGGCCCTCAGCATTTATTCTCTGCTTGCCCACACCTGAAAGCAAACCGCTCCAGCACCAGTGGATGAGTGGATGGAGAATTATCCCAGTGCCCCCTCTCCTTGTTTCCCAGCTCCATATCCCGAGCTGGAGGCATCCCCTGTTGTGTGTGTGGCTTTTGCTGTTTGCTGGCTGGGTTCATCACGTATGCAAGCGGCGTCGAGTGAAATCCTCTCTCCTCTTTAGTTCTTGGATCATTTGCTGGCTGGCATTGAAGATATATCTGGACACTGGGGACAGTATTACTGGAAAGACAAGTAAGGATTTGCCGAAATACAACTGTGTACATGTGTAGGGGAAAAAAGGAGGTTGGTTTCTATTCCCCAAGTTTCCACTGTGGGCAGCTGGGCCTTGTTCATCCCCGTGGCATGAGGGAGGTGACAGAGGAGCAGCTTTTCCTTGTCCAAGCGGACATCGGGTTTTCAGGGCACTTCCCTGCTTGCAGACACCCCTTGTGCATCACCCTAAGAAGATCCTTTCTCCTCTCCTGTTGTATGTGTCCCTTCTTGCCCAAAGAAATCTGCTGGAAGTGCCGTGGCCATGACACACAGCTTGTCCCAGGCTGGGCACAATTACCATTCAAGAGCTGAGTTTGCAGCACTGCTCGTTGTGGACTGAAATGACAGAGGATCTCTCCAGATTTCTGTAGCAAAGTGTTCAATTTTCATTAAATTCTGGGAGTCTGTACATTTTAAAAGTTAAAAAAAATGCAGCCAGATTTTAAAAAAATCACAAATAGCATAAAATATACTAAAAACAATCTACCAGGTTTAATTCCTTGGGGGGTCCAGACACAGATGCAGCTGGTAGAGATTTTTTAGGAATGCTCATGCTTGGAAGTGCCACTAGAGGGTATGGGAGTCACTGCTGCTGAGGAGCATCCTGGCTCCTTGTGAGCAGATCTTGGAGAGATTGATGATCTCAGAGGTCTTTTCCAACCTAAATTATTCAACGACTCGAGCAGAAAGGAAGAGGAAATGGCTCAAGAGGGAATGTGGAAGTGTTTAAATCTGTGGCTGCTGCTTGTAGCACTTCTAGAAGAGTTCATGATCTATCTGGCACTTTTGGGGAGTTTTTATTGTATTTAGTGAAGTTTGAATATTTTGACTCATGTGCTGTAGCGCAGAAATAATTAGGGACTGACCTCTTGGACCATCGATTTCTGAGGAGGAGTTAATGGGATATAATGGGATTTAATGGAATACGGGGCAGTCGTGGGCTATGACCCTGCTGCCTTGCTCAGGTCTGTTGGTGCTGGGGGGCCAGGGAGGAGGCTAAACCCATCTCGTTGTGTTCTCCAACAGATTGGAATATTTCAACAGCAAATACCTGCAGAAGATCCTGCTCAGGGAGTACGACCAGCCCAAGTCCAGCATCGTGCTGCTCTACGAGAAGCTGGAGCGCAAACACGCCATCGAGCTGGCCCAGGCTGGGCAGCTGGGCCATGGCCCAGCCCACCCCTCCTTCCTGTGAGCAAACACCAGTTAAAACTCAGCAGCTGGGGGCTAAAAAATGATGGGATGGATGGGCATCACTCGGCACTGAGGTAGTACATGGAGGGTCGCTTGTTTCCCCATGAGTTACAGGGAAATGGTGCTCTGAGGAAGAGGCTCCTGCCCAATTTTGGATGGGTTTGCACTGTTGAATGTTCTGAATGGCCACTTCAGACCTCACAGATGGTTCTGCTCTGCTACAGCTCCCCATGGCTCTTTTATCCACCAGGGAGCACATGAGCAGCCCAGCTCTGTTGCAAACGCCAAATTCCCGCCTTGCCGTGAGCTCCATCTGCAAGGATGAGCTGTTGGCCCTGTTGGCTGTGGTGGGATCCCAAAGGGGCACTGAGATTTGGGGATGCACTTCTTGTGCATCTTCCAAAACAAGACGTTCTGCTTTCCTCTGCAGCAGCGGCGACAGGACTGTCATGACAGACCAAAAATTGGAGGACACTCCGAATCCCGATGTCCTGGACAACATGCAGGAAATATTGGCGAGGAACCTGTACCGGATCAGGAGGACGGTATAACTTTTCCCTCAATCCATATTTTTAAGTGTCCAATAACGCGAATTTCCTCGGTTATTCGAACAGCCCGAGCAGATGTTATGAATATTTCCATAATTACCCAGGATGTCTCTTTGTGAGCAGAGAATAGTTGGCTGTGTGGAGCCAGATCCAGTTTCCAAGTCAGTGGCACATTTCTGTTTGCTGCCTGACAGCTTTTGAAAGGTTCACCCAGTCAGCCTATAATTTCGTGGAATATTTTCGGCATTGGTACCCGGCAGCGAAAAGGAGAAAGGAGGAGCACATGGAACTTCAGGCATTGGGTTAGCAGATCCAGCAGCAGCTCCTGGGGCAGAGCAGGGATGGGGTGATCCTCATGGTACATTTTTTCCCATGGAAGAAGAGATCTGTGAGTGGGAATTAATCTGCAGAGGTTTTAAATCCATCCAGCAGTTTTGCCATGGAACTGGCACAAGTGGTTAAAGGGCATAAACCCCACTTGCTGTTTAAAGAATCATGGAGCATGTCTGGGGTTTCACACAGCACCTGGGACTGTGCATTGGAATTGCTGTTCATAGGGACACTTAGCCTTAAAATCCACCTAAGCCTTTGTTTTATGGATTACACACAAATACAGAGTCCTTAGGGGTGGGGCTGGTTTGGGCAGCTCAGCACAGAGGGATCAGCCTCCCCCTCCTGTCCCTTTGCTGAGCTGAGGGAAGCGATGGGATAAGGCTGGGAAGAAACCTATGGACACGGTGAAGGGATGGAGATGAAGGCACAGCTCCTGTTTGCACTTAGTCCTGCGTTAATCCAGCCTAACCCTTGTAGTGACAGAGTTATCCCATCTCCCACTGGTGTTACTGGGAGATTTCAGCTTGGCTGGGCGGTGGCTTTTGAAGGAGGATTTATGGTTCCCATTGTTTGCATGATTTGTATGGGAAGGTGGGGCTGATATAAAGCATCAGAGGGGCTGGAGCTGGGAAGGCACCTCGAGCAGAGTCGTTGCTCTCGTTCTGTCACCTGCACCATCAGCTGAAACTCAGTCTTGTCATTCAGTGATTTCTTGGGTGACTTCACCTAAAAAAAGCAGAGTTTGGAGTCCCATCTCCCTTCTGTGGCTCTTTCCATCCCCACCTCTCCTAAATCAGTGTATGGTGGGATGGCTGCAGGGAAGAGGGATCCTGGAGGGAGGGCAGGGATGGTCCCGTGTCCAACAGCCTCCGTGGTGTCCCTGCAGGGCCCGGCGTACAACAGGCACACGCTGCCCGGGGACAGCGAGCCCACAGAGCAGGCCAAGGAGATCCTGATCCTGCGGCACAAGAGCCTGCTGGTGGAAGTGAGCGGGAGCGACACCTGCAGCTCCAGGAAGGAGGTGAGAGGGAACGCGGGTGAGCAGGACCGCAGCGGTGCAGGCTGCTTTCCCTGCAGCCTGGTTATTGCCGATGGTGTTTCCTCTGAAAGACCGATCTCGTTACTTTAAATTAAAACAGAAAAGGGGTCTCGATCCCAAATCGCATTCCAGTGAATAGGAAAGAGCAAGGGAAAAACTCCCCAAGCCATCTCCTGGCAAACCAAGCAGCCATCCTGAGCACCCTGTTCAGTGCTTTGTGAACACAGACTTTCACCCATGAGGGGAGAGTTCTTTACTGAGCAAATGTTGCTGATTGGGCTTCACTCTCTAGATCCTGAGGTCTGGTTTTCCCATGTTTTCCTTTCTGGGAGATTTCATCGAAGACAGGAATTTGTCTCCCTCATTGTCAGTGGTCCAGAGGGACTGTAAATATTTGAAACTGCTCTGTGTTTTTTTTCCCCCAACTCTTTTGAAAGGACAGAAGCATTTTTGTGATCTTTCTTATTCATTCTGGAGGTGAGGTTTTTTTTATTTTTAAACACATCTACAGTTCTGGGCAGGCTTGAAAGAAGTAAAATAGAGAGAAGTTTTGCTTACCAGATTCGTGGGAGAACGAAAAATTCTTCCAATTTACTACATGGCATAAGCTCCATGTTGGTTCGTGCTCTGAATCAGAGGAGAAGCAGGGTTAGTACAACGTCTGTGCCTGGTGAAGGCTTTTGCTCTTTGGAAATCGATGAGAGAAGGTGGGCCAACATTTACCTACGGAAAAAAAAATATTTCCAGGAATGATGCACGAGGAGCAGGCTTGGTCTTTTCAGTTCCTCCCATCCTCTGTAACTCTTTAGAAGAAAAACATTTAACCCCTGTCATATTTTGCTCCCAAATGCTCGGGTCAGCAGCAGTGCAGAATCACAGAATATCCCGTGTTGGAAGAGATCCATGAGGATCATTAAGCCAACTCCTGGCCCTGCAGAGGACAACCCCAAGAATCCCACCCTGTGCCTGAGAGCGTTGTCCAGACACTCTTTGAGCTCTGGCAGGGTCGGTGCTTGCAGTAATTGCTGAACCATCCCTAAATTTCACCCACTTCTCCCAATTTTAGGTTTCGATGGCTTGAGCTGGAGCACTGTCCAAATGTGAGCTGTGATCTCTGATCTGGGCAGCCGAGCTCCATCCCTGAGGAGAACAAAATGACCTTTTAGAAAGAAATAAATCACCCCTCCCTGTTTAGACAGTAATTTTCCATGACAGCACAAGGACTCGGGAGTGCCGTGGACTTTTTTCCACTCCAATTTCCTTGCGGAAGTGCCAGTCACGGAGGAGCCCCCTGAGAACAGCGGCACCGCACCAAACGCTGCTGCTGCTCCTCAGCCCTTCCTTCCCAGAAAGGTGTTCTGGCTCTTGCAAACAACTTAAAAGATTTAATTTGATCATTTACATGCTGATTGGTACTTACAATTCAGAATAGATAGGCAAGAACATGGCATGTTCCTGTAGAACATTTGGTATAATTAAACTTCAAAAGAGCAACATCAAACTCCGGCTGATTTTGAGCACGACGTTCCCTACTTTAAGGATATTTGATTGTTAACCCTTGTGCTCCTGCATTCCCCTTCTCTGCTGCATTTGGTGGGAAATTCAGGAGCTCCGGGAAGGCTGTTTCTCCTGCTCCTTTGAGTGCTTGCAGCTGGGTTTTGGGGGAACAGAACATTTACGGGGGAATTGCAAAAGCAGTAGGATTCATTCTGTCTGTACGGACTTGTGGATGGTGGAAAATGCCCTCTGAGGGTGGGAAATGCCCTGGGGATTATGGAAAATGCCAATTAGATGCTGAATACTGACTGTTGTGTCATTGGGGTCTCTTGTTGGCGCTGACCGCACCCCTTCAGTGCAGCCACCTTGGCTTTGTGCCAGGCCAAGGGAAGCAGATGTCAATCCCAGAATGGTTTGGGTTGGAAGGGACCTTAAAGACCATCCAGTTCCAGCCCCTTGCCATGGGCAGGGACACCTTCCACTAGACCAGGTAGTCCTGTCCAACCTGGGAGATGATGGTAAATACTGGGAGCTGATCCCAGGGACACCTGTAAGGGTGGCTCTAACCCAAGAACCATCCCTCAGTGGCCCAAAGGAGAAGCCTCTTGTGTTTTGTGTCACCAGCAGCTTTTCTGCTAATTTTTAAGAACAGCTGCCTCACTTACTGTGAATAGAAATAAAACAATGCCCCAAAGTGAAGGGATAATGCTCTAACAGAGCCCTGAAATATTAACGCCATATTAATTTTATATATATAATATTATATAATATTAAGGAGGGTGGATGAATGCTGTTACTTTGTGCTGTAGGAGGACAGATTGCAGAATTTGTCAGCAGAAAGAAGGAACGCTCTGCTAAAAAGTAGATTTTAGCCTATTATAAGCAGCTCAATACTTACAAGTTTTTGGGAAAAAAGCAGCTACTCGTGTTTCTTCTGTGCCAAGTTGAAAAGAAAATGGTGTTTTCGTGATTTAAAAAAGGTGTTAATGAAAAATGTGGATAGTTAGTGTTAGAGATTTTTCTGATTGTCAGATATCCCATCTTTTGTAGTCCCAAAGGAAAGGCTTGGCCTTCCAGGTTTTCAGTCAGCAAGAGAAACTTGGATGCTGTCGCTCCTCACGTTTTTCTATTCTGCATCTCACCACGAGATGGAAGCATTACAACTGTGTTTGCGAATCCAGCTGGAAATCCAGGGACGGGAAACAAACTTCCAGCAAAGGGCCACTGAAACCCCTCAGTGAAACTCCTGCAGTTCCATTGCCAGTCTTGGAAAAAGCTTTGGTGATACCTTGAGCGTTAGGAGCTGAGAGAATAATTTAAAAATCCCATTGGTTCTGTAGAAAGCCCGTTTTCTCTGCTTGGTGAGTGTCTATTTTTCTTTTTTAGTGAAGCTGGTGAGAGCTTTGCTGTTAAATATGAAGCTGTTGTTGCTCAGTTAAACTCGTATTTTATTAGGGTTGGTCTTTTGCCCCCAAACAAAATCAGGGACGTGTGGGAGAACATCCTTGTGTGGGTTGGTGACTTCACCAGGCTGGAGAGGAGCCAAGTTCATCTTGGCTGCTGGACAATCCATCTCCTTCCACAGGAGAAACCAGTGCCCTCACCAGGATGGACACGGGTCTGTGGCCAACACCAGGCTTCAGCCAGGGGGATTGGGATTGGAGCTGGATGATCTTTGAAGTCCTTTCCACTCCAGACCATTCTGTGACTCTCAATCACCTCTCCTGGGTGGCTCTAGGTGCCTTTAGGGGTCTCCTGCACTTTAGGTGCTTTTCCAGCACTGAGAGGGGGCTCTTGGGCTGCGTTAGGAGCCTCCACCAAGGAGAGTTTGGCGAGCAAATGGGGAAAAAGCAGGGAGAAGTGGCAAGAAAAGAACAATCCTCCTCCCTCCGGAGCAGGTTAAATGATTTACACCAGGCAGAAGGACCTTGGCAGGAGAACGAGGTGACTTCAGCTCTGAACCACAGCCCAGAGGATTAACTCCAAGACTATCTATTTCCAGCAGAAAGTTCGCCTTCCTCTGCCTAAGGACAAAATTCCTGCCGAAGGCTGCTGCTTCCTGGAGCTGTGCATCATTGCTGGCTCCGAGCGCCGGCCGCATTTGGGGCTTGCCTTATTTTAGGCAGGGATCCAGCCCAGCCTGCGCTGGCAGGGCAGATTCTGAGACCCAGGACAGCTTTTATTTACCACGGAGCACCCAGAAAATCCTTGCACCTGTAGCCAGGCAACTTGGTCCTCTTTTCTCCTGCCAAAACACGAGTGCACTCCCCCAGAAGGAGCTTATTTGGAGCTGCCTGTGAGCCATGTGCGTAAATGACACAGTGCCTTTGGTAATTATGTCGGAGCCCTTTCATGGAGCATGCTCTGAGAATCGTTAAATGCCCCTGGGAATGGCTTTCCAGGGAGCCGGGCGCTGCTGCCGGAGCCGGGAAGGCATTGTTATGAAAATGGTCAATAAAAGTGAGAACAAGGGATGGAGGGCAGCGGTCCTCGTTAGGGGAGGGAGGAGAACGAACCAAAACAAAACAGAAAACCAGGCTGGGAGGTGTCCAGAGTTATTTTGGCAGTCTGGGTTTCTGGACCGAGGTGCCAAATCACAGCTGCGTGAGAGACTTATTCCCAGTTTACAGAGGCACCGAACAATCCAGGCGGCATTGTGCTACCTGATTTTTATTTTTTTCATTCCTATTTTTCTGTCCTGGAGGGTGGAGATTAGCACTGGAGTGAAAGGACAGGGAGCTCGTTAGTGCCAGCTCGTTACCTGCCTCCTTGGCCTGCAGCCAGCGTGGGGAACAGCCAAGGTGAGAAACATCCATATCCTGGGGACAGCTTTGCCTTCTGAACTCTCTGCCCAATTCTCCCAGCTCCAGGGCTGCTCCTTCCCATCCTGTCTGCTGAACCATTCCTGGGGAGCTCAGACCTCTTCCAGAACTCCAAACATAATTGCTGTATTGTGCAATTTTAATTCTTTAAGCCTCTGACACTGGCTCAGTTTCATTTCTAAATTCTTGACAGTCCGTAAAGAAATTCCACTGTTGTTCAGAGAAGCTGTGGATGCCCCATCCCTGGAAGGGTTTTAGGCCAGTTTGGATGGAGCAACTTGGTCCTGTGAGAGGTGTCCCCACCCACAGCAGAGGGGTTGGAGTGAGATGATCTCTAAGGTCCCTTCCAATCCAGGCCATTCCACGATTCCATGTTGTAGCAAATCAGCGTCTGCAAATACCTCCTGCCATCTCTTCCGTCTATTTTTAGCAATCCTTCTTTTTTTTTATTGTTTATTTTCCCATGGCAAAAGTTAAACAAGTGGGAGTGGAATCCTTGGGGATTGCAGAGGGTTGGTTTATGAGGCAGGAGCGCCGTTAACAGATTTCACCAAGCTCTAAAGTCTTTCTCTCCCTCAGTCCCAGAAGGAGGACTCGGGCTCGGCGCAGGGCGAGGCCACCCCGCAGCCCAAGCTCTGCCGCTCCTTCACTGGTAAGTTGGGGAGCTGGGGGTGATTCCCTGCCCTCCCCTGCTCACCCTCATCCCTGTGGGATGGCCCAGCAGGTGACAGGAAGGATGTGGGACAAAGTGGGGCTCCTTAAAGGAGCCTCGTGAGTGAGCAAGGAGAGCCAAGAGCCTTCCCAGCCCCGGTGCTCCCTCTCAGCCCACCCTGAGATTGGTGTGAATGGTTTGGGTGGGAAGGGCCCTTTCAAAGCCATCTAATCCGACCCCTCTGCCGCAAACAGGGACATCTCCAACTAGGTCAGGTTGCCTCATCCAGCCTGGGATGTAGCTGTTTTAATCCACAGTTTACCAGGAATGCTTCAATTATGTTCTTCCTGAAGAAAGCCACAAGTGTAAGCAGAGAGAAGTGATAAAAACCATTGTTTCTTCTTCTGGGTAAGGTTTTTTTCCACCTCAAGGAAAACATGAGCACCATGGCCCCTGACATGCAGTGGTGACAGAGAAGGAGATTGTAACCCTTCTGTCATGGTTACATGTTCATCCCCCCAAAAATCCCTTCATGTGACAACATGACATTCCAGGTGCTCCAGCAGGACACCTGCGTTTTCCAGAGCTGGTTTAAGGTACTCACTGATGGGAATTTTTGTTCTGCAAAGTTGCAGTTGGAGACTGACAAAGAAATTATGATATTGATCCAAATACTTTATGTATTTCAAAGTATAAAACTGGGTTTAAGTTGCCATTTTTGACTTTTTCTTCCGTGGAAAGATGGATTTCCACTGATCTTTGTCTCCTCTTTTATAACTGAGAGGTGATCCTTGGGGTGGAACAGCTCATCCCCAGTGAGCACATGGACACTTTGGTGTTTCTCCCTTCCTGCTGACCCACAAAGAAGGACGTTTCTCATGGTTTTTCTCTTCCCACAGTGGGGGACACGGAGAAGGTTCGGGAAGTGAAGGAGAGCCGATCCAAGTCCGTGTGTGCCATCCCACCGGCCCAGCCCGGCGGCGCGACCTGGGGCGGGAGGAAAGACGCGAGGAAGGAGCTGACTCTGGAGATGTACAAACGCAAGGGATGCTCTGGCTCCCTGTGAGAGGTCTGACTCCTTCAGGGAGGGCTGCTCGACGTGTAGATAATGTAAATAAGGTGCATGTTGGACAGGACAGCGTGGACAGGGCAGAACATCTCGAGTGGTTTGCATGGAAAATCGCTCTTATTGCCCAACGCTGGGTTTTTAGTGGGAACTGAGGGGAAAAATGTCCAGCTGAGCATCAGCAATGCCAGGGAATGGCCGAGGGAGCATTTCTAAAGAATTTCTAGGAAAAATGAGCCTGTTCAGTGTGGGAGAATTGCTGAAACTGCCTGCAACTGCAAGGAAGGATGTTTTAATAAGGTGAGATATGGGATCTTCTCATTAGTTTTCGGAGATGGGCTAAACAGCAGGGAGCATTTGGATTATAGGTTGGGAAAAACTTGATAATCTCAAATCAGGTTTTATTAAGGGATGGAGGAAAGAGCAGAAACAGCAACAGATCTCTTCTGTTCCTTGGGAATGGATGGATCCTGGCTGTGAACATTAATCTCATGAAGCCCGAAGTTAAATGACATCGTTAAATAAGGGGTTGTGTTTTACCTGAGGGATTGTCCCACACCCCGCCACAGTTCTGCTAATGAAAAATTATTGCTGCTGAGTTAAAAGGGAGAAACATGTTCTTACTGGTTTTTAAAATTTATGTAAGGAATCGTTCCCCTCAAAGTTAAAATGAGGAAGCTCCAAACCCCGTGGTGATACCAGGAGATGAGGGTGACAGCCCTTAAATAGTTGGGAAAGTTTTCTGACGTGATTGGTTGGTTGGTTGCGTCAATGCTGCAAAGATATTTTGGGGTGATCTTTGCTGTCACATCTGGGAGCTGTGGGATCAAAGGGGTTTGGAAGTGCCAAGAGGGTGACCCAAACCCCGACTGCTTCTCCCAGGAAAGGTGTGAGCCCTTTGCACAGCAGATGCAGGTGAACTCCAGGGATAGGACCTGAGGAAGACAGATAGTCCCAGCTTTGGGTAATTTTCTTTGAAACTCCTGGTGAGTTCAAGCCTTTGAATTCTTGTCCTTGCTGAACCTGACAGGACAAGTTTTAGTTTTGCATTGACATTTTTCTTTCTCTTCTCCTTCCTCTGATCCGAGAGTGTTTAATCTGAACGAGTGGCTCTTTTTGAAATGGCATTAAAAGAAACAGTAGGAATTCACAGACTCCCCACCATGATATTTTTGGGCTGGCAGAACCTCTCCTGTGTGCAGAAATGCTCCCGTAGGAGACCTCTGCATGGTACGTTGGGGCTTTCATTTTAAATTAAAGGCACGAATTTGTGTGTATTTGCTTTGCAATGATCCGAGGTCTCATTTCCTTCCGAACAAACCCCCTTACAGTGTCCTGGCATAAGCTGAGGTGGTTTGTGTCGGCTTGAAGGCGACTCCATCACTGGAAATTCACCTCATTGCAAAGGAAAATTGGAGCTTTTACCAATAGATGTGGGTTTTATGTGTGTATATACATATATGTACATATGTATTGATTTTAATATAGGCTCGTTGTCATCTTCAGTCAATTTATTACAATTTTGGTTTGTTTCCAGGTTTAATCCATCGTGCATGGGAGCCGTGTGGGTTTGGCTGTGCTTGGTTTAGAACACACCATCTTTGAGTATGTTGTAATACATGAAATAATCGATGACATTTATGAATATGTTGAAGTGTTCTATGTTTCTATTTCAATTAAACTCGCCGTGTTATGGGATCATCTCTGAGTTACTCCCTCCTTGCATCTCCAACGTGCTCCTGGTGACATCATCAGGAGCTGGGGGCACTCAGGGTTGTCTCGGGGTGTCATTCCAGGCAGATCCTCTTGGAACAGCAGCTCCTTCAACCCTTGGCCAGTGATCCCAAGATCATGAGTGAGGAAAGTGACTGTAATGAGGGAGTAAAATGGGCTGTTCGTTGGTGAAAGCCATTGCATACAAGGGAGAGAAAAAAATACTGCACTTGAAGGTCCTCAGCTCTCTGGGGTTGGAATGTCCCTGTTCACCTGCAGTTTAATGTCCTCAGTGTTTTAAATTTCTCCTTAAATTCTGCACAGTAAATAGTCATAGGAGGATTTACTAAGGTGGGTCGTTTTTATTCTATAGTTGGAGAGCAAAAAGGAAATTAAATCAGCTTACTTGCCGAGGAGTTTTTAATCAAGGATAGAAACTGTGATTGGCCAATTCTTGCTTGGGTTTGGTTTGGTGGTTTTTTGGCTGTTTCGTTTTGGTTTTATGCTTTTGCACCTGAACTGTGTTGTTTTTGTCCGAAATACCTGCACGTCTGTACCATTTTTTCTCTCATCCATCCTTGTCATCTTTGTGCAGCATCCATTATTTTTCTGGGCATCAGGCACTTAACTATGGAGCTTTTTCCAATTGAGATTCCCATCAGTTCTCTGCAATATCATTATGGGTCATCAAGGACCTTATCAAATGGTGGCTGTTTTGGCAGGGGTAGATGTCTTTGTAATGCTGTTGTATTCCAACAGAAGTGGTTGGAAAAATGCCAGAAAACGGAATGGGAATTTTATCTGATGTGGGAAAAAAGGTTAAAAAAAAAATTCTTTGCATTTTTTTGAAACTGTACATTTTCATCTCAATTCAGCATGAGGGACGTTTCCATGCCAGGATCTCCCAGCTTCTGGCAGTTCCAGAGGTTGCTGGCTCCGGGTGTGCAGTGGCTGCAGGGGCTGCTCCAGCCAGCCCCACATTCCCATGCACAGGCACTGGCTGGATCCTTCGTGGATCCCAGCCCATCATTCCCTTCCAGCCCCACTTTGGCTGCTGGGTCCATCAATACCTCTCTGCTGCATGAACAATTTGCTTGATCAGCAGAGAGGACAATATTCCCTGCAGGACATTTTTTCCCAATGAGTCACTCTGCCCTAAATTTAACCTTCTGAATACTGTGGATTTTTTTCTTAAAATTTCTTTACAAAATATAATAGCCCAGCTAAAGCTTTTATGAAGTATTTTCCAGTCACTCAGTGGCCAAGCCCTCTGACTAGTTTGTATTTCAGCCCAGAATACCTTTGATAATCTTTGCCAGTATCCAGTGTTGGTGGTCTTAAAATTCTACAACCGAGTGGAAAACTGTTAAGTGCTCAGGCTTCAGAGCATGCCTAATTAATTATTTCCAGGGTTTTAGTCCTTTAAAAAGTGTTAAAAACACGGATTCGGTGTATCATTGAATATTGCATGGTTCTGTGGAAATAAATTGCATCAGTTTGATTCCTTTAGGAGTTCAGAGAGTTTTTGCTCTGTGCTTACTCTGGAAGTTTACAGGAGTCTGTGAAAAGTTCAGGTTAAAATGGGCAAAAGTTGTTAATGAGGGGAAGTAGCTCAATGGCAAAGTGAGAGCCCCAAAACCACATCAGAAAACTCTGTGCAAAGACATCAGTCAGCTGCGTTTGAAAATCAGGCAGAATCTCGCTTGTACTCACAGCTCCAAAAGCATTTCCTCATGTGAACTTTAATATTTTTATTTTGAGCAGAAAACCACACTTGTGTTTATTTTATTTCATGACTGCTTAAGGAGATTATAATGACTTAATCCTGGAAAGGGCTGGCAGCGCTTGAGAAGCAGGTGAGGCAAATTTGAGCTTTTTTTCTCTCCTGACATCAAGTCCTGGAGGGGATTCAACCTCAGAAGAACCATTAAGGATCTTTCAACATCCAGGCTTATGTGCTTCTTCCAAGAGACGTGGAGACGGGAGAGATGAAAAGGGAGCATGTGATGGAGATGAACTGGAGATTATCATTTTAATGCAGAATTAAAGGGGCAAATGCCAGCACGGGTATCTATTGCTCCCCCTTCCAGCACAGCTCAGGCTGGGGGATTGCTTTTTGTGAAACCATCGGGGACGTTTGGTGGCTTTTATGAGGTAAAGTTGGCAGTGCTTGGGTGCTCTTGTCGTGGTCTGGTTGGCTTTGCTGTCCTTGGTGTCTCCTTGTGCTGAGGTTTGGGGAGAAAACAGTAAAAAAAGAGACTCGAGAGAGATTCACTCACCTACCTAAGGAAACACCCCGTGGAACATCTTTTGGAGCAGGACAGATCATAGAACCATGGAATCATGGAAAAGCCCTTTAAAAACGTGGGCCCCAACCTTTCCCCCAGCACTGCCGAGGCCACCACTGACCCATGCTCCCAAGTGCCACATCCACACAGCTTTTAAATCCCTCCAGGGATGGGGACTCCACCGCTGCCCCGAACAGCCTGTTCCAGGATTTCACCACCCAGGACGGTCAGGCCAAGCTCTAACGAAGAAAGGTCTGCAGATCTCCAAGGGGGCTCAGTGAAGTCTCCAAAGGCAGCCCTGAAAACTCATCTCTGTATCAAATTCCAAGAAATCCTCTGCTTACCACATGAGAGAGTGAAAATATGTTGCTCTATCTACATAAAATGTAAATTTTTCTGTGAGCGTGGATCAAACCACAGGAAATAACAACACAGACTGTGCTGATGGAGTCTTTGATCAATCCAAAGGTAAAACACCCAGTTCTATGAAAAATCGGAGCTGACTTGCCCCAGCCCTTTGCTAGAATATGTATGTTTTAGAGAGTCACAATTTTGGTTTAAAAGCTTAAGGGAAAAGAAAAATCTTCGGGGTCAATTAGGAATTAAAAAAATGCTCAGGATACAACTTTCCCTTTCATCCACTGAAGTCCTGGAGCCGCCCATGGTGGCACTATCATTTGACCTCTTCGGATAAGAGGATGCTGAGTGCAGGTCCCTGCTGGCACCAGGAGAGGCAAGGGAGGAAAGGGAGGGTCGTTTTCCTTGGGGATTAAATGGTATTTGTATCTGCCTTTGCATGGAGTGTGGTGCTGGTCTGTTAATTCACCCCCCTGGCTTTGGTGTGGACTTCCAGAGATGCCAACACAGGCTCCAAAGGACAACCAACATCATCACCACTTCCTACAGGCTGTGGGAGAGACCACAGGGTCTCATTGCCCAGGAATTTTTTAGATGCTGAAGGTGATGAGCACATGCTTGGGGCTGTGACAAAGAATCACAGAATCATTCTGGAATCACAGGATGGTTTGGGTTGGAAAGGACCTTAAAGATGATCCAGTTCCTCCATCTGCCATGGGCCGGGGCACCTTCCGCTGGACCAGGTTGCTCCAATCCCTGTCCAACCTGTCTTTGAAAAGAAAAACCTGTCAGGAGTGGAATTTCAGTGCCTGGAGAGACATTTCAACCTTGGGAACTCAATTCCTATTCTGCAGCCTAGGAATTTGGAGGCTATTTGACTGGGCACAAGCCATCCTGTGAAGAGCCAAGGCTGGGCACCAGTACTGCTCTGCCTCAGCCATGCAAGGTTTTTCTGCCAGTGGGACCCAGAATTCCTGAGGACACTTCCAAATGGCAAACAGCACTAACTCGGGATGTGCAGTAGCACAAAAACAGCAGCGCCAAACACAGCTGGCTCAAAACACACCCAGAAATGTGGAAGTGTGCATTAATCCCTTTTTTAAAACAAAAATACACAAGTACCCACTTTGCATTTCAATTTTATGTAATTGCAGTGTGAGCTACAAAAAAATCCTCACTCCTGGTGTGCAAATCCTTGTTTTCACCCAGCTCCTCTGAGCGTTGCCAAAGCTCCCGTCAGTCGTGTCCAGCTTTGAGGAGGAGATCACAAGAAGAGATGGCAACCACTTGTTCTTGTCACTTCAGACAGGTTTAACCAGGATTGTGTGGTAGTTAAATGGCAACTGATTGGAATTGCACTAATTGGTTATTTAGGTGACAAATAAGTTGTGCTTTGTATTTAATCAACCATTTTATGTTCAATGCAAAGAGCTCACCTCATTGCTGTAGTGGAGCACCAGTGACTGTGAGATGGGTGTGTTACTGCTGTTCAAAACTGTGGAAGAAGAGTGGATATGCTGGGATGAGCTGGGAAAGGGTAATTTGTGTAGGAATGAGATGAGTGGAGGTTTAGGGAGAGTTGATCACAAGAACCTATATGGAAACCCATTGCAGTAGCTGGGAGTGTTTCCAGTGGAATGGCAGGACAATGGGATGGGCAGTGGGTGTTTATCCCTGCAGAATCCCAGCTCTGTGGCTGAGGTTTGACCCTGCATGATGGTAAGTCTGCACCCTGTCCCAACTCTCCTTTCTCCCTGTGCCAGTGAAGGGAATGCTCTGGATCCTGTGGAATTCCTCACACGCTCACGGCCAGGTTAAACCAGCAGCAACTCTGCCCCGGGACAGTGAGGGAGAGAGGTCTAATGTGTTATTTAACAGCTTCCCCTGCAATATTTAAGAAAGACAATGCAGAGGATAAAATAAATTATTATAATTTGAATTCTGTTGTGCTTCTAGAAGATTGAGTATAATCGTCATGTATGTATGCCTCTATAAGAATTGTAGTCAAAATTTTCTTCAGCCCTCTCCAGGTTCCCCAACCAGTGTGCAGTTGCTTTGAGATGCCCATATGTTCACAGGTAACTTGAAATATTAAATTGATTTGGGAATTAATTTGGCAACACAAATTCCCATGGGATAAGGAAGTCAACATCATCTCCCTGCCCTGTTTAGAGCAGGTCATGACTAAGGCTAAGGTTAGAAAATCAGGCCTTGATTTTTGACTGTAATTTAAATTTCTTCTCCCAGCCTCCTGGCATGTCACAGGAATAGAGTTGTTGCCCTACAGAAATTATAATTTTCCTAGTCTGGCATCCCATTCCTGGCAGTGATCTACAGCAGATGCTCCAGCAGAAGCCAAAAACGTTAGGAAGCAAATGGCAGTGAAATTCCATGCAGGAATGTCCTTGTTCCCAGGAGACACTTCTCCCCCAGCAGGCTGGGTGGGTGGGAGGGGTATGGATCCCTGTAATCCACTTTTCTGTGGCAGGAGGGAGAACATCATTTACAGCTGCAGGACACCCCGGTGTGTCCATGTGTGCACCTGGTTGGATGCTCCTTGTCCAGCTCCATGAGGAGCTGCCTGGTTCAGAGGTGGTGATTGCACTACTTCCTGGAATATTTAAGATCTCCCAGTGTTTTAATGTTTTTCTTGGATCCCTGGGGTTCCTTCCTGTAAAAGCTGCATCAGAGCATTGCTCAGAGGAAGAAGGAGATGCAAATTCCAGAAGTGCCACTCGTGGGGACACAGTGAGAGGTGTCACTGCAGTGGTGAGGACACCGTGGGCTCCATGGTGTGGGGAAAACCTTTGAGTCCACCTCTGCTTATCCGTGCAGGGAGGGATGGGAAAAACTCCCCAGTGTCCTGAGAATTCTGCACTCGTGACCCAGAGCCGTGTCCTGAGGGCTCCCGGCTCCGCTCCTCCGGCAGGAGCTGCCATGTGTCCCCTTGGACGGCTCCCTGCTCTGCCTCAATAGCTGTTTGTCATGATCCTTAATGCCGCAGCTGCTTGCTTGAGCCAGGTCATCTGCTTTTATTAGTCCTGCTCCACCACCCACTGAAACTCACACCAGCCAGGAGATCGTTATCCACATCCAAAAATAGCATTCTTCTGGCCCCGCTCTTCCAGAGACCCAGGAAACTTGGGGGTTTTCCTCCTTTTCTGATTTCCAGTTGTGCTGATTTCCCTCCTGCTGCCCCATGAAGGCCGGAGCAGCCGCCCTGGCAGCCGGGATCTTCGGAGGCACTGGGGTGTTGCTCTTCCTCATCGCCTTTGGGACGGATTATTGGCTTCTGGCCACGGACACCTGCGGGGTCTTCGAGCATGGGAACAGCACTCTGAGCACCGAGGGGGTGAGCTCTCAAATCTTGTGCCTTGAAAGAACTTACCTCAATAATTTCAAGTCTAAAATTTTGAAATCTGTGGTAATGTTTATGCTCGATGAAAGTGACCTGTTAATGTAAAACATCAGCCTGAGGTAAAACTTTAAATTCTTTAAAATCCAAACAGGCTTTTCCATAGTATTGAGCAATTTGACTGGAGTAAAGTGTGTCTAGGAAACATTAAGACGGCACCTCTGTAATCTGGCAGATATGAACATTAGAGAATGAAAGGCAAAAATGTAAGAGCTTTAGCTGTTGACAGCATTTCCCTCTAAAGACAAAAGATATCTCCTGATATTTGCCATTAAAAGATTTCTCCCTCTGTAGTTTCTTCATTTAAAACTAGTTCATGTTTAAAAGTGTGGGGCTTGGCAATCACTTCCATCTGAAGTGATACAGCTGCAGCACAGACACCAAACAAAAGTGAACAGCAGACACAGAGCAGAGCAGATGAGCTCCTGCCCATCCAACCAGTGGCCTGGATATCCTCAAAGTAAGATTTGTATAGGATTTTAGTTAGCAGGAAATGTAATTTTCGAGGGACAGTTTGATATTTTAGTGCCAAGGGCTGGTGTCGCTCGTTTACAGATCCCTCAAGTTGGATTTTCTCTGCACTTGCTGTTGTCTAACTCTTCAATGAAATGACAACCAGATCAGTTCCTCGAGCCACCCACTCCCCCGAAATGTTTTTGTGCTGATCAATGTGTGGTTTCCATTACAAAATGACAGGAAGATCCTTGTTGTGTGCAGACTTTTTGTTACTTCAAAGTTCAATCCAATTAGGTTTGATTTTTTTTTCCTGGTGCGGTGAGTCACCCTGGGTAAGCATCATGATGCCAGCAAGAAATAATTTTCTTTCATTTCAGAATCCCATAATCAAATGTAGGGCACCGTTTGCTTGAGTCATGGTTCCAAATGACTTTCCCTACTGAAAAGAAAAAAAATCCTGGTGGAAAAAACGCTTGGAGAAATGAAACAGAAGACAGGGTCTTTAGTTTCAACCAGCTCAGTAAAGCCCGGGGATGGCAGAGACAGAGAAGTGCCACTTGTTTTTCATGCACTTGGGGAGTGACAGTGTTAATTGTTTCACATTTTAGTTGTTTTTTAAAGTGGAGAGAGCAGAGATGATGCACGACATGAATAAGCATCTCAAACATTTCAGAGATGCCTCTTGGCCAAGTGTTGGGGAGCCTGATGCTGAGGCAGTGACTTCAAAAGCACCAGGCAGAAATAGGAACTGCTCTTACTCTTCCCTCTGAGCTATTTTATTTCTATTTCAGACACTGTTTCTATTATTTCTATTTCTGTTACTGGTTGTGGATAACAGGCTCTGTTTTTACCTTCTCTGCCCTTTCTTAAACTGTCAAATCCTGTCCCTTACAGATAAGGATGGGCTGAGTATCTGGCAAACTCAATGAAATGAGCTGTGGATGCACTAAGTCAGAGCCACCAGCTGAGGAAGTTTCAGGGCTGAATGTTCCCCTTGTCACAGTCAGGATTTTATCCTGAAAGTAAAAGGAGAATCAGGTCAGAGCTCTGGAAGCTGCCATGACATGATGCACAAAAACATTGAGGTGAGGGAAGCGTAAGATCTCTGGGGAGAGCTCAGAGCCCCTTCCAGTGCCTAAAGGAGAGCTGGAGAGGGACTTGGGGCAAGGGATGGAGGGACAGGACACAGGGAATGGCTTCCCACTGCCAGAGGGATACTGGGGAGAAATTCTTCCCTGTGAGGCCCTGGCACAGGGTGCCCAGAGAAGCTGTGGCTGCCCCATCCCTGGAAGTGTCCAAGGCCAGGTTGGATGAGGCTTGGAGCAACCTGGGCTACTGGAAGGTGTCCCTGCCCATGGCAGGGGGTGGCACTGGTTGGACCTTCAACCCAAACCAGTCTGTGACAGGATAAGTACCTTTAGCCTGTTGAGTCCCATCTCCTTTCTCTGGTTCACAGGGCCCATTCCTCTATGGACATTCCCCATCCATCCTAAAACATAATTTTGTCACCATCCTGTCTCCTTTCCCAAACTGTGTGTGAGGAAGATAAAACTGGTTTTGAGGATAGTTTTAATAAGTTCTTTGGTAAATTTTCCATGACTAAACTTAGAAATATCCTTCCTTTCAGGAAGGACCAAAAGCTTGTGCTCGCAGGTCTGGTCTGGGGGTTGGAGGAAGGTGTTTGAGGAGTAGAACACACCCAGAAGGCCCAGCTTCCTGACATTCCCATCCAGCTCTGGCCAGCTGGGGTTTAAGGACAGCAGAGAAAGAGGCAAATGGTTTGTGCAGGTCTGCAGGACAATTTGTTATCAGAACATTTCGTAGCTGTGACATGGCAGAAAGTCAAGGACAGCAGCTCCTCCGTGTTTCCCAACCCCTCCAAAACTGACTCAAAAAACAAAGGAAAACCCAATAAAAATTTAAATCAATGTCTGTCTAAGCAAAACATGCACTGTTTGCACCACGATCTTCCCTGTTTCAGCCTGGACTTTCATTCCTCCCCAGGCTGAAACTCCAACGGAGGTCGGGAAGGAGATCCTCACCTTCCACCACGAGGGTTTCTTCTGGCGGTGCTGGTTCTTTGGCGAGGGCCACCCTGAGACCATCTGGACCTTCTGGTACAGTGAGTACAGTGCCACCACTCCGTGTCCACAGCATTCCCTCACAGTTTAATGGGAAACAAACACAGGAAGTGCTCCCAGGGATGCGGAGATGGTTTTCATTTCATTTTTGTCATTCTCGTCGTCTCTCCAAAGCAAACTCTTTTTGCGCCCTTTCTGTGCTCGTTTTTTGACTTGGATTTTGCTCTCAGAGGGTTGTTCACAGAAATGCTGCAACCTCTTGATGCCATTTAATTTATCACCTACGAAGCTGTGCAAAGTGGTGGCTTCCACCAGCAAGGAGACCCCTTCCTTCCTCCCCCTCCCTCCCGATGCCTCTCGATGTTTGTGTTCAGCAAAGTTCTGTAAATGTGGGCCCGTGCCCTTTCCTGGCATTGCTCTTCTGTCCCTGTTTTCTGCCTTCCAAGTGCTCAGCATCCCTAGCTCCCACTGATTTCAGCACGAGGAAGGCTGGAAGTGCACATGTGTGGTGTCTCTGGGTACTCAGGACCAGTGGTGCACCATGGAAAGCCATTTTATTTTGAGATCTTGCCTGTTTTGTTTTTTAAGACCATTGAAATGACACTTGAGGATAAACAGAGAGGGATGCAAAATCCTTTATTTTTTGGAAAACACGTTCACTCTCCAAAAACAAATTGAAGGAGAGGGTGAAACCTGTTCTGTGACACCAGTGGGTGTCAACGTGGTGGCCCCTGTGCAGTGAAGGGTTGGCCCAATGCACCAGGTGCTCCTTCCAGCAATAGGAAAGGAGTGAGACCACCCCAGGACATGCCTGGCACCAGCCCTGCTGGCAGCCACAACTCTACAGTAGGATTTGGGATAAACCCCCCCCAGATTTTAAATAAATTCTGCAAAGGCTTTAAACACCACAAAAACCTTGGCCCTGTGCCCACCGAGGCCTCGGTGGAAGATGTTCCTGTGGTTGTGGAGCTGCACAATCGCCTCAGAGGGCGCTTCCCTGCAAATAATGCGGGTTCCCACACTAAATTCACTCTGCAGTGATTAAAATTTCAAATGACTTCCCTGTCCCCCAGCCCCTGACCTGTTTCCTGTAAAATCTTGCAGGAATAGTTCCCGCCACCGTTCAACTGAACAATGGGAGGTTTTTCACACGGAAAGTTTGTGATGAAAATGGGCAGGTTGGAGACAGGGAGTTTGCTGCTGAATTACATTATACGGAAATACATAATAAAATTTTACCTGAAGTAAAATGAGTCACTCTGATAACTGGCAAATTTTTTGCTACTTTTTAAGGTATTTATTATAATAGGATTGATCATGGCAAATTAATTTGCTGCTCTCGTGGATGTAATAATTAATTCAATAGGTATTCCATAGTCAATTTAGCATGAACTAATGTCCACCTATTATAAAGTCCTCCTTTGAGCTGGGGAACATATTTAAATAAGTGGCCAACCATTAATTAATTCATTTAACATTCATTCTATTACTGTTAATCATGATAAGCCTCAGTGGTATTAATATTGATGGGGCACTTCCATTCTAATTGTGCTTTTCCTTCTCACCAGCTGGAGGTCTTGGAAGTGCCTTGTTCTGGAACCCAAACATTTTGACCCTTCCAGGTGGTCAGGCACATTCTCTGGAGGGAAACAGCAATGAGAATATTGACACCGACTTCAGTCGTTCCATCTCTCATGATTTTTGTCCACCTCAGACTCAGATTATGAAGATGAGAAGAGGTGCAAGAAGCAGTCTCAGCTCCTCTGATATTTCCCCTCTTTCATAATTCTTATTTCTATTTTTATTTTTCTCTCTAACCAAGTTTATTATCCTTCTTTCCTCCCTGGCATTCTGATGTCACTGAGAGTTTTGCAGGTTTTGCACAAGAGCACATCACCATCTCAGTACCGTAACTCTGATTTTGCTGGAAATAAAAGCAAACAGGGATTTAATTCTTCTCTTTTAAATTTTTTTCCAGCCAGCCAAGCACATCCCAAGTTCTGCATGCATGGCTACCTCTTCCCCATGCCCATCGCTCTTGGACCTTTCCCCCATCCCTCCTATGACACAACTGCAGGTGAGTTTCCTTCCTTCTCTCCCAGCAGCTCCTTTTCCAGGGAATCGGGCAGAGATTTGGGCTGTGTGTCAGCGCTGTGGTTCTCCTGTTGTAAATGCATGTGGCCAAGCACGGCCAAGACCTTTGGAAAGCTCCTTTACAAACCAGTCCTGCTTGGTTGCCTGCCCCGAGCTCACGTTGAGATGTTCTCCCACGTCTTCTCTCCTCCAGCCCAGCCGTGCTGGGACGGGCTCTGCTCCCTCCCGCTGGGTGTTCAACACCTCACCCATGAGTGAGGCAGGAGGATAAATCCACTCTCTCCCACCTCCTCACTCCCTGGGCAGAGCTGGAGCCAGAAGACCCAAACCCAGCCCAGCGCTCACTCGGTCCCAGAATTCGGTTTCCTGGTTTAGCTCAGGTGTTGATTTGTTGCAAGACAAAATAAACAAGCCCTGGAAAATCAGTTAAAGACCAAATTGTTCGAAAATCCACGTAAGTGACTGGCTTATTTTTAATGCACTGAACACTACGCAGTTGGAGAGCTCCCTTTCAACTGGGTCCCTTTTTATTTATGTTTCTCTATATTTTCCGAGTTCTTTAATGAATCAGCTGCTGTTAGGAATTTTAATTTGCTAAATTGGTGGCAGCAGTTAGAATTAATTCAATGATCTTTTTTGAAATGAATTGATTTCTTTAAATAGTGTGCATCAGTCTGCCTTGCCTCCGGGGAAGCAGGGCAGACGTTCTGCACAAACAAACATCTTGACCTTTTCCTTAGCCTTTAGCAGTACCTTTTTTTAGTTTTATTTCATTTTTTTTCCCCTCTATGAGAAATTAATTAAAAAAAAAATATTGTCAGTAGGAGCATGTGAGGGAGAGCAGCTCGTTTCTTGGGCTGTGCTGTGCAGGATTCCTGCCCCGGGGAACGCTCCGTGGTGTCAAATGGATACGAGGGACCTGTGGAGGGAGGAGGAGGAGGAGCTGGTGCGGGATGCGTGGCAAACCCGCGGGATAATCAGTGGGATTGTTTCTGCTTGGGACAGGCGGGCACAGCGTCCAGGTTCTGGATGATCCCGCTGATCAGCACACACTATTTTTGCCGTCCTAAATAAAGGGCTCTGGAGGCATCTGTCCCTGTCTGTCAGCCCGGGTATGGAACCCTCCCCAGCTGCCTCCCAGACGTGTCCCCTGGGACAGTCCCGGGACCATCTCGATGTTCACAGAGGTCTTTTCCGACCTTAATGGTTCTGTGAAGGTGCCCAAGGGGGGGGGATGCAACCCAGGGTGCTGCGGGCTCTGCCTGTCCCTGTCACCCCTGGGGACATGGGGGTGGCTCAGCCTCCACATTTTGGGCAGGGGGAGCACTGGAGTCCTCCTCTGCCCCAATCCAGCACAGAGCCCTCGGGAGGAGCAGCCACTTCTGTCGTTGGTGCCTTTTTCTTTCTACCCAGCCCTTCCTCATTTGCAAACGCTGACAAAACAGGAGGCTGTCCAAGGAGAGGGGTCCTCCAGCTATTACCTGCTCCAGAGATAATTCTGCCTTATCGGCATCCTCTTAGGCTCCCTGAGAGAAACGGGTGACGGGAGGTTAAACATGAAAATGAATTCTGTGGTTTTGGAGAGTTCAAGATACTTATCTCTCCCTAAGTGGCTCTCCTGACAAAATGGTTTCAAATGAGGAAAACGCATCTTCTCTGTATCATTTTTCTTTCAAGTGTGAATCATTTCAGCATTACCCACTTGCTCGTGCTCGGCTTAAATCAAACTGGAGCTTCTGGAGAACAACAGGCAGGGCAAGATGGGGTGATCCAAGGGATCAGATAAATCCCAGGGGATGGCGAGCAGGGTATCAGAGGGTCTCTGCTGGGAGACCACCACCTTTGGATAAGGTTTATGCCAATGTCTGGAAGACACTTGGCTACTGGGAGACTTAAATTTGTGGGCTGCATCCCGTCCTGTCCCATCCGGTGGGATGTGATGGACCAAGCTTGCTTGGCTCTGTCTGGGGTGGTTGTGTGGAGTCACAGCAAAATCCCCAAATTCCTTGGATGGGGAGGCAGCTGCTCCCCTGCCCCGTTCTCTTTCCCGGAGTCAAACAAGGCCATTAATGGGGGAACTCTTGAGCTCCTGTTTTCCTCGCAGTCCTGCCAACAAGCGCTGCCTTTATTTTAAACCGGGAGCCTGGCACCTTCCCGAAGCGTTAATTAAAGTGGAACAAAGCTCTGGTCTGATTCCACCTCTCCAAATTTTGCTATTTTCTTTCCTTTCTCGCCAAGATTTTCCACACCCCCCCCAGCACAGCTAAGAGTGGTGTCCTTTCCTCTCACCCCCTTTTGTGGTGTGCCTCCCTGGCAAACCTTCCCAGCCCTTTGGCCTCATTCCAGTCCCATTCTGTAGGGCACCGCGTTCCCCCTGAACCCGTGGCTGTTCCAGGTGCCCTGGCAAGGCCGGAGCCTCGGCTCTGCCTGACAAGCAGCATCACAGGTTGTTGTTTTTACTGTTGCTAAAGCAGGAGTTCAACATGGAATCATTACCAAAAAGACTTCTGAGGTTGAAGAAAGCCCCTTTCCCTCTCCTTTCACTGACTTTGCTCCCGTTGCAGTGTACAGAGGTTTTTGGACGGCGTTCATCCTGCTGGCCGTGGCTGCCGGGCTCGTGGGGGGGCTCCTGCTGGTGTGTGGGGTCCCCTTCGCCAGTCCCCGCTCCTACAAAGTCGGGGGAGGATTCCTGCTGCTCTCAGGTGAGGGGGTACGGCCGGGGCAGGGTGGCTTCGGAATGGGAGGCAGGTGGGGATGAGGTGCTGCCGTGGGAGATGGGGCTCTGATGGGAGCAGCAAAATGATTTCCCTCTTCTCCGCTGGAATTAAACCCCTGTGAGCTCCGAGCACCCCGGTCCAGTGCAAGGTGTCCCTGTCCTTGGCCTGTGTGGTCTTTAAGGCCCCTTCCAACCCAAACCATTCTGTGCTCAGCCAGGCTTTAGCAAGACAGTCCTTAGTCCCAGCAAGGCTGAGATTTTTGAAAATCACCCTTTTTTTACTATTCCTCTATGCAACTCTTTTATTTCAGTAAAGGCTGCAGGTGCGTTGAGCCCGAGCAGCATCAGCCCTGCTCAGTTCCCCAAAGTCAGGCTTTGCATTTGGGCTGCTCCTGCCTCTGCTGTTAGCTTTGATAGAGCTGGAAACCCACGGAGTGATGAAAGGCAAACCCCGTGATCCAAAATGGGAGGGCTGGCTTAAGGAGACCTGAAAAGATGAAACGATGGCACTGCAGGAAAATGAATTAAAAATAGGCATTTATTCATTTTTCCCACTGCTGTTACCAATGATTCTACTGAATTATCAGTTGGGCTTTTTCCTTTTCTGTATTTGAGAGGAATAACTGGCTTCCATAGTAGAAATACTTGATTTATACCAATGACTCAAACTCAGAAAAAAGCTCTTTTATGACTCAAGCAGCCACAGGCTGGAGCTCAGCTGAGCTGCGCCAAGTGAAGAACTCGTAATGAAATCAGGCCTTTCTCTGAAAAACCACTACTTAATTACAGGTCCTTCACCAGCTCCTGCTTCCTCATACTGGCATAAATCAAACACAAGACACTGTCTTTGCTCTCACTTTGGGCTCTGAGTGTGGCCGGATTTGGGGGACTGGAAAACATTAATGAAAATATTTAACAAGAAAGGTCCTGACATTGACCCGTGTCCCCAGGTGCCATATCTGCACAACTTTTAAATTCTTCCAGGGATGGTTGTTCTACCACTGCCCTGGGCAGCCTGTGACAGGGATGGACAATGCTTTCCATGAAGAAATTCTTCTTGGTGTCCAACCTGAGCCTGCCCTGGCACAGCCCGAGGCCGTTCCCTCTCCTCCTGTCCCTGTTCCCTGGGAGCAGAGCCCGATCCCTCCCGGCTGCCCCCTCCTATCAGGGAGTTGTGCAGAGCCACAAGGTCCCCCCTGAGCCTCCTTTTCTCCAGGCTGAGCCCCTTTCCCAGCTCCCTCAGCCGCTCCTGGTGCTCCTGCCCCAGCTCCATTCCCTTCCCTGGACACGCTCCAGCCCCTCAATGTCCCTCTTGCCATGAGGGTCCCAGAGCTGCCCCCAGCACTGGAGATGCCCCAGCAGGGCCAGCACAGGGGACGGGCACTGCCCTGGGCCTGCTGGACACACCATGGCTGGGACAGCCCAGGTGCCATTGGCCTCTTGCCCACCTGGGCACCCCTGGGCTCGTGTCCAGCTGCTGACCACCAGCATCCCCAGGGCCTTTTCCACAAACAGATTCCCAGCCACGCTGCTCCAAGCCTGTAGTTTTCCATGAGGTTGTTGTGATCCCATAAGGGATAATAGTCCCAGGGCTGCAGCAGGGCAGGAAGCTTTTTCTTCCCATCTGTAGTCCAGGCTCCCAGGAGGCAGCAGAGGTCCCTGAGGAGCGTGTCCAGCCTGCGCATTGGGCAGAGATATCACAGAAAAGGATGCCGAGTAATACTCAACCATCTTCCTCTTTTTTTTTTTTCCTCATTGTTTTTCCACTTTATTTGACTACTCCTTGATTAAAAGGCTGGGGCTTAGAATGTGACACTTTTTAGAAGAGCTGATTATGCATCACATAAACCTCTTGGCATTAGACAAAGATGCTGCTGTTAAAATTGAAGTTTGTATTAATGCAGCTTCAATCTGAACAGCAATCATTGTTATTAACAGTCATTCGGGGGAACGAGTTCAGCTGGAAGACACTTCCTACTATATTTTCCATTCAGATGATAGCAGAAGGATTCAATGTGTTTTTCAGCGAAGTTTCCTCAGTGTTTCAACTGATCCTTTTATTAGGGGGCCTTATCCTGATCTCAGACCTCTGGATCCCGCTTGGCCCCGGCTTCTGGATGGATTTGGGTTGCATCCCTCCATGGTTATTTTCTCGTTATCCCTTCTAAAAATATTTTGCATAATTGCGCTAAGCGGTAGGAACAATGGATTTAACACAGCCTCAAGTCCCCAGCCATCCCTTTCCTTCGGATGGCGGGATGTGGAGGGATGATGCAGGAGAAAGCGCCTCTTCTCTTCTAATCATGGCCTGTGGGTCAGTGTTAATTAACCTCCCTTGCAGAAATGATCTCTCCTTGAGGAAGTGTGAAAAAGCTGGCAATCTGCAGAGTGAGAATGTGGTCTGGCAGTCGGATGGGGAGATGGAGCACCGGGACTGCGGGATGTCCCGGCCTCGCAGGGAACCCTTCACCGGCAGCTTTGTTCTGCCTACGAACTCCCTACTTTTGGGAGAGGTCGTGGTTGTTCGTTGCAAAATGATGTCGCTTTTTCTACCAAAAGGCTCTAAAGGCACTATTGGTGCAAGTGCATTCCCAGACATTTTTGGATGACCAGCCTGGCGTGGTCCTGAGGAGGGCTTTGTGTCCCTCTGTCTCAGGGGGAATCCAGCACCGAAGGGTGAGGATTGTTATGGCTCAAGTGGATCCCTTTGGATTTCCCTCTGAGATGTTTTTTATTTACTGTACATTCCAGAGGGCAAATCTGGCTGTGCCAGCCCCCATAACCAATGGAGTGCTCCATGGGAGGCATTTCTGAGAGCTCTTCCAAAGCATTGGAGCTGTTTCTCTGGTTTTCCTCCACTGGGTGACTCCGTAAAGAGCTGGAGCCCATCTGACATTTGCTGGTGCTGCCTTTGCACATCCACAGCCCCAGCTGAGCAGTTTTCCCTGCCAGCCTGCTCCCAAAAGCACCTGGAGTACACGAACCAAGAGCCAGCATGCTGCTTTCCTTCCAGCATTTGCCATCTTGGAATGAGCTTCAAGCGCTTCCAAGGGGCGGCAGATCCTGCTCGGTGCCTGATTGTCCCCTTGTTTCAGTAGTCAGAGGTTGGTTAATTGTCACTACGATGTCACCAAGAGGGCTGGGTGAGCTCTATTCTGCAGCTTCTGGAAGCTCTTTGAGTTGCTGAGACGGCTCTGCTCCTGCTCCTTCATTTTTCCTGCCTTGTGCTCCTCGGTTTTCTTTTCCTTTGGGCATTTTAGAGACCAGGCTTAGAAGTGCAGCACTGACACGGGTAGCCCAAAGAAGCTGTGGATGCCCCATCCCTGGAAGTGTTCCAGGCCAGGTTGGAAGGGGCTTGGAGCAACCTGGGATGATGGGTCTCATCCCTGCCCACGGTGGGACCAACCTGTTCTTCAGTGTGACCTGACAGCATGGGGAAAAAAAGGCAGATTTCCCACTCTTGTGAGTTAAAGTGCTGGATTTTTTGCTCACATTCTGCTTCCCAAATGGAGCAGCTCCACTTTGGCAGTCTCAGGCTCCCCACGTGCAGTGAAGGCTGACAGTTATGGAAGGGCAGCTGAAGGTCATCCCTCCATTTCCTCGTTATTAACATCCTTAAGAGGCAACGAGTGAGAGGGGAGAACGAGTCAAAGTTCATTATTCTCCTAATTAGCAGATTACACAAAAGTTCAGTAGCTTCCCCAGAATAAGAGTTAAAGATTGAGTTCACTCACCTGTCCCCACAATTAGCAGCTATAAAGGTGTCACAAGGAAATAAAGTGAGAGAAGGGAAAAGCTCCACTTCAATTTACCCACACAGAAGACGCAGGTCCGCTGGGAGAGGGGGATGGAGCTCGGGGCTCCCGCATCTGCAGCGCACAAAGGAGACAGATTTAATACCCCACTGCAATTTTCTGGCAATTAGCCCCTCCCCAGAAGATGCCGTTGACCTCATCAGCCTGGAGATGGAGTTTCGCAGTTAATTTTTCCCAGTGCCATCCTAATGAACAGAGGCAAAAGGAGGAGAGGGAGAAGGAGACGAGGAAAGGGATCACTTGGGTAATTTTCCAGTGGAGAAAGCACAGGGATGCCGAGAGGAGCATGGGGATGAGGTTTGGTGAGGTCTTCACTTACTCAAACCCAACACACATCCTGTGTCTCGGGTGTGGGTGCCCATGCCAGTCTCATTTTTAGGGCAGAAAACGACATTTTTTTCAGTTTCTCATTTTGCTGCCCAAAGCAGGAAGGAATCTGTGCCTCTACATCCAAAGCTGGCAGGAAACAAAGATGATTTTCCGCTTTCCACTAAAAGTCCCAGAAAGGAGGGGGTAAAGTGAGACCTGTTCAACAGATGGAAAATCCCAAATACAACAGCATTTTAAAACAAAAATGCCAAACACTTGGGTAATATGGGAGTGAAACATCCTGATTTTCTCACGATGAGGACTCTGCTCATGGCTGTAAGTGTGACAAATTTTAGGCAGGTTCGGGGATAGTTGTGATTGCTCCGAACAAGCATTTCTGGCTGAGCGGATTTCGGTGAGCTGCCCTTCCTGAGCTCCCACCGTCCTTTGGCTGCACCTGCCCTTCTGATTTTCTCTTCCCACCGAGGACATGGTGTAAATCCCAGGGATTCTTCATCACTCAGCTGTAATTATTCCAGGGAAGAAGGCTGCTTGCTTTTATATATTCTTGTCATTTGCCCAGAGTGTGAAAACATTCTTAATTTAGATGCCATGGCCGTGCCATCACCTCCAGTACCTGTTTAATAATAAATCCTTCCATACAAGACCTGGAGCTTCTCCTGAGGCCAGAGCAGGGACCAATTCCCGTTCCTTATCTCACGAAGAGGTTGGGGATGGTGCCACCCACACCTGGGACTTCCCACACCCTTCTCAGGAAGAACTGGAATGTTTTGATCTGATTACTTCAAAAAATGAGACTCAGGCCATCTAAATTGTCCTGGGAGAAATCGACACAGAATTCCTGGTTATTTAAAGCAAAATTCCAAAGTACTTTTCCATACCCACGTTCTCTGGCCCACTGGGGCTGCGTTTTCATTTGCGTCTCTTACGGTAGGTATTATAAGTTAATGAAATAGAAATTGATCTTTAAAGGAGCACTTTTCAAGGTTCAGTTGCTATCTAATTAATTTAATTTTAAATTACATCGGTAATAAAGACTTAATTGCCTTCTTATCAATACATTGTATTTTGTAAAGGACATGCGACTATTTGAACACGCCATCGTTTTCTTACAGTAGAATAATTGGTATTTTAAGCATACAACTATCATAGTAAGTGTAAAATATTTATTTGTGCACTTAATTTCAAGTGGTATCAAAACCTCAATGAACATGCAAATGTTCCAGCAGCTGCTGTTTAACTCCTTGCCTGCCTCTCCTGGAAAAACAAGGACTCCTCCATGTCAGGGAGAATGGCTGGAATATCAGCGTGGGGTGACGTGAAGAATATTTGTGTGGCTACACCAATTTTTGATTGACGGAGTTGCTTTTTTTTAGGGCATGGGAGGTAGTTTAGTAAATGTGACAACTTAGGGTGGGGAACTGCAACTTCTATCTCATTCCCAGTGAGGACTTTGAAGCCTCTTACCTTCATGTGAGTCTTATTTTTGTCTCTGAGATGTTTTTATAGCCATTATAAACAGAATCACAGTAAAACACAGACGTGTTTTCTCTGACTGAAGATTCAGTAACCTCCCTAAGCAGATAAATCAATGTCAAGCTTTACCCCTTTCCTTTCCTTAGCACAAGAGCTGGATTTTGGAGTGTATAAGCTGCCAGGAAGAATAATTAAATACACCACAACTACCTTTGATTTAAAAATGGCAAGGGGAGAAATTAAATCCTGCAGAAGCCACAACACATCCACAGAACTGTGTGGTAACTTGTCAACTAAATTAATTTCGAGCTGTTCACTTCAACCATAAAAATAATATGAGCTGTGATGTATTTCTTTCATATGTGTGTGTGTGTGTATATCTATATGTTATACAGCACCATTTAAAAATAGCAGCTTCTACCTGTGAAGTAGCAAGATCAGATATTTCTGAACTGCTTTCAGACCTGTCATCACACCGTCACTGCTCAGCTTTAATGGATGTTGAGTTTAAAATGCACCACAGGTATATATTTTTAATAATACACAGTAAGTGAGATTTGGGCCACTCTAATTTTTGTCGTCTCCTTCAAGCTGTGTGGGATAAGCTGCTTATTATTCTTGTTATTATCCTGGTACTTAGTAGCCCATCTGAGATTTATATCTCATGGCTGTGTGCCTTTCCCACTCCATAATGTGTTGGCCCTGCTTGGCCCTGCAGGCTCTGCTGGCTCTGGGGATGGCAGGTTCAGTGCGGTTGGAATGCCATCAGCAGGACTGATCCTGGCATCTTTGCATTCCTGGTAGGAATTGGCTATGACACTGCTTGGAAGGGTAGGTACAAAAAAGACAGAAGTAAGTCTTGGTGTCTCCTCATTCACCTCTGAAAAAGGTGAAACATCCCACCTTTGAGAGAGGAATGCAGGTCCCTGCTGGGATCATCAGCCCTGCTCCGGTGGTTTCTCCACGGCCATATCCCACTGGAGCAGGGCGTTCAGAAGTGCTGGTGGTCCAAGCACGAGGTTTCAGAGAGCAGGAACTGGTCACTGTGGCGTGAGGCTCTCCCCTGGCGAGTGGCCTTGGCTTCCACAGGAACCTGCAGAGCAACGTCAGGAGCAACAATTCTGCAGCACAAAGCTTTGATGCAGAGCACGGATGAGAAGCTGTTGGGATCTTTTCTCACCTTTATTCCTGCATTTCCTGCACAGACAATAACTCAGTTTTGTCTCTCTTCCCAGGAGGTTTGTTTCTCCTGCTCGTGTTTCTCTTTGTGATGTGGAAGGAGTTTGCAGCTGACTTTCAGAAGTACATCCTCCTGGAGAGGAGCGAGAAGTGCCTGGACGATGGCCCCGTGCACGTCTACTACGGGTGGTCCTTCATGTTCGCCGCCGCCGGGGTGCCCCTGGTGTTACTCTCTGGACTCCTCTTCTTCCTGGTGGGCAGAGACATTATGGATTCCCTGCAGTAAGGCAAATGTGGAGAAGGCTTTGAGAAAATTGGTGATGCTCCTTGTAAAGAAACACGCCCAAGTTTTGAGCACTTGATCATTTTTGTAGCTAAAATTGGTGGGATAGGTTACGCTCACTCTTATGGGGAAGCAGGGATGGAGAACTGAGCATCCATGGAATCCCAGGATAGTTTGGTTGGAAGAGACCTTAAAACCCATCCCATTCCACCCCCTGCCATGGGCAGGGAGACCTTCAACTATCCCAGGTTGCTCCAAGCCCTGTCCAACCTGGCCTTGGACACTTCCAGGGATGGGGGAGCCACAGCTTCTCTGGGCACCCTGTGCCAGGGCCTCACCCCCCTCACAGCCAGGAATTCCTTCCCAATATCCCATCTCTCCCTGCCCTCTGGCAGTGGGAAGCCATTCCCTGTGTCCTGTCCCTCCATCCCTTGTCCTCAATCCCTCTCCAGCTCTCCTGGAGCCCCTTTTAGGCACTGGAGGGGGCTCTGAGGTCTCCCTGGAGCCTTCTCTTCTCCAGATGAACACCCCCAGCTCTCCCAGCCTGGCTCCAGAGCAGAGATGTCCAGAGCACTGCCCATCCCAAACCAGCCCCAGCTGCACATCCAGCTCCAGCCTTTTTGCACTTTGGAGGTATTTCAGCACGTTTGTTGGGTTTGCACCAGTTTTCTCTGCAGCCCAAGGGAAAGCAGCTCTCTGTCAGCAGAGCTCCACATCCATATTCAGCAGAGCTGGAGTTTTACAGCATTCCCAGCATCCTGGTTTCTTGTAAAAGGAAATCGAATCTGGCTGCGACGGTGCAAGCAATGATGTCTATTTCTAAAAAGCAATTAAGGATGATTTTTTTTTTCTTAGCTGGCTCTAATTGACGTCAAAGGACAACCATTTTAATGGGATGTCGGGAAACACGAGAAACTTTTTTATTCCTTAAAAGCCCTGATTCTGAAGATACAAATGTACCTGGACCTAAGCTAACTTTCAATAAGGGAATAAACCAATTTCTGTGGCTTGAAACCTAACATGAATTAATTAGTATTTCTTTACAGCAATGCTTTACTCTGCATTGAATATTTTCCCTGGATGCAGTTTTGTGGGGATTCCCAACCCAAAAACCGAAAGATGATCCTGGTTGAGGGAAAAGGATGGGAACAAGGGCATGATATTGTGATATCACCTTGGGTTGTGCCTGTGCCCCATCAGTTCTTCAAGTGGCAATTTCTCACTATAAATGTGTTTTGAATAATTTTTGTCGTTACTCTGATTTGAATATTTTCCCTAGACACAGTTTTGGGAAGTTTCTCAACCCAAAACCTGAATGATGGTGGGAGCTGGGGGAACAGGAGTGAGGACAATAGCACTGGTGTTTTTTTGGCTTCATTTTGGTTGACGCTGTCAGGCAGCTCAGCTGGGACCTCGTCGTATTCTACGGACACCTCACAAGAGTCAGATCCAAAAAGACAAATTCTATAACATTTAAATACATTTAAATTCTTGCAGTCACTCAGATGATTGGCTGATGCGGCAGTGACCCTACGAAGAGCAATCACCTCCTAATTCTCCACCAAACTCTCCGGGTGCTGGTGGTGAAATAATTTCTCCTGAATATGCAGAGGTTTGTAAAGACACTTGAGAAATGACAAAGATTTGATCTTGTCATGTTTTTCGGGCTGGAGCGTGGTGCTTTGAAGTAGTTTGTTGGGCCCTTGCTTGCTGAGCTCATTTGCATAAATTTTAAATCAAACTCCTCCAAATGCGCCGTTCTCGTGGATGTCAGAGTTTGTGCTCAACTCACATCTCCCGAGCTTTATGTCACACTATTGACTCAGTGCAGTTAATTAATAATGGAATGTAAATCTCTGCTAGGAAGCGCTGAAGATTGTTGGCAGTGTAAAAATGTTTGTTAATGCTCTTCCTAAAATATTATTCAAGTCTGGCATTTCTTTCCTTTCGGAGCAAGTTCTAATTATTCTTTTACAAGATTCATGGCATACACAGAGTGAGAAATTGTAATTCCCCCATGTAAAGATTAGTTCTTTCATATGAATAACAGGCTTGGGCTACAGTTCTTAGGCAATATCCACACTGTTTTCCCTTAATAGAAATTTTGTTTGAATAGAATTGGGATATGCAGGTAAAAATCGTGGGTTTTTCCCAGTGAATGGATGTTTCATGACATTTCCAAATACACAGAGATTTTAGTGTTTTATTTGGCCATTCTAAACTCGTTTTTTTTTTTTTTTTCCCCTGATTCTCCTTGGGTTATGCCTGTTCCCCATCAGTTCTTCAAGGGATAATTTCTCACTATAAATTCCCTTTGAATAATTTTTGTCATTTAATTATCTTTTCAATGTGGAGATGAACACTTATGGTCACAAAGAATAAAAGTATATAATCCAGGAGCAGAAGAGGTCAAGATTTACAGTCACTTGCCTTTCAGTGATCCCATAAAACAATCCAAGCATGCAGAAATGATGATCCCACAAGAGACACCGGGGCAGAAGAATGAGAATGCAGCAAGAAATCCATCAGACTTATTGATATCTGTGAAGCTGAGGATCCCTGAAGTTGTGAATATAGAAGTGAGTTTTATATTATAGAATGAAATATTTATTAACTTTCTCCATCTGTTCTTTAAAAAATTTAGTTTAATGTCATCAAGGCATTTATGGAATTCGTTTAGCTTAATCATGCATTCATGCCTTGGGGAGTAAAGCATCCCTGGAGACTTGCTCTTTCTGGATCAGCTCTAGAACAAGCAATGGTTTAAAATTCCATCATTCTTTGGGAAGAAACCACATGGCTTTGAATCGTTCTCGAACAGAGGATGTTTTATCTCAAATATCTTTGGTATTGAGCACACTCCAATCGTTGTCTGGTATTGAGTTTTTGGGTAACCTCATCAAATCTCTGGATCTCTCACAGGTTTGGAAAATCTCTCAGTATTAGATATATATCTAAGAGTCACAACAATAAGAAAGAATCAGATTGTGGAGTTGCATAATTAAAGCAATTAACTCCTCCATTAAAATTCCGTGTTTATTGCCAGCGCAAGGCCAAACACATCATTTTGGTGGATTAAAAGAGTCCCCTTCCTTTGCTCTCAATTTTCTCGTGGCAAGTATAACTCAAGCAGACAAAATTTGCTGTGAGAGTCATCATTTCTGCAGGAGAAATTTCAAAAAAGAAACTCATGGGTTCAGTGGTAGAGTTGGAAATTGCAGAAACCACGGTCGCTTTCATCTGTTGAATGTGAAGTTTGATGAAAGGATATTATAGAGTAGTGACAAGGACCTAATTCTGATCCAAGTTTTGTCATTATAAATCATGAGTAATTCCGAAGGCTGCAGCAGACCCTTATCACTGCTAAACATCTGTAAGTCAGATCAGAACCGGGACTAATAAATACATTCAAAATGCATAATTAAAACAGTGATTTCACATCACTCTGATGAATTTTAGTCAAGGATTCCTTCAAGGATGCTTTTCTCACATTAGCATTTGATGTTAGTAAGCAATGAATAATTCCATTTTTTCTTTCCAACATCTGGGACACTTCCTGCTTTATTTGCTACTTACTGAGCACTCTGCAGGAAATATTAATGAATCCTGGGTGTTGAAACACGGGCCCTGTGGATCTTGCTCAGGAGGCAGCCTTACGTAGGAGAGGAGAGGTGTCTTGAGATTAAGAGCTTGATTTTGGTGAAAGATATTGGGAGATTTGCCAAACCTGAGGGAGATAAAGGAATTTGGGGAGGTTGCCCAAAAGTCCCTGTAGCACCTTCTTTCATGCCATGGAGCTCTTCCCTCATACCTAAGAGACAACAATTAATAACAGAAGCCTTTCCCCTTGGTCAGATCAGCTCTTTTCCCAGTGATTCTGAAAGCCAACACCCAAGGATGCCCCGAGGCAGGGAAGGTGCTGGTGCTTGGGTCCACCTCACCCAAGGAGAGATTACCCGGGAGCTCGGCACACCCTGGGAGCATCACTGCCCTGCCCAGCTTCCTTCTGACATCTCCAGAGACATGCAGGTTTTTCTCTTTTTTGGGAAATGATAAAGTTCTGTGTTTGGAGAGCTCTACTGGCCCTTCAGAGCAACCTGTGGAGGAGACCTGAGCTCCTGAGCACCAGGAGAGCTTCCGAAGGAGGAACTGAACATTCTTCCATATTAGTGTGAAGCGACTTTGGCAGTTCAGCATCTGACCAGGGGGGTGAAAACACCCTCTGCCATGGAAAACAGGTAAATTGGAACTTACCCAACTTCATTCCAGCCGGGTGTGGAACAGCCCCTCTGGGATTTATTACAAACCTTTCCAATTTTTCTTTTTTGTCGAGAAAAGTCCGTCTCATCTGGGCAGGTCGTTTTTTGACCTTGGTCAGGCACATTCCTGCTGCCTTGGTGGCTCCTGTCATGAAACGTGAGTGTGCAGGCCCAGGATCCCACCTGAGCTGCTCCCCACAGGTCCCTGCACGATGCAGGTGTTGCTGGGGACCCCTCATCCCCACAGTGCCCCCAAAACACTCTGGAAAAGGGAAGTGCTGGGCGTTACATCCCCGTGGAAGATGCCCACGGCCCCTTCCTGCACCAGCCCCCATCCCGCTGGCTCAGCACCTCCTGAAGCGCCCCTCGTCCCTCAGACAGTGCCGGGGAAGGGCTGTGGGGGGAGAGGGCACAGATGTGGTGCAGCAAATGAAGGCACAAACCAAATTAAAATAAATGGGGAAAGGGGAGCGGGCTCCACGCTCGGAGCGCGGGGCTGTGCATTAGGGCAGGATTAAGCCGTATCAGGCAGAGTCCCTTTTACAAGAGTGCACAGCACCTCAATCCCAGAATCAATAAGCTGTACATGCTGCAGCACAAAGAGCTCTTATCTGCAATACCACTTTGAATTTAGTGAATTTATTTAATCCCTGATGCCTGCAGAGCATCAGTCCTGTCTTCTGGGTTAATTTATTTATTCCGGTGATGTATTTTTAGTCTTTCAAGTCCTTGACATTTGAGAAGAAGATTTTTTTTTCCTCCCCCACCTCGTTTCTTAAAAAACATCTGAATTGGAAAAAAATTATTTACAGAAATGTATTTTTTTTTTCCTAATTCGTTCCCCACTTTTCCTTTTGGGAGCCAAGAGAAATACAATATCAATACTAATAACCATAAATGGAATGGATGGGGAAAGGCTCCTTTTCCCACTGCTTGGCAGAGCCTGTTTCTCAATCAATGCTGGACATTCACTGATCTTCTCTCTTCCTTCTCTTTTTTTTTTTTTTTTTTCCCTACAAGTATTCTCTCCTCCTCTTTAAATTAAAAAAAAAAAAATCACCTATTTTTGAGATATAGCCAAGATTCTGTGCTATGCATTTAGTTTGGGAATTGTCAGGAGGGCAGGTGATGCTCTTATCTCCTGGAACTTGACATTTCCAGGTGGATCAGATGAACCCTTGGCTCCACCCAAAAGAACCAGTGGGTTAAAGAGCGGGACTACTGTTAAAAAGAAAGACCAAAGGAAAAAAATAGCCTGGTAGGTACAAAACATTTGGTTGTGGAAGAGCAGATTGAAGCTTTATAAACCTCGGGATATGCAAGGAAGGAAAAAGTCTCACCTGGCCCTGGCTGAGTCAAGGATGGCTCCAGGAAAGCTGGAAAAATTAAAAATAAAGTATTAAGAAGGACAACTGTTCGAAAAACACAGGATTTATTCTATATTCATTCTCTATTTATTTTCCCTATCCATTACCCAGTATTTCCTTGTGTTTACATTAAGAGAAGCAACAAACACTGAGAAGAAAGAGCCTCTCCTAGAACAGGGACTCCGCAAAAATGTATTACACATCCTCAAAATTAACTCTGTGAAGTCACAGAAAATAATTGTTTCTCCATTTCAGGTATTGTAAGAAATTTTTTTTGTATTTTCTTCTATTTAAAAACTGGTCAGTGGGAGAAGGTGTTCAGCAAACTATCAGTGCTCAAACAACACTGGCTGATTTAAGATTTTAATATTAATTAAACCTCATTGGTTACAAGCTGGAATTATTGCAGTGAGCGGCGAATAAATGCGGCTTGTTCTGAAACAGAGGCATCGACTTTTGGGCATCCCCGCCCCCCCCAAAAAGAAGGGAAATGTAATAATTTAAACAAATCAGCCTCAAAATTGGTCCTGCTGGGTGCTGAGGTGGAGATTTGGCATCAGCCCCCTGAAATGCAGGCAGAGATGCTGCCTCTCAAATGACGAGCAAGGTCGTTACACGAGTCAAATAATTAGCTCCAAAATCCAACCTTTAATCAAATTTCATCAAATTTATTGCAGGACTCTTGCATCACAGCCCCAGAATAAGCTCGGGGGGATTGTGCCAGCTGCCCTGTGGGGATGGGCATCCTCAGCCCTTTGCTCCTGGTGTTCCTAGGCTTTTTTGGTGGCGTTATTTCCTCTAAGGGAATCCTGGTGCTGGGAGACTGGGTGAATCCTATAGGCATTAAAAAATGTTTTGGTCCTTCTGAAGGTCAAATAATTTCTTCTGCATCTTCAGGATGGTGCTGATGAAGGCTGGAAGCATCTTAGAGACGCTCTCGAGGTGGTTTTTCCTTCAATTTTGTTCTGCAAGTCAAGATCCTGTCCCTGTTTTCCCACCTGCCTCGTGAAACCCCCGTTATCCGAACCCAAACACAGACACACACACTTTGCACATTAAATATCTGTAAAATAACTGGTGTTCTCTGAGGAGAGACTCTTCCTGTGCCACAAACACTTCAAAGGCTTCAAAGCAGAGGTGCCTGCAGCGAGGGCTGAAGCTGAGAGCACAAGTGCCCGTTTCAGCTGACACCAGAGGTTTCAGGCTCTTAGGGCATAAAGCATTTTTCACTCAGTTTAAATTAATTTAATTGGAAAAAAAAAATCGAAGGAGAAATAACTCGAGACATTTTTGAAGGTGGGGGGTTTTTTTTGTGTGCGTGTGATTTTTTTTTTTTAAGTGGAAAATGCTGTTTTGAGATTAAACCTGCCTTTAAGTAGATATTTTTAAATGAAAATGTCTTCAGTGTTTAAGAAAGGACTGCAGAGACCTTCCCTTTGCAGCCATCTTAGAGGGGTGTTTTTGCTTTCTCCTGCTTTGCTGTTGCTCAAAGGATGTTCCACCTCCAGAGCGAGCAGCAGCTCCAGGCTTTCGTTCTGCTGCCCCTTCTCTCAGTTAATGCATTGGTTCTGCAGGCAAAAAAAAAGAGACATTTTTAGTATTCCAGAAGCCAAAAGGCTGCCTGCTGGATGGAGGGATTTGCTGTACATCCCAGGCAGGAGATGCAAATCCAGTTTTATACTGGGAATGCAGCACCCCGTGCCCAGCACCTCCTGCACTCCTGCCCAGGGGAGGGTGACACACAGAGGGGACATTCTGCTTTTATTTTTTTACAGTTTGTTTTTTTTTCCCAAATGAAAATGCTGGAAGAGTGGAAATACCTTTGTTTTGATAGTCATGGCGTGGGAATCTTCTTACATTTTAAAATGTATTTATTTATTTAGCTGCTCACGCAGAGGTAGCCCCAACACCCTCAATACTTCAGCAAAGAACACACAAGGTTTGGGAGCATTTTCTGGTGCTCGCTGGTGTTTCCAGGTTGTTGCAAGGATGTGAGTGGGGTTTGGATGGTCTGTAGTGGGACAGATAAAGATCTCCTCAGGATACCTGGCTGCTTGAAGAGCTGAGGCAGGGCAGAGGAGTCCCTGGACTAGCCAAAAGTTGCTCTTAAAAGGTGGAGAGGGTCTATGCCATCTTAATTGAAAATTGAAATGTATTAAATATATCTATCTATTAACATAAATAAATATGTATATATGTATAGAAATTAAAAATGTATTGATTTAAATAAAAATCTAGTCATTAATACAATGAAGAGAATAATTAAAAGATTGTGGGAATGAGTGTGTAAGTGCAAGTACCTCCCTGACCCAGTCCGGGGCTGCATTCCATGATACCCATCACAGGGAAACAAACAGGGACCCTCAGCCCAGCTCTCCTGCTTTTCTCCACCTGCCCAGCAGCCCCATTCCCTGTGATTCCCTGTGCCCTCCTTTCAGGCCCAACCCCTGGTTAGGGAAAATCACTGGAGCGTCACGGCCGCATTGATTTAATTGATTGAGAGCGCCGGGCTCTGCCCGGAACCTCAGCTCCACTCCCAGGCAATGCTAATCAGAGCAAAAAGATAACAGCAGAAGGAATGAAAAGATTTCTTCCCTAGGACTCCAAAGTGCCTTCGGAAAAGAGGAAATTACGACCGTGTGTTTTCTCTCTGTAGCCCTGGGTTTGCCGGTGGGTGCCCAGCGCAGCCTCCAAAGGTCCCTCTGGATCAGCTCGGCTGCAAGGAGGCTGCTGGAGCTCCAGTAGGAGCAGCCAGGCTGCCACGGTTTTGGGATTTTATCCACCAAATTTTATTATTTTTATCCAGCTCTACTGTGGAAAATCACAGCTGGGTCTCCAGCCAAAGCAGTGACTGAAATTAGCAGCAAAGACATAAAACCTCATGGTTTAGGGGATTTTGTTCTTTACTTTAACAAAACTTGAGCGTTTCCCAGTGTGTGATGATGACATTATCCATTACAAATGGATATCCAGGATAAATGGACCCATAAAATTAAGGGAAAGCAGGGCTGCTGCAGCAAGCCTTGATAACACCCCGAATAATTCACCCTCCTGCAGCAGCTCCTCAGCCCAGAGCCACCAGCCTCCCCAAAGGGTCCCTGCTTCCACCCCATTAATAAGTGAGGCACAGATGGGTTTGGTCTTCTAAAATCAAATCAGATTAAAGAATCTCCTTTTGCTCCCTCCTTGCTGAGGTGTCCTGAGGTGTATTCCGAGTTTGTGCCAAGAATAAATCGTTATCTTGGAGCTGCCTAAGGCTGGTTCATCCTGGCTTGAGCCAGGAGGGCACGGCCTCGGCTCAGCCTTGTGCAGTCACTTTTTTGGGGTGAGGAAATACACAAGGAATTTTCAGAGAATACAGAATTCCATGCAGTCGTGGAATCATTGAGGTTGGGAAAACCCTCTAAGGTCACTGTGACCAACCACCCCCCAGCACTGCCAAGGCCACCGCTGTCCCATGTCCCCAAAAGCCACATCCACGTGGATTTGGAACCCCTCCAGGGTTGGTGAACTCCAGCACTCCCCCAGGCAGTTCCAAAGCTTCTCCCTACGTCTTTTAGACACAACTAAAGCAGAGCTGAGGATGGTCAGGGGCAATTTGGCCATCGCCTCTCCATGGGCATGAAAGGGATGGGGAGCTGCCCTTGGGATGGAGAGCTTGGGAGCAGCCTGAGTGGAAACAGATCCTGTGCCTTTCTTTACCTGAATGTGCTTCTGCCCTAAATGAAATGCAGAAGTAAAACTCAGGGCAAAAGCTGAATCACTCTCACTTAATTTAGCGGTGAAATCACAGGCGAGGCACTACAGTACCTGCTGAAGGGTGCAGTGATTTCTAATTATGGATTATGCAGCTAATCAGTACCAATCAACATTTTATGATCTTGACTTAATATTTAATATAATGTTAATTATAATTGCTTTTGCCACAAACTGTGTCAAATCCTAGGCGTGATTTCCCCTCCCGGCATTCCTGGCGGCGCTGGGTGGGCTCTGGGATGGGGGCTGAGCATCCCTTCCCAAAATCCCACCCAGCAGCACAGACCCACCTCCCTGCTCGCCTTCCTGCTCCCTGTGCCTTGAGTTGTGATGCTAATTAAGTGCTGGTGAGCCTCAGCGTTATTAGAACGGAGTTTTTATCTCACAAAAGTACCTTCCAGCTACAAACAGGGGAAGTTCATTTAATTAAAAATAATTTTGGTGTAAGTTAATGTGAACACAGTTCAATTACTCTGAAATATGTTTAATTTTTTTTTTCGTTTTCTTCTTTCAAAGTCTACCAAGGGGCTGCAGGAAAAAAAACCCCCAAACTCAAACTAACATTTTGTAATCCAGGTGATGCATTCAGGCCATTTCTGTGTATTTAGACAGTGGCCAAAACCTCGTTACAAGCAGGAGCAGAAACGTGTAACAGTGGCAAAGTCACATTCACAGCACCGCTCCTGTGATTGTTTATTGAGCATCCTCAGGGTTTCTGTCCTTAAGTGCCTTTGTGCCTTTTCAAAGTGCTTTTGCCAGCTCTCACCTGATGTCTGTGCATGACAATTCCAAAGTCCTCAGCTCTGCTGCGCACAAACCGCCCGGGACCGTCTTCACAAGCCTGGTGGCTTTTGATCTAATTTAAACTTTATTTTAAAAAAAGAAACCTAAAAAAAGTAAAACCAAAGGAAATCCAGAAAGTTTTAGGGCATAATTACCACTCAGGCAATTTTTAAATATCCTAAACGCTCTGTGTGAATATCAGCAGGATGCTGCTGGCCCACACACCTCATTTAACTCACCTGCATATTCCCAAAATCCATTTCCAGCTGGGCTTGGGATCTGGTCCCCCACCTCATCTTGTCCTGGGGTCTCCCCGGGCATGAGCCAGGGTTTCCTCTTACAATTCATAATTTATCGACTTCTACTTAAACCCGGGCATGTTCGATGCCTGTTTTGGCTTTTCTGGCATCCAGTGGAGCCACAGCCCGGTGTCAGCAGCTGCAGCTGCTGGATTTGCCCCTCCAGCACTACCAGGAGCTGCCCAGGGAAAGGAAAGAGTCCTGGGAATTAACAGGAACGGGGATAAAAGGGGACACGAGCACAGGAGCTATTCTGGGGCTGCAGCCCCCAAAAATCAGCTTCTGGGATGTTTCATCCAAACCCCCTGAGCCGGCATCTCCTGGTGGGGTTTGGCACTGACCAAGTAAAGAAGCTCTTGAAAGTTTTTGTTGAATCTTCATGACGTAAAACCCCTGAAAGAAAATCTGTCTTAAAAAAAATAAAATAAAATAAAATAAAATAAAATAAAATAAAATAAAATAAAATAAAATAAAATAAAATAAAATAAAATAAAGAAAACAAGTAAGGCCAGGCTGGTTCCTGCAGGGACAGACACTCCTCAGGCACCAGTAGCAGCCCAATGGCACTGGTAGGTGAAATCCTTCCCCTCCATCCATCCCAAAGCCTTCCACATGGGTTTGACCTCCCTGATTTGGGAAAACAAAGCTCCAGATAGGAGAGAAGGTCCTTACAGTTGATAATGAAGCCCATTGACTTTCAAATGCAATCTTGTTGGGTTTTTTTAATACGAATCTCTTGTGTTGCATCTTGTTTCCCTTCTCTCAGCACCCATTACCTTCGGGGAATATTACCATAAAGGAAATGAATTCCACCCCCACAAACACATGGAAACTCCTCCCATCAGGGTAATTTAACATCACTCAGGTGCTGATGGGAAGCGATTATCCCACCAGAACACCTCTGGTGCCACTGCAGCCGGTGAAATCCTTCCATCCATTACAGATCCTATAACCTCTCACTACATGTGAAGTTACATGGGAAGTCCTATTCCTGGAAAAGGTTAATTAAAACCTGTAATTCCGGGATGAGCTGAATGAGGAGGAGGTCAGGCAGGAATTTCTCCCACCAACAGCCCCTTACTCTTTACTTAAATAAGAATTAAGTTCCCAGAAGGACTCAGAAGCCCAGCCCAACCTGTCCTTTGGCAAAGGGGTATTCACATCAAACTCCCATCCTTCTGCCTGGGCAGCAGAGACTTAAAATATCCTCATAAAACCCTGTTGAAGACCTGGAGCCCAGCCTGGTGACCTGCTGGGACAGGTCAAGGGGATGGTGTGTTTGTAATGCCGCGGGTAATAATTCCTGAGTGGACAATTCAGGGAGAGAGGATCTTTCCTCCCTTAAGGAGCATAACCAAAGAGGACCCAAATCTGGCCTTCCCTGCTCATTGAGGGGGGTTGGACTGGATGACCTCTAAAATGTCCCTTCCAACTCCACCTATTCCACGATTCTGCATTCCCACACCGAATTTTTAAAGGCAAATGGAGTGGTTGTCCCACCACCCACCTTTCCAACCCCAGCGAGACAAGCCCTGAGCGGCGAGAGCTGGAGGAAGGGGCTTTATCGGAGCATCTGTAAGGGGTTCATCTGTTTGCTGGAATTGGGCAATTAGCAGAGAGGGCTAACGAACCTCAGAGACAAACAGCTGAGTGTCCCTTCTAACGCCTCCTCCCTCCAACAGCTGCTGTGAGGAAGGTGGGCTCTGAGACCACCACCACGTGGGAGCTGTTTCACTGGGAAGGATCACATTTTTTATTTATTTCTGCAGCATGAGAAACGAAGGGGAAGGTTATAACGAACTCCTCAGAAATATCTCCGCACACAGCCCCCTGTGCATGTATTTAATAGAAAATAGAGGCATTGGAGGAGACCACCAAGCTCCAAGCTCAGTTTTTGCCACCTTCCCTGTGTGCTGGTGGTGAGGGAATGTGCAGTGCCTGTGATAAAGGCAGCGGTGGGGTAGAACCATCAGTGCTACCTAAAAGCAAATGAAACTGGCATAAATAATTGTGCTGTAGAAAGCCTTTCTGTTGCACCTTGCCTATCACTGACAATTTACATATCTTAGGAAAACCTTTGTCAGCTTCTGTCATTTCTGCACTATTATGTGCCTTTCTGGATAATTACCAGTTAATGTGAAAAAGCAGATGGAAAAAACCTTGAAATTTCTGATAGAGAATCCTCAAACCTCTCCCCTTATCTGTGCACAGCAGCTTCCTGATTTCAAAAGAAGTTTGAAAACCTTTGTTAAAAATGTCCCTGATTCCCAGTTTGAATGAACCAAATGACATTCAGCTAAAATTATTCAGCTTTTTCCACAATTAAATTCCATTATCGTGAACTGCCAAAGTAAAATGGAAGGTCTCTTAACTAATGTGTCGGTTGTTTGCTTGTATTTTTCGTGGTGTGTATTGTATAAAGCTGTGTGAAGTAGAAGGAGGATAAACAATAACTGTAATTTTGCATCAATGAGTGGGGCATTTTTAGACCCTTTATTATGGGAACACACCAGGGTTGGTGGGTTTTCTCTCTTCTTTATTTCCCCCCTTCTCCCCTTCCTTCTTTTTTTTTTTTTTTTCTTTTCCTTCCTGTTATTTTATTTATTTCTTTTCCTGAAAAGCCCACGGAGACCGATTGGCTGTTTCACCAAACTTAAGGAGCGGTGTCAGGTTGTTTTTTAGCACCAGGAATGATTATTTTTATGCAGCCCCTGCATACCATGAGAGCTCAGCATTGAGCAAGCACACGCTTCTCCTGTCCCTCTAATGAAGAGGCAGCGCAGCAGCACACAGGGGAAATAATTTCATTAAAAAAACCCATTTCCACAAGCAGGGGAATTGTCCTCATGTCGCCTCAGTTGGTTTTCCCCTTGTTCTTCTGCAAGACTTAAAATTAAGCTGCCCATGAGAAAGGCAGAAAAGTTAATCACAGAATCCTAGAGCGGGTTGGGTTGGAAGGGACTAAAATATCACCTCATTCCAGCCCCTGCCATGGGCAAGGCCATCTTCCACTAGACCAGGTTGCCCAAAGCCTGGTTTGCTCCTGTGAGGGATGGGGTAAAGCAAAAATAGCCTCTAAAGCCAAGGAGCAGCTGAACCCGCTGTGCTGCCCAGCTCTGAACTCCACAGGGGAAGTTATTTCTGGGAGCTTCCAGTCAAAACAAGAGAGAAACTTTCTGAACATTGATGACAGGGATTTGTGGGGGAATTTTCTGTACAAAATGCTTATAACAGGTTTAATTTTGCTCTGCAAAGCCAGGCCTCATTCAAGGTCTGTAGGTAACTTCCTCCTGCAGATGTGCTCTGCAATCACAGAATCATCATTTAACTTGGATAAGACCCCTAAAAATCCTCAATTCTACTCAGCAGGATTTTTCTAAGCACTGAAGGTTTCTGGCCTTTTGGGCAAATGCACCTTTGCTGAGCCATCCTTGCCCTGGAGCTCAAACCCAACTGGAGGATGAGGAGGAGGCTTGGGAGGGGACAGAGGAGAGCAAGGAGAAGTCAACCTGGCACTGCGAGGGCAACGGGCAGGGTAAGAGAAGTGGGACAGTGAGGAGCCACAAGGACAGTCGTGTTCCTGCTGGGACACCTCCTCTCCCACACACCAGGAACACCCAGCAGCAGCTCCCTGCAGCACAGGCAGATTTGCAGTCACACCAATCTCACTGCAGAGGGGTCACTCCTTTGCTTGAATGAATAGAAAAACACCCAAATACCCTCACGTAAACCCCATTTCCCTTCAGTTGAGTAAGCAAAACCAACAAAACCTTAGTCCATATTGGGTGATCTGGGCAAAAACTGCTCTGAAAACAGAGAAATACCAGTGGATACCTTGTGGTTCCTCACTGGAGTCCGAGATTTGCTCAGTTGAAGCTGTGAGTGTGTATCTCACAAAAAAAGAATTCCTTTAGATATAGAGAGAATGAAAGCAAGGTCGTGGGGGTGAGGATCACTGTGATGGGAGCTGAAGGATCTCGGTATCGGGATGTTGGATCAGAGCTCCACACACCGAGGCCGCTTCGCTCTGTGCTTGCCCCACTGGTTTGTGTTGATGGGGCTTCTCTTCCTCGCTGGCATTTAACATCCACATCCCCAGAGAATGACATTTCAGAGCCTGATTAAAATCATTGTCTTTCATGGCAGAGAAAGTTTGTTCTTCAAAGTAAAGAAGATAAAAAAAAAATGCTGTTGCAAACAGTGCTGAAAACCAGATGAATAAAAACAACCAAAAAAGGGTTTAATTCCATTATTTTCAATTAGCTCTTTAATTTGATTTAAGTCATTTGCACTTGTTGCTTGTTTTACATCTCTTATTGTCCAGCATTTTATTTCACACATCTAACAGTATTAAATCAAACTGTTTTCTAGTCTTTGCCTTCTTTTGAAGCCTCTTGAAAGTCTGAGGCAGAATTAAAAAAAACAGATATTAAAAACGAACTTTCATCTCTCTGCAGGTTATTTGTAATCAGACCTTTCTCATCAAGGGCTCGTTTCATATGTGTTTGGGATCTGGGAATTATTAAAAGTGCCAATCCATCTTGTGAAAAATACTGCCCAGGCTTCAGTGTTTTGAAACTTCAGCATCGTGTGTGAATTCATCAGCGGCAGTGGAGACTCGGTGCTTCAGGTTGTAGATACTCACAGATAGTAATGGCTCAGTAAGTCTACGTGGGATCCTACTTCATGTTGCAAACTCCTGTTTATTCACCCTTGGTTCTGAATGGCTGGTGGTTTTAATAATAAATTATAAAAGAATTTATTATGAAAGGGGCAATGTTGCTTCCCCGTTGCAAATTAACAAATCTCAGTGTGTGTTTTGGAGAAGCCCATCACAGTCCCACAGTCGAGTTACTTTCTCATCTCACCTTGCTGGTAACCAGCAAGTTCTGCCCAGGAAGAGCTTGGTAAATATCCAGGTCAGCATCTCAGCAGCTTCTTAAAAAAATAAATAGTTAGGTCTGATGCCAGTTATGACTTAGCTATTTTATTTTCTTCAGCTCCTCTTTTGCCATGAATTTTTGCCGCCTTTCCCCATATATCCTACTCACTTTTCTTTTATTATCTCATGTTTACATGAAAATACACATTTTGTAGGTTGTAGAAAGGAAGCTCCTTCTAAAGATGTGAACTTAGCAGGGGAGTTAAGCCAAGCTGAGAATTTCCTGAAAGAGAATTTATAAAATTCAATTAAAAAGGTCCCTTTTTCAGAAACCCCTTCTTGCCTTTTCTCTCCACTCCATTATACCAAGAGAAAGCCTCAGCAGCCAAATCAAGTCACATGTTGGTTGTCCTACACCACATTCCAAGGCGTTTCCACTACTATTAGGATTGATTTTGAAAGCATCGAATAATGTGATGGAGGACCTGCACCTGCAGGAACCATTCCACCTTTTATACCATCAGATTTTACCAAAATACCCCCAAGAATATTTAAAAACTTCAAGTTTTCACCACGTTGACACGTCCATAGTGGATGGTAGAGTGAAGAAAACTGGTTATGAACTGCCCCTGTACAAGCAGAGCACATTGCTGGGTGGAAAATGTCAATTCCTCTTCCTTGGGAGATCAACATTGGGATTCACGTCTTGAGAATGTTTCCAGTGGGGTGTTACAATTTTTCAGGTTTAAAAGCTGCAGCATTGAGTCAATTCTCTGTCACAAGATGGAGGCCCATCCCCATTGCGCTGCCCTGCTCGGAGGCAGGCCGGGGCTGGAGAAGGTCAGGCATGAAGTCTCTCTTTGATGGAAACATCCAAAAATTGGAGGTTAAGCTCCCCGGGAGCAGGCAGAGGAGGTGCTTTTCTCCTCGTGTGTGTCTCTCAGGAGGAGGTGTCCCACGCGGTGGGTGGACATCCCCGAACAAAGGAGGAACCTTTCAAAGCAGAGCCATCTTTATCTCAAAGGCAGCATTCCCTCTTTGATCTCCCGATGAATCAGGCCGGCTTTGTGCTCCTCAACTCCTTCTTAAATAGCACCTCTCTCCAAATAGGAAAAGCCTGAATAGATGTAAGTCTTGGGTGTTTTAAGAATCACTTTTCCCTTCCGAGAGCAAAACTGGGTGTTTCACATGGTGGGAAGAAACCCTCACATGCCCACCTCCAGACCTTGCCATTCTCCCAGATCACGCAACTGAATTTTTGCAGGTGTTTTTCCATGATGGGAGGAACTGTCTGCACCCATCAGAGGATGAGGAGACTTCGTGTGCCCTCACAGTGGGTTTGCCAAAGTTAATTTGCCAAGCAACACGTTGGCGTCACCTTCTTCCAAGACATCCCTGGTCCTTCTGTTTCATTACTGCACCACCCATAAAAGGGCCCCGATTAAAAGTGTGGCCTGTTGTGTGATGAACCAGGAATCCATACATCCTGTAATTTTCCTTCCTTCCTCCTCTCTCCCCGAGTTTCTCTGTCATATTCAGTAAAGTCTCTTTTATTGAACATCTGTTTGGTGCACAGCAAGCCTATCCAAACTCGGCAGGAAAGCACCTTTACTCCAAAATAAATTAAAACAATGTATGTGCCTCTGGCCAATAGATCATTGGATGGGAGTCGTGAATGTACATTTGTGGATATTTGATGGGAAGTTTATCATTTAAACGATGAAAATACAGTACTTCAACATATGGATCATTCCGAGCTAGTCTCTTTCCTTTCCAGTTGAAGAATCATTGTGCATTTAGAGGAATTAGACAAAATTAAGAATTTAAACTGGTCTGCTTGTAAAAGCTATTACCAACGAGTGGAAATGCAAAACCAAATGCGGGGTGGAGTCTGACTTTGAGATATATGTGGATTAAACTGGTTTCGTTTTAGGTGGTGCAAACAAAGAGCAAAACATAATAAATTAGCCAAGAGGGAATTAAAAAGTGAATTAAAGATTTAAAATAAAAATGAAAGTACACAGAAGCCCTCTGCAAGGGTGCTAGTGACCAAATAAAGATGGCAACTTAACATTTTGGGTCTTCTCTGCCATTTTATCCCGATTAACAAGATGGGTCCAACATGATGGTCTGCAGTAGGTGTTTCCCACAGCTCTGAAATGATTTTTTCCCCTTTTTATACAATATCTAGGATAGTTTCCATAATGAGAAATGTTTTCTGCTCTGGAGAGTTGTGCTAGCGGGGGAGTCCTTCCCCTGCTCTCAAAACCACATCCTAATTCCTGAGGCAATTGAGCAGCAGAATACTCTTAACAGAATTATCAGGAAATAAACTCTGGAATGTTGAACTCCAGAAGGAGCCTTGGAGTAATCAAGGGATTGAAGATGATGCTGAAGTTTGATTTCCAGTTATTAAGACACCTTTTGGTATTTGACAGTGTGAAAAAGATCTTCCACTCCACATCTGACCAGTTCATGCCGCTGTCTGCATCGTGACCTTGACACACCAAACCCACACTACACAATGAGTTTGAAAGCAGAAACAACTAAAATTCCCCTGAGATTAAAATATATTTTCTGGCCTGAATTTTCTGCTGTCCACACTGTACAGACATCGAATCCAGACTGATTGAAGCTGTTCAATAAAACATATTTTCTTTTCAGAGTTAGTTTGCCAGCATTTCTCACAAAAAACTTTGAGAGATCCGAACTACATTTTGCAGCTACTTTTAAACCAGAAATTATCACCTTGTGTTCAATTAGTGAACTTAGTCCATTAAAGAAGCATGAGCATGTGTAGTAAAGTATAAATATATGCTTATAAATAAAAGTGTAAATTTGACTGCTGCCACGGAAAGAGAGGTCACAGTACAACAGGTTCAGAAAAATCACACAGGAATGGAGCTGCTAATGACAAAAACCAGTATCAGAAATAGAAGTGAAAACCAGACTACTGCATTTCTCTCCTTAATGTGCAATAATGTCTCAAAGACGCCATGTAAAGTAAGATTTTGGCACTTTTTATACACCTACTTCAGCCCAGTTCCCCCTCTCCATGGGTTTTCCAGCCCTGCAGGATGGGGTGCTCATGGCTGAGGGAAGATGAGCCGGGAAGGCCCAGCACTTCTATCCCACTCCCAGGTGGAGATTTCAATGACTCCCATTGTTTTTTTGCAGTAAAACAAGAGTTTTTACTGCCAAAGCAGCACAATCTCAGGCCACATTTCATTAATATTTCACTGCAGATTTGTGTTAGGCCCTGGGACTGTGGAAAGCTGCCCCTCTGGCAGGGCTTTTCCATGGGATTTGTTGTCAGAGGCAGGGTAAAGCTACTACCAGTCTTTTAAAGAAGACCTTGCCTGATAGTCTGTAATCACTTGCCAGAGCAATCTCACCTCTGAGGGGCAGGCACTTAACAATCTATTATGTCCTAATTAAGTTTGGCCATGTTTACACTGCTTGATGATGATGCATAAAGATTAATTTACCTTTGCAGCCCTGCTGCCAGGACGTATTGCCACAGAACTCCATTAAAAATAGAAATAGCAGTAAAGTCTCCAATTATTTTATATCACCTTAAGTCTACCAGAATCCATCATTTTATGTGCTGTTAGTTTAATTTATTGGTTTCTCATCTATTGAGCTAGTAGCAGTTATCACAAGTTATTCTATATATGTTTTAAGTGTGGTGATATCATTTCCTGTGGAGAAACAACCCTCCAGAACACCTTGCTTACAGTTTGTCAATTTAAGGAGGCCAAAGAAAGCCATTTAATTGCTTTTGACTAAGAAATCTTACAGAGCCACAACTAACATTGGGTTCCTCTGACTGTCACTGGAATTCAGAATTAAACAAGCCTGAGCTCTTCTGTGTGACCCTGATGAAATTAAGTGCAATCAGGATGAAGGCAGAACCACGATTATACAGGCTGAGCTTTATACTTTGATTTTCTTGAAATATTGATTAGAGATCTGAATACGAATTAAAGATCTTGGCTCTGTTTCAGCAGAAGACTGGAATTTGCAACGAGATCTTGAGCACATTCGTTTTCTCTTCAATTTGAGAGGTTCTGGAGTTTGAAAGTTGTGCATTGGGTCACTTGCTCATCCAGGAGCCATGGCCAGAAAAGGCGACGGTCCCATCCTGCTGCCAGGGGCTCCTGATGGAAGAAGTGCTGGTCCAGAGGAATCCTTCAGCCTGGAGCACAAAAAGTTCACCTTGATGCAATGACACAGCTGGGAAGATGTTATTTGTGTTTGAGTTTTCTGAACAGCGAAAGAAACTTCTCATGGAGGGCTGTCCCTTCCTCCCATGGGGTCTGGAGCTCTTTTTGTTTCTGATCTGGGACATCTCATCAAGGTCTGTCAGGGCTTAGCTTGAAAGCCCTGGAAGCCAGGGAAGGATGGAGGCTGAGTACCTTTTCCATCATCCCAACAGGAGCAGGATTTCCCCCCTTATATCCAGTTGCCTAAAGTTGCCTGAGGCACCTTCAAAATTCCTTGAGATAAAGAGGCACTGCCAAGTCCAGTACCACGGTCCTGTCACCTAAATGATAGTGATGAACATTCCCAGGAGTCACGGTCACCACAGCCGTGCCAAACCTTCAGAGGGATTGAATCAAGGACAAAAATCCTTAGGAAAAAAGAGCGTAATTATCTCATAAATTTTATTTCTCGGTGGTTATTCCCTTTCAATCTCATCTCCCACGTGACAGCACTTGTGCTTCTTCCTCCCGTGACTTCCTACACGTCATTTATGGGTTGCTTTACTTATTTTTACTGAGTTGCCCCCCTTTTTTAGCCGGGTGATGCCAGCAGGAGATTTCAGAGCAGGTCAGGTTATTTAACAAGCAAACATCCTAACAAACAGCCCGTGTTTCCACACATCCTTGCTGGTTTATGGGGTCATGAGCAGCAGTACATGGCCAATAAACCTTTTGACCATTTGTCACGGGTTTTATGAGCCGGTGCTTGGTCGGCTCAGATGCACCTTCCCAGGGCCAGCGGCTCTGGAGAGCCACGGGCATCATTTATCCCAACATGGGCAGCACCCAGCACCTCACCACCAGCTGGAAACCATGGAAGGCACCTCTTTTTACCCAATCCTTGCTTTTTTCCCCAATAAGGCAGAGTCTTGGCTGCCCGTTGAGTGTGAGAAGGCACCCAGAGCTTGGGGGCCATAGGATGGAAACCTGCCTGATCCCAAGCTCCCGCGGCACCGCTGGGTAAATATTGGTGGGATCATCCCAGCCCTTCTCTGCTTGCACCCTGTTGCAAGGGGTGGGCTCGTGGTAGCACATCCCTGCACAGTGATTGCAACTGGGACCTGTCACTGCATAACGAGTGGGGCAATGGAGGAAATATAAAATACCATCCATGCTGTGCGCGGTGGGAAATAAATCCAAGGTGAAATAGTAAATCTCCAAGGAGTTACAGAAATCCAGATAGATACCCTGGTGGAGGTGCATTTATTGTGCAGCCCTACAAGGTTTTTCTCTTATCTCTAATTTTATAGATCTGCGCAGCTGCAGCAGTCCTTGGATAGGGCACATATTTGAAAATACTATAAATTTCACCTCCTGTTTATTTCAGATTCATTGGCACTCTCTGTCTTTACTATCTCCTGGTATTTTATGCCTCAGTACTTGGAGAAAAAATGCTTTGTTTGCACTAGATGTAATATGAAAACTCTCTCTGACATTTAAACTTTAGTATCAGTTTGCCTACAGTGTTAATATCACTGAAACTGCTTATATGGATTAAATTGCCTACAGTATATAATGCCAAAATATGAACACAGCACATTTACTGATTCAAGCCCTTGAAAGAATTATTACCATTAAAATATTTAAGGTCACCTTTACAAATGCAATAAATCAGGAGGATGTCAAACAGAGAGCGTTTAAAACTCCCAGTCTGGAGTAGCCCGGTGGGAAAACGATGGTTGATTCATTGTCGTGTGCAGATGGGGGCTTGGGTTTTGTCACACCCTTTTGGGGGACAACCTTGGGGCTCACACATTTTTGGGGTACGACCTGGGGGCTCACACCCCTCTGGGTGTGGAGGACCAAGGGGACAAAGCTGTTCTCACCCAAATTCTGCCACTGTTGCACCAACTCCCGGCCTGGTTCCACCAGCTCCAAAGGTCTCGCAGGAGGAAAGAGCAGCAAAACCTCATTTCTGTCATTAAAGCCAGACACAGCAGCTCGTATGCCCTCGGGAAGCAGAACTGATGAGTAAGAAGATGCCATTTTCATGCAGTCACTTTTCTGCACAGAACAGCCTATTCATGCTACGGGTCCAGTTCTGCAAAAACCCTTATTGAGGTCAACACAATTTACTGATAATTGAAGTCAGAGGAAAGTTTTGCTTCAGTGGGAACTGACAAATCAAGCCTATCAGACAATTCTTTTAAAAAAAAAAATCATCCTTCATTCAGCTTTCATCTTAAATATTAGGATTCAGCAAATTTCCCGAGAACAACCACTGTGTAAAACTTTAATCTTTTGAGAATGGATTGGGACTGTAATTGCAAAGCCCAACATCCTCCTCCTGCACCACATTCCCTGCCTCCGAATGTCAGCATTTACTAGCACGTTATAAGTGGGGGATAAATTTGCATGTGGTTATTCCTCGTACTTTTATTTGTTTCCAGGTAACTGTTTTTAATGTTTAGCACAAACCCCTTATCTACAGTGGCCCTTCATAATTTATGGCATGAGGAGACAGACGAATGTTCATCACCGTTGCCTGAGGCAAACGAGTGTGCTTAAAGATACACCTTTCTTTTTAAATTCCACACGAGCAATTAAAAGCAACGATTGATCAGTGCCTCATCTATAAAAATACCTCACCAACATGAATTGGTGGGAGGTGTTTCAGAGCTTTCTAAACCGGTGGTCAACTTTTATTTAACCAGGGATGTTATTTTAGGACTCATGCGTAGCCACGGGAACACATAGGGATTTTTGAGAGGGGCCTTGTATCTTAAATTAAATGGATTCAACCCAGTATTGCCAGTAAAATAATCCTAAAATTCATATTTTTGGGTGGAGATGGAGAATGGACAACTCACCTTTACTGCACTGTGGATTTCTTTCCAACTTTAGAGACTGTTCCCTGTCTCCGAGGGATGGAACCAGTGGCCAGTGGCCACTTCCCAGTGGTCCTGTGTCCTTTTCCTCCTGCAAACCTGCGCTCCCACAGCTCTCCTGGATACACCATTGGCTCCCGCTTTTCTGAAGAGAAAAAAAGCTTTCCGCTCTGCACATATAAACTTTGGGGAAACCTGGGGCTCAGCTCCTTGAGCTCTTTGCCATCTCCCAGACAGGTTCAGGTTCAAATCACAGCACCAGGGCACAGACCAGATGGGGAAAAGTACAGGAAGATGGATAAAATCCCACTGAAGTGGGATGGTTTTCCCAAAGGATCTTTCAGAGGAAGACGAGGTTTTTGTGCTCGTGGTTAGGGGACACCTGATTTGGTTGTGATAAAATGCTCTTAAATGAAGGTAACCTGGTGTTTCCTCCCAAACTTGGGGCTTTTTTACAGGGCATAATTTGTTTTCTGCATCCTCAAAGAGGCTGATTTGGGGAGCACCGAGCCCATCCTGTTCCCACTCCCTGTTCGCAGAAACTCCGACTGCACCCGGGGCAACCAAGCAACGGCACTTGTGCCTTTCCTTCCAGTTTTCTCATAGAGAGAGCCTGAATTTCCTAAAAAAATACTACTAACCCCAAAGAAACGCTGCTGTCACGGGCCAAGAACGAGCAGCTCCCGAGCCTGAGCAGATGCTTTGCCGCAGGAAGAGAAACGGAGCCTGACCCTGGACTTTGGACTGCTCTATCCGTGAGATTTAACAGTTGGATAACACATTTGATAATTGAGCGTGTTAATATTTTGCAAGAGAGACTGACAAGCAGATTGTTGTCAAATCAAGGCTCCGTCAGGCTGCAGATATTGAAGTTGGCAGAGCCCAATAATTTACGGCTTTCTCCTTCAGCTTCTCATAATTTACTTTCCAGCCACTGAAGGGAAACCTGCAGCCAAAGAAAATTGATGGACTCATCGTGCAGACATGACACTCCTGAAACCTCAAATTGCTATTTTATACACATGGTGCAAAGAGGAATGATCAATGGGGACTTGGAAACTCCTCGTTTACAGGAATCCTGGAGAAGCTGCGCCGAACCTTTCTGCTCTCCCACTTTCCCGGGACTTGCTGGTATATTCCAAATAATTTCCATTTAGTATTTTCTCTACCCAGTGACCTGGTAATAGTGCAACTACTGACTCTAAGTTATTAGTTTATATTGGTACAGGGTCTTAGGCCCAAGTGGGTGATATTTTGCTAAAAACAAGACCCAAAGTCACTCCAACTCAGCCCAACTCTTGTTGAGTCTGTGGTCTCACCAAATGGAACAACCCAGCTGCTCATTTTCGGGCTCAGGTTTATGTTTGTTACTAAAGTCATGCCTTAGAAAAGTTTTTGGGAGTTTCTCATTGCACATCATGATCCCTGAATGGTCTCCATCAGCCATATGTACGTGGCAGTAATTTCCTTTCAAGTGCCATAATACACACCTGCAATCATGGGAACACAACGTTTAAAAATTCCTCCCTTCCTTCCTGAGAAAATAGACAACCAAGAATTGTTTGTATAAATAAAAACCCCAGAGGTTTCCAGGTATAAAATGGGATAACTGGAACATAACAACAGTTACTGAAAACAGGACAGGGCCAGGGGGGTGATGTTTCCCAACTGAATAAAGTCAATTTTTAAAGGCATTATGTGCACATTTTTTAGAATCTGTGTGCCCAAATTCATCATTATTGTCTGCAGATTTATCTGAGTAGAAACCTACCTTAGGCTCCAGAGTGAAACCTGGTGTTGTCACTGGAAAGGAATCGAGGCTGGCGCAAAGGCAGCCAAGCTCTTCCCAAAGCCTCTGTCAGCTGCTCGGAGAGAGGCTCAGGCAGCACCGCCACGGGGAAGGGTGGGGGAACTCGCTGAAATTCCAGAAACACATCCAGAACCTGCAGAAAAATACCACTGAATGTGTTTTCCTAAGAAAGGAAGTCTAGAGAGTGGCAGAAAAATTTGCCTCAGCAGGGAAATAAAGAGAAGGGAATCAAGGCCTGGCTTTGCTCGCTGAGACAAGGGGTCTGTGCACCCATAACTGTGCATGGGTGTGAACGAACCTGTGGATTCAGGAGGGCTACAGCACATTTCAATAACCTCAGGCTGAGGTTCCTGGCTGGACTGAGCTTTAATGTGTATTTAGGTTTGTTTATGTTGCTTGGGGCTTGTGTCAAGGTGTTTGTATTTGTGCTCTTCAGAAACTCATTGAAATGGGGTGTTTTACAAGCTTGCCATGTTTTAGCTGTGCTATTCACTCATTGGATCTGTGGTAAAATTATCACTCTTTTCTTGGGCCTTTTCATCCCTAGTAAAGGTGCTGTAGGATAAAAAGCACAGCTCATGCCACAGAAGAGAAAAAAGATTCTTATTGTCCAAACACGCAAGGCAACAGAAAAAATAAAGCAAAAACCATTTTTCTGAAAATGCAGCATCACTGCCAGTCTGACTTCACAACCTTGTACCCACTGTATGTTGTAAAAACAAAAGGAGGAGTTTGCAAATAACACAAACACACTTGGAAATAACAGATCTTTAACCCCTATTTCACCAAGCAATTTTTGATTTTACTGCATTGATCTACAGCAAGAGCCAAACTGAATCTGGCCAACTCGAACTGCACATTTAAAACATATTTTTAACAATCATAGCATCCCAGACTGTCCTGAATGGTAAGGGATCATCCAGCCCATCTCCTGGCTTTGTACAACCCTTAAAATCACACCCTGTTCATAAACACTACCCTGTATTTTTGCAGTATTTCAAATGGAATAAAATATATTGCTGCTTTTTTTTTTTAAGTTTTCAGAGATCAACTGAGGTGAGCCTGCTTGAAAAACATGGTAAGCCTCAAATCAAATACCACAGTTCTAAGAAATCCATTAACCGTTCACATCTAAACCTCAGCCTTCCATGCTTCACCCTATAATGCACATTGTTGTCAATTTTTGTCTTATTTACCCCCTGCTAATAGCTGGGCTCAATTCCAAGAAACTTAAGACAATTGTGGAGAGATGCAGATCTAACATTCTTCAAGTTGACAGCCAATAGTTCTGAGCATTTAATTCCCGAGACGGAAGAATCTCCAAATCCTGCTTTTGTAAATCACCCAGGAAAACACATCAGAGCCAAACTGTGTCTGTGCAGCCTGAGTAAAAATGTTATTGTTTGATCCAAGTTGTATCTTTCCTGGCAGATTTGTAGGGATTGATCCTGGCTGACTGAGTTATTTTAATAGGAAGCTGTGAGCGCTAAATTCCTGATGAATTAACATCGTATTGTAACCATCGGCATCCGTCCTCAGCACAGCTTAGGTAAAGGTTCGTCTCTTTGCTCTCATTAAAGTTTAAGCAGCTCTGCCAAATTCCACCAGACTTGGCGTGTGTGACGTGACTAATGACTCCTCTAAACTTGGAGTCAAAAGCTCCCAGCAGGAAATGCTCCATCTTTATGCATTTGCCCCTGAGCGGCGGTGCAGGGATAAATAAATAAATAAATAACTAACATGATTCCATTTGCTCAGGTTGGAAATTTAAGCAGCTAAACACAACTCTGCAAGTGGTACAATGTTTCTGTGGGGATTTGATAAGGGGTTTATGCTTAAAGCAGGAAACACGAAGGGTCAAGGACCTCCCTCCTCCCTTTAAGGAGATAATGCCAATGAACAGCCCCAAAACATTTGCTCGGAACCTCAGTGCCGTGGTGCAAAACAAGTCCTGGGGCTGAGCTTCAGCCAGTGGGGATCAGGTGGGTTTGCCTGAACCTCACATGCTACTTCTGCTCATCTTGCTTCTCTCCTGATTTGTCTAGTCTTCATGTAGATCTTGAGCCACCTATTGTGGTTCAATGTGATTTAAATGGAATTATTCATCTTTCTTCCCCAGGCTGATTAGACCTATGAGCACCTAAACATTGTGCAAAACACCACCACACTGTCTGTGAAAACACTACCACACTATTTGTTGCCTTTTCATTCTGTAGCCTGTTTTTAAGCAATACTGACTTTATATCCACTTGTAAATCTCTCTATGTTTACGCCTCCAGGCTATGCTGAAGTCTCAGATTTTTTTTCCCTCTGTGATACGACTGAAATGTGCCCTTCTCTGTTCATCCATCAGCAAACCATCAGCATTTTGTGTCTCTACAGGACCCCTCTGGACCCCCAGGTGCCACTCAGGCCCATCTGCTGCTTGCAGTCAGAGCAGGTTGCTGAGAATCCGGTCCAGTCAAACTCTGAACTTTTCTACCTCACCCAGTTTAGCGTCGGGATGCCAATAGTTTCAAAAAACCTATTTTCTCCATTCGTCCAAATAACCCGACATGTGTAAGAAAAGTAACTAGATTCTTCTTTAAATCCATCTGCAAAATTTTCCTTCCTTGGCACGGCTACAGAATGATTTGACGTGGGTCAAATTTACGATGCGTAGGCAATTAATATTTCGCTTGGTATTTTCTTGTACGACGCTAATTACATCCCAGTCTTTCATCCTGGACTGGAGTTTGCTGTCATGCAGCACTAACACAGATCCATCCCAGGCCACAGCTAAAGCATCCACGGGTGGTCATACAGAAAAATAATTAATCACCCCATTTTGCAAGTGAGTCGTTAACTGCTGACACAGGTTTTCATCCAAATCCTGGGATTCTGGGACGCTCCATACCAGCAGCTGGAGACTTCGATTGGCATTTTCCTTATTTCAGTAGCATGAGCTGTATGAATTTTGTGTGCTTTGCTCCTTGCACAGTTCAGTATCCAGAGAGATTGGACAGGGTTTTTTTCTGTGTTTATGCAGGTCCACCCTTGCCTGGAACATCTGTGCAGTGCTGTTCTCATGTTTGCCAGCGCGGAGGTTTAGTGTCTCCTGGAGGAGCCTCAAACTCCAGCTTCCATTCCTGTCCTTCTGTAAAAATAAACTATTTGGAAAATTTACCTAAATTAGGGAAAGATTCTCTAATGAAATATTCAGGAGCCTACAAAATGCTTTGCTTTTACTGGAAACAAATGTTTTGCTTTGCCTTGTAATGAAATCAAACCTTTGGTCCGGAGGAGAAAATCCTTTCTAGAGGATAAATCCTTTCTAGAGCAGAATCAGGATAAATCCTTTCTAGAGCAGAATATGCCCCATCGTGTTTATCCATGAGAAACTTGCCCTTTGCAGGAGACCTTGTCTTCAACAGCTCCTGACTCCTGCTGACTGCACAGCTTGGAAAAGGGTGTACAAAAAATTAATATATTGTTGAAAAGCCGCCAGCTGGATGCCTTGCCCACCTCTGGGAATCCCTTCCTTTGATGAAAAATAAATATTTACAGTTAAATAAAACCTTGAGTGATTTTGGAATAATTCTTTCGAACAGCAGTGCTACTGTACAGAGTGAAAGGACTCGGAAAAAACCCCAGTTGGTTCATTTTTTAACTTCAAAGTTTGATGGATACACTCTAAATCCAAGATAAAGTCCATTTAGGCCAAAAGGTTTGAAAGGTGATCTCTGATCTTAGCGTGGTTCTCCATCATCAGTTCATAAAAATGCTTGGCAAGGTGTTCAGTATCTGTGGGTCTGTTCTTTTCCAGGTAACTTTATGGAGCTGATCCAGTTCCCTATAAAATCACAGGGGAATTGGGCGCCGCCTTCACTGCAAATTTTGAGAGAGAAAGGGCTGAAAGTTTCAACCGGTGGAAATCAGCGCTTTTCTGTTAAAGTCAGCATTTGGAGTCTGTTCATGGCTGTTTGGGATTTATCAAATAAACTCTTCATTTCCTTGAGAAATGCCAGGGCTTCAGAACTAAAAGAAAATAAACTTGATTTCTGCTGGAAAACCAGCATTTGCCAAGATAATTCTTAAAATCCAGTATTGCAAGGTGCAAAGATACTGAAGCACCATCAGTTATGCCTTGGCTTGCGTTATACCACGGAAAATATCAGCCACCCAATTGATATTAATATCTCAATTTAACCAAATACACTGTTGAAAAAGTGGTTAACGTCGCCCTTCAGCTCCAGGTATGTTGGCACAAAAATCAAGAAGATTAACTTCTCTATAAATGTCTCATTTGAGATCTTAAACCCCTCAATGAACCTCCCAGTAATGAATAGGTTTTGGTGGCTTTCAGTAGCTCACGAGACAAAAGAGGCAATAAAACATGTCCCAAGCTCACTGTGCTGAGTGAAAGAGCAGGATGTCCCCTGGCATTGGTGACAAAGAGTGTAAGAGACTTTCTGCCACCACAGTGAGATGACTCAAGGGATCAGGTGCCTGATAAGAACTTCCATATCTACTATTTTCCCCCAAATCTGCTGTATTAGGGATATTTTAATGGATTTTGCTGCCCACAGCACGTTTGTGGTGGTTGGGCACCTGTTCCCATCAAAAAACCTTTGGTCCTACCAGGTCTTGACTGAAATTAAGACAGCTTTTCTCTCTCAGAACTTAATTGGTAAAGTTGGAAATATTTCTTGCTGTATTAGCCGGGCTGCCCCTCCTTACCTCAGGAAAGAGTATTCTCCTATCAGAATCATCCTTAAATGAAGTTTGGAGATGAATCATGAGAAAAAGGTCAAAGTGCAGTTCCTGGAGATTTGGAGGACTTACCCATCTCTTACTCTTGGGTTAAGTGGTGAAGATCTCATACAGGTGGTTCCTGAACAGCATTTATGGATCTCTGAAAGAGACTCACATTAGACTCACAGCTTGATGGGTGTATGGACTGTGAATTAATTGCCAGTTTGAAGAATTTGTTGAGCTCCTGCCCAAGAAGAGAGCCAGGCTGTGGATGATGATGGGTATTTACGTCTGTAGGGAACTCCAGCAGGACTGGATCTAGCAGGATGCTGAGCAAAGGGGTGAGGTCCTGGCTTGGGTCCCACTCCACTCCCAGCATCAGGAATTTTATGCCTCTCTGTTGGACACTGGAGTCCATCATCCCAGTGACAGCACCCAGACAGTTCCTATTACCATGGAATATCTCCTTATTTAACAGCATTTGTTAAATAACTCTCCATGGACTGTGAAAACAACACTCTGTCAATGCTTGGTCTGGGATGAGCTCTGATGTTCTACTTGTGCACCCATGGCAGGGGACAACGTGGGTGGGCATGGCTTTGTCCTCACCATCACACCCGTCACACCTCGGTGTCACCCTCAGGCTGCACAAGGGACAGGGATCAACTCACCGCCACCAACACCTGGCAGCAGAATAACAAATATTAAGTGGTTTCAGCTGGTATTCTTCAGCTAAAGGAGTGAGAGGAGAGAGCTGACCGCTGACTTGTTATGTCAACATGTCCTGACAGCAGTGTCTGTCCAGGACAGAGCCCTGCAGGTGACAAACAGCTTCCCTGGTAAACACCAGCTGGGAATCTCATCCACAACGCTCACAGTTTAGCTTTCTTTACATCCATCCTTACGTGCTGGCAGTTTAAGCCCTCAGGGCTTTGCTGTAGTTTTTTCTCCTCAGGTTCAAGCAACCAGATTAAACACATGTAAACTAATTTAAAATTCCCATTCGGGTTAGTACATATTGCATGTGTGTGCATGTATTTACAGTGTACAATATAAATGTGTGTGCACTGGAGACAAAAGCCACTTGCAAAATCAACGTGGAGTTCAATGGTCTCTTGCACACAAAAAAAGAAATTTCCTGAAACAACACATCTGAAATACCCTTACAGATGTTTCTCTGCATTACCAAAAAAAGCCCATCCCCTGAGCTAAAATGAAAATTGATTTTGAAAAAAAAAAAGCTGAAGGATATGAGTGGATCATCATAATTGGATCAACATGCTCCAAAAGCTTCAGGCTACTTCAACTTCATTTCTTAGCTGACAGCTTTCTTTTGGAATTCTTCAAACCAAACACAAATGGTTTGATTGCAATATGTGAAACATTTGACCATCATATCCTTGACAGTCAATCCGCTGCAGGGGAGATTTGATAACTGTTGTCAAATTCATAACAGCCAGTCTAATCCAGAGAACCAACAAAAAAACACAGGAGCTGCTTCCACAAAACCAGAGACGATATTAATGTAAAATGACACCATTTACAGGGAAAAGATAGAAAAAAGCTGTATTGGGTCTTTTCCAAATAATGCTGCAACCACATGAAGTGATCTTACTGGTTCTTAACCGGTAAATACAAATTAGAGCTGTTTAAAATCCACTTGGTTTTCCGTTCAAGTGTCACGTGAGAAATGAAAGCAGCGAGATCAAGTCCCTCAAACTGAGCCTGCGCTAATTTATGGACAGCATTGTCTGGGGAGATTAGAGCTGAATTGTTCCTGCCCAAAAAAGAGGCGTTGCAGGGTAGATGTTGGGGCAGTTGGCAAATTTCCACATCTTCCAGCATTAAATGGATGAAAGAAAAATGGGAAAACCACCATAAAAAAAAAAAAAAAAAAAAGGTAATAGAATAAAATCTAATGGTACCTTCTATGTTTATTTCTATGCCAGGCAAAAGTGAAAGCTGCAGCACTAATTGGCAGAAAAGAATTGAAGGATATCATGGATAAGCTAATTACTGGATGTCAATATTGTACCAAACATCAAGTCAGAGGAGTTTTAATAAGTACATGCTTTCTAAAGTTGAAGCTGCAAGATCTGTATCAAAATTTTATGGAGGATTTAATTCGCAGTCCTGGATTTTAGGAGAAAATATCCTTGATTCTCACTGTAGCTATGCAGGGTTAGGGAGGATGACGAGTCAGGAGCTCATCTTCAGCAAGTAAAGATTAATTTTAACAGCAAACCCCTTTTTTCCTGACAGATCTCAAGCTCTCAGTCTCCACCAGAGCCAGTTTTAGGGAGGTGATAACTGTCAAACAAATCCCTCTCTGCAGGGCGGTTTCCAACACTTGACTTTCCCGACGCCGCCAAGACGTGGGATTGATCCCGTTCTCCAGGGCAGCGATTGAGCTCCCAGGCCTCACCCTTGCACTTTGCTCCTTTTCTCTTTCCCATACCTACAATAAACACAATTACTCCCGAGTTCTCCTTTGCACAATTATCCCTCAGCAGTGCTTTGGGGTTTTTTTCCCCATTCTTTTATCTGTTCCTGTCTTGGAAAACTCAGGAAGCAGAAGGGATAAAGTTTAACGACTGTTCACAGTTCAGTGTCCTGCAAAATTAGACAAACATCTGGAAGTTGTTTTTGCTTCAGGATGACTTTTAACTGATTAAATGATCTCATCTGCAGAGCTGGGCAGCCTGGTGGAGATGGAGAGCGGGAGTTGCCCCCTCCTACCTGAAATGCACCACAAATCACATTCCAAGAGCTTTTCTAGCTCCTTAAATCCTCTGGATTCTTTTCTACCACTTAGGAACAGCCTTCATTAAACAGCTATAAAACTAAATTAAGAGAAAGCAATAACATCTGATTAGAGCCAAGAAAAAAAATCAATTGCTCAGCATGAGCAACTAAGTAATAGCAAAATATTCCAGACACTTCCAAAAGAGGAGTTTTAGCATAAAAAAACTTTGCTCACGGGAAAAGAGATGTTATGTGAGCTGGAATTTGAACAACTGGGATTAATAAATCTGCATTCTTTAATTCCTTCTCTAGCTCTAACAGCCAAGAATTTTCATTTCTAGTAGGAAAGCGATGTGGTGCAACATTACCCAGTTTGTTTCTCCTCATCCCATTTTTTGGGGTGTCACCAGTGAGGAAAGGATGTGTTTCCTGTTGGAGCTGTGCAGGTGTCGGGCAGACCCAGCAGGACAAACCTGCAGAGGATCCGACATCGTGGCCGGACTCTATGGATGGAAGTTTGGGAATGACAAATGTAAATATCATTAAATTGTGACATTCTTTGGGAATTTCAGCCAAGAATACCACCCAGGATGAAGGACGGCAAGGAAAGAGGGCCATAAAAACTGTTTTTGTTGAGAAGGACGCCTATAATTTTTTTTAGAAAGTAGCATTTATAAACAATTTTTGTATATAAATATGTATAAACTATTTCTATTTAACTTTTTTTCCCCCTTCAAATAGCATTTAAAAGCACAAAAATTGGGACTGGAATATGAAGCATTTGGGGATGGGTTTGTGACAGCACTATTTTTGATATGATAATACTGAGTAATAATTTTATTTAGGGAGTAAAAATATTTGTGGGAGGAGCCAATTCTTTTCTTATACCACCGAGCCAGGAGGAGATCCAAGGCCGGTATTTTCATAATCCATCTTCATCCGCTCTCCTGGATATATTCTCCCTCTTTTCCAATGCTCCTCTTAGCAAGACAAGCTTCCCTCTCTGTCGGATTCCCTCACTCTTTGCTCAAGTTACCATGGAATCAAAACAGCACTTCCAGGCTTGTCTGCAAGTGTTGGAAATCGACTTGATGGCCATTGCAGGAGACACGTTTTCAGGTGGAATAACTTGGGAATTCTGCCTGGATGCATAGAGAAAACAGAATTACTCCGCGCCAGTTATTCTTCCCAGATGGCACCGGAGAGGACGCTGGGGTGTTTCTGCTGGGGAAAGGAACTTTCTTCCTAAGCAAATGTGATGGCTGTGTGAAAAGCCCCGATTCGGGCCATGTGCAGCACACATTGTCCCAGCACCTGGAAGCTGTTAGTGCTCGGGGAGCATGGTGTGGAGGGAGGGAGGGAGACTCCAGGGAGCAGCTGTGGCACGGCTGGGATTGCCCACGGAACGTGGATCGGTTTCCTGATAAACGGAGAGCACCAAAGGGTACCTGGAGGAAACCTCAAACTTCAGGAGAGCAAATGAAAAGCAGAGATTGTTTTCCCGTGGAAAACTTCCAAAGGAAAGCGCTGTAACTGGGTGAGCTTGGCCTTTGGAACAACGGGAATGGTGCGTTTGGGTGGGTTCAGCCTTTGCAGGCTTGGGCTGTAGATGAAGCAGCTCATTTGCATTTCAAAGCTGGCCTATATTCTGCTGATTGAGAGTAAATAATGCACCATAAATATGTATTCCCCGCTCCGAGGTAACAGCACATCACAGCAAGAGAGGTTTTCTGTGATGGCTTCAACTGCTCCGGGTGGTTTTCCCCTGGTTTGTCAGGAGACATCCCAGTGTCCAGCCAGGGGTGAGAGCACCTGCCTGGAGCAGCAATGTGTCAGGTGGCAGCAGGGACGGCTGCTGGGCACCACCAACATCTGCTTGCAGGAAGAACCTGGAATTATTAAGGTTGAAAAGACCTCCAAAGTCATCGAATCCAGCCTCCAATGAATCCCGCTGTGGCCACTAAACCTCGTCAGGAAGTTGTGCCACATGAAGTGTCCACTTGTTTTTTGAGCACCTCCAGGGGTGAGGACTCCTCCACTACCCTGGACAGCCCCTTCCAATGCCTGACCATTCTTTCAGTGAAGAAATTTTCCCTAATCTCCAACCTGAACCTACCCTGGCCATTTTTTGTTTTCCTGTCGCTTGTTCCCTGGGAGCAGAGCCTGACCCCCACTTGGGGGGATGCCCCCCTGCACCCTCCTGTCAGGAGTTGTGGAGAGCCAGAAGGTTCCCCCTGAGCCTCCTCTCCTCCAGAGCAAACTCTTCCAGCTCCCTCAGCTGTTCCTCATAGGACTGACGTTCCAGACCCTTTGCCAGCTCCATTCCCTTCTCTGGACAGAAGATTCCTAATTCCTCAAAGCCCAACTTAGGACTGTTCTCTCAACAATGGCATAGATGGATGATTATTTATCCAGAACAATTTATCACTTGCATTCTGATGAAAATTAATGAATTTGATGATAAACTCTGCTATGAAATTAATTATGCTAAATCCCAGATATTAAATATAGACCTTGAGAATCCATGATTAAAAAGCTGTGAGATCTCTTTATTTTTGGGGCCTAACAAAGACACAGAGTTATCTATATTTCTCCCAGCTTCAGTTAGTTCTCCTCCTACTCAAAATGTAAAATTGATTTGTTGCGTTGGGAAATAAACAACAAAAAATGATGCTTATCTTAGTTCGGTTATATGGCCATGATAAAAATTAATTGGTCACCAAAAATTAGTATTCAAAGCACGGAACACTCAGTATGAAAGAGAAAAGACTGCTAAAACATCCACCAAAAATGTAGATTTGGAAATCTTGTCCTAGAAATGCAATTCACGTTCTCCAAGGTATCACTGAGGGGATGGAGATGGATGGGAGCTCAGGAATCACAAACATTCGGCAGGGATTTAACAGAAAGACTTCAGGTATGAAGAGAACATAGGTGGGTTTTTCTCATGTCAGAAAGGGCTTTGGGTCATTAGGACGTTTCAGAACATGGCACAGACTCCTCCTCCCTTCTGTTCCCAACCCTCAGAAGAAACTTTGTCCCTGCAGCTCCCCCACTCATTGTATATACTTAAATATATAAATACATATATATGAAATATCCAGAAGAAAAAGTCAGAAAACCCATCATGATAAAATGAGGGAAGTGAAGGCAAATAAAATAATTCCTCTGAAATATTAATACAGAATATTTTTATACCCGTGCAGACTGAGACATTTTTTTCTCCCAAAACTAAACCAATATTTAAATCTTATATAAAACATCCACATTTTTGGATTTTATGAACTGAAAACCAGACATTTTTTGAGGGGAAAAAAAAAAAGAAGAAGTATCCAGAGACTGGTGTAGACTTTGACCAATCCTACAGCCCTTGGGGGAAATTATTACAATAGACATCAAAGATCTTTCTCTCCAATTACACTTAAAGTGTGTTACAATGTGTTCTGTAAACATGGGGGGAACGTCCCGTGTTCTTAAATAACAAATAGACTTTTGAAGTCATGAAAATTTAAGATCTCCAGAGAAAGCCGTGGTGGCTCCAGAGGAGTTCATGCCTTGCAGAAGGACTCAAGGACATTCCATGGGGGAATACCACAAGAATAGCTCCGTTTTGGAAGAGGGAAGGGACTAACTAAAAACCATCTCAGTGGAAAACGATGGACAATTGTGTATTAGCCTGAAGTAGGTTTTACCATCCAGCATCACTTGTTATGGAATGTGGAGAAAAACAAAGGCACAGAACACAAGGACAGGATAATCCCAGCTGGGTCTCTTGAAAGGGCAAGAAAAAGAAATGCTAGATGCTGGGGAAAAAAAGAAATTCTGTGAAATGTTCAGGCACACGAATAATTGCAATTAAAGCCAGAAAAGACATCAATCACACTGAATCTCCGAGACCCAGCTCCACTGGGACAAACTGGTGTGGACTCAGCAGCCACCATGGGAATTATTTCCCTACCCGTAGATGTTCTGGGGTTTTATTCCTAAAAGTCAGAGGAAGTTAGAAATAACAGATTTCAGGGAAAACCCCCTGTAATTCATGACCCCCTCCACCCCCTCTCTGTATTTTCTCTTTCTTAAACTGATTAATTATTCTTCCTTATGCCTATGGCTCACTCATCCACGCTGCACCGACCTCGTCCATCCCACCACCGGGAGCGTTCCCACGGGCAGGCACCAGGGCTTCATTTCAGGGGAGGAAGGATCTTATCCACAAGGAAAGAAGCACTCAAGGGTGTTAAAGCCTTGGAAAGGAGTGGAAGACCTGCCTGTGTCAGATGGGAAGGCTGGAGGAGCTGGAAGCTGTTCCCAAATGGGAATAGTTGAAAGAGCTGATGCATCTGAATAGATTTGCCTGTAGGAACAGCCATGAATAAATTGGGGTGAGTTCAGAGGTGTGCCAATATCTGCGAGCCTGATGAGGTGACTGTGGCCAATAACCACCCCTCGTCACCAGCCCAGGGCCCTTTGGCTGAATTTCAGTCCTCTGCAATGAAATCAGTGCTGGACTTTAAAAATTTGAAGTAACAGTATCTGAATCCCGCACTGTTGCCCTCCAACAGCAGCTCAGCAACCCCAGTTTTATTTATTAACCTTTTCCAATTACTAATTTTGCAAGGCTGTGGCAACATAGCTGAGGTTGTAATTACTCTTCTAGGGTATTAAGGAAAGATTATCCAAAATTTGGTCTCATTCTTAAGTATGTCCATTAAAAATTAGTGTAACAGATCATTAATTAATATGAATTGCTAATACGAAGCAAACAAGTTAATCCTTCCACCTTGAACCTGGCTTTCATCCACATTTTCATACATTCCAAAATAACTATTTTTTCATTTGAATCTTGTCATTTAAACCTTTAAACCCTCTTGCTGATTCACACAGCAAAGGATTGCTGAGAGTTGCAATGACCCAGCGTGAGGGACAGCAGATTCTCAATCCAAGAATGCTGCAAAAGACATACACACATCTATAGATACACACACACACACAAATAGGGAAATTGAAGGAAAAAAACAGAGGAAAGAAGAAAAATTATGGATGAAAACAAAGCCACCAGTGCAGGGACCCATCAGAATTCACTGCCTCTGCCTTGTTCCATTCCTCAATGTCCCTGCTCTCCTCTTGCCACACAGCTGGGAATAAAAATTTTGGCTGAGAGATACTTTTTAAATGCTGAGAAGGGTCATGGCGAGAATGGAATTCAGAAATCTGTACATGTGGAGCATGAAGAGTTTTTTATATATTTCTGTTTCCCCCACCACTTTGCTCTCCATACAGGAGATTTAATAGGGCGAGAAGATCCATCCTGATTGCAAAGATACAGACCCACACAATTTATAATACATTATAGTTTTACAGATGTGATCCTTTGGCACTTATTTTACTAAGAATTTCCAAATCCACTTTAACCCAAATTAAGAATTCCCTAATCCAGATTAGTACTGAAAAGCAAATGTAACCTCGAGCTGTAATTTGAGAGGTAATTTGCCAAAGTGAAGGCCCCGTTGCACGGAGAGAGAAAAGTAAAGGGCTTCCCTGTAAATGAGAAAGGATTAGGCCCACTGAAAAGTATTGCTATAGCAACAAAATAATTCATGGGAATATGGATAACAAAGCCAGAGCCCCGGAGATGGGAGGGAAGAGGCTTTAATCACATCCCGCTCCCCTCGGTCGTAACCAACACACGGCAAGAAAGGAGCGCCCGTTGGGTTTGTGGGCTTGGTTTTGAACTCCTTTTGTCGACACCAATGGCAGCTCTCAGCCTCTGACAGAGCATCCTGGCTGAAGGGAAGATGAGCAGCCGCAGCATCCCCGCTCCGATGGGAACCACGGCTGGGCCAAGTTCGTGTGGACATCTCACAACCAGCCCTTCTCATTCCCCGTGCAGGACTGAGAGCGTGGGGTGCCCAACCCTCCATTCCATCCAGCAGAAACCCTCCCATGCTGGCAGGCAGCTCTTTCCCAGGATATTTTTGCTCATTGGGAGCTCCAACAGGGGTCTGCAGTCCCAGCTGAACAGCTCTTCCCGCTCCACAACAGCGCGGGAAAAGCTTTCTGCATCTTCCTCTGGAAGATGGCTTTAGAAGTTCGCAAAATTTATTATCATCACCATTTATCCTTTCAAGCTGTAAAAAGCTGCCAGTGAAACCCCCCCAAAAGGCTTAATGCATTACCAAAGCACTAATTTTATTCTTCATTATTCCCTCAAACCTACATTCGGAGCCCGAGCTCCTGCTCGGCGGAGAGCTCCTGGTTAATGTATTTCTGTGTGTAGATCCTTGACAGAGACCATTTTTCTTGCCTCTCAGGTGGCTCGTAGAGCGAGATTTATGTCCATTATGCATAAATTCCTTGCAATATTGCTCCAGCATAATCAGCAGAAAATCTGAGCCAGCACCCACAGCAGCCACAAAACACCGCCAGAGACAGCTGAACTCGGGCCACCTTCCTCAAGTCCCAGGGACTCTGTTCCCATTGAAACCAGAGGCTGATTTTGTCCCTGATGGGTCTGAGGGACCACAAGGGTCCCCTTGCTGTGCTGAGATGCAGTGCTGTCCTTTTGTGGCCTGAAGGCAAACGTCACCATCAGGTGGAACAGCCCAGCTTAGATACTAAACCAAGTTTAGATATTAAACCTTTTATTAGATCTGACCCTGAATTTCTGTAACTAAACATAAGAATTTAAAACCATTTAAAATCACTCTCCATCCCTAAAGCAATGGAACTTACAAGTCATTATCAATATCTATTATCTCTTTTTTGCACACCCCCGAATCTGACCATGTGAACATCCTGGAGCCCTCAAATCACCCAAATCCTCCAGTTTCATTTTAAGTTTGGCTTAGGAAGGGATCTTAAAGATCATCTCATTCGTGCCCCTAATTAGGGTTAATATAAAGAAACAACTACTAATTATATATGTCTATCTGACATATCCTGGTTTCGTCAGTGATTTCATCCTGCAGGAGCCAAAGGCTCCTCAGTGCTACACAAACTGCAGCCAAGCCTTTTGTAGCCAGGCTGGGGATTCAGGAGCTATTCCTGATCCACACTGCAGTGGAGCAAAGCAGAATTGTATTCAAATTGGTTTGGGCTCTTTGAGAAATTTTTTTAGATTATTTCTCAGCAACGCTGCCACGACACCTTTATAGAGATCCTCGGTTTTGCTGAGTGAAGAGCCAGAATTTAAAAGAGCTGAATTCGTTTTGGGCAACGGGAAATCGTCACAATGTAAATAATTGCTGGGGTGAAGAGGATTCTTCGTTACCCCTCGGGGAGAGGCTGCAGCGGCCCACGAAGGAATTGTTGAGAGGGATGAGCTAAACTGCACCTAACTTGGGCCAGCTAAAAATTGGGCGCTGACGTCCCATGCGATGATGTAGCACCACTAATGAACACCCTCCCCCAGAACATGACTCATCCCAGCTCTCAGCTGACTGTGAGGAAGCCTCTGCCTAAATTTTTGGATTATTAAAATTGGTGAGATGAATCTCTGTGTCCCCGAAGTAAAACGAGATCTTTGAGAGCTGCACTTGACTTCTCGCACAAAAACCAGCCGAGTCATTCGAATTGCACGGGCTGCCTTTCAATTCCTGCAATTCCCACTCGTGCCTCTTGGAAGACCATCCTTTAGATTTTGATTGAATTTATTGATTTATATTTATTTGTTAGACTTCTTTTCTTCCCAAACCCTCAGATCAATGCCAGGTCAACAGTGGCACAGGACGATTATCGTGGCTGCCTGGCCACTAAACAGGGGGAAATTCCCACTGCTCTTGTTACTGGAAAAACAGAAAGCACAAACTACTCCGAAAGTCCACAAAGGCATCAAATTAAACTGGAAACTCAAAATTCATCTCCGTGAGTTATGTTTAAATGCTGTATCACGGCAATTAAATGCTTCTGGTTTCCCATTTCAGCAAACATTGAAATAAAAGCCTGATGTTCCACCTGAGGTGGTTCTTTGCTCTCAGCTCTGGGGACCATGTCGGTGTCCCCATCCCTGCCCTTGCTCTAAGGCTGCATCAGTGACCAGCAGCACCTCTGGAAGAGCATCTCTGCCCAGCAGGCAGCAGCAGCCACCTCCGAAATGCCTGAGGATGCTGCAGAGGAGGGGGACAGACGCCCAGTGAGGGTCTGGGGGTGCAGGAGGAGTGTCACCACTGCCAGGCTGGGGACAAAGACAAAACCACCTTCATCCACACAGCAAAACCACGCTGACTTAGAGTTCAGCCTCCTCCTAGCCCAGAGAGGAGGCAGGAAGTTAATTTCTTCCGGAAAATGCTATTAAAATATAACTTTTAAGCTGCATTTTCCACAGGCGCAGGCTCTGCGTTACGTCCCAGCCCCTACAAGCTGCAACACCTTTATTCGGCACACTGGAAGCTTCCTCTGGCAGGGGAAAGGAGGGGGGGTTTCATCCTCGTCGCGAGCCCCTAGAGGGAGACATGACCCCGATTTTGGGAGGAGGCTCGCTCGGGATCCAGGCAGCGGCTCCCACATCCCGGCTCCCAGAAGCGAGCGGCTGGGCGAGCCATGGAAAAGGGATGCTCCGGGTCTCAGCCCCGCCGCCGGCGCTCCTCGCCCTGCCAGGGCTGCGGGGTGCTGGGTGAGCTCCTGGAGAAGCCACGGGAAGCACTGCCTGGTCCACGGGCAGGATGCAGGACGAGCCCTCGGGGCAGCGCATCCCGCTCGGGGCCGGAGGGGACGCGCGCTGGGAGGAGCCGTTCCCAGCCGACCTGGGGACGTGGCAGCTCCAAGTTCTCCCTCCGGGAAGCCCGTGGCTGGAGCAGCCTTCAATGTGCCTCTGATTTAGCTCAGAGCATGATGGCCCTCTTTATCTCCTTGTTCACGGCCATGGTCGTACCCCAATTTCAATAAAGAAAAATGGTTTTCAAACGCCACAAGGAGAGCGGGACTGGATTAGCAGCACATTTGCATGGACAATAAAATATCACCAATTCGCCAAGACAAACTACGGGGAAGATTAGTCTGAACTGCCAATTTCTTAAAATGTTTCTCATTTCTTGGTTATGGCTATTTTTTGCAAATTTCCCTTTCAGAAATCACATTTCTTTCAAATCAGCTCGTTGCCCTAGGGTTGTTGACCTTTATTTCGCCCATCTGGAAAACAAATGAAGCAGGAAGGATAACAATATGAGATCCTAATCACAAGTGCTGTTTGTTTTTTTGGAAGCTCGATTTCAAACTTATATATTTCCCCCTAAAGGCGCTGCCAGCAGTACGCTGGATAACCCTGCTGCAAGGAAAACCAGCAGCTTGGCCAAAAGTCTTTGTGGCCATCTTATCAGTGGTGAAATGAAGACAAAAAAAAAAAGCCAAATTAGCAGTAAAAATGAACACAGATGTAGCAGCAACAGCAGCGCTCAAGGGCCAGGTGAGGAGCCCTGATGTTGCATCTAAAGCCTTGCCAGCCCAGATTTGACCTAAAAAGTTTAACCTGAGGTTAACTAGAGTAACAAGGCAAGGATAAAACACATTATTATTGCTGATTTTGGTCAAAAAATATTTATAAATATAGTTATGAAAAATAAGTATGCGTGAGGGGGTTCATTGAGGTGGCTGAGCCAGAGGGAAGAGGAAAAGCAGCCGAACACCAACCAAGACAAATCAGTTTTGGGTTTTCTCACCAAGCAATGCCAGCTCCCAGGATGAGGATGCAGATGAACACAACAATTTGTTAGATTGGAAGAGGAATTTGTTAGTTTGGAGGATCCAATTCCCATAGTTCTAACTGGAGAATTTCTGAGTTCACTCATGCTGGAAATAAACCTGATTTGGGGGAATGATAGCAAGGCTTTAAATTTTTTATTATTAGAAATCTGTGGGCAGCAAAATCAATAGTTTTTAGGCAGCTCTGTTAAAAAGGGAATAATACATTTCAGTGCTCATTAAATGCTATTCTTTTCTCAACAATCTCATTGTTTTTCTCACCACTACCTGTCACCCAGGTATCGAATTAGCCTTAAAATCAGCCAGGTGTTGGACTCCTCGGTCCCTGAGGGTCTCAACTCAGGATATTCTCTGATTCTGTGATTCCAAAACTCTGCCAAGGCTTTGTAGAAAAACATCACAAAAACCCAGTTGATCTTTGAGGTGCCTTCCAACCAAACCAGCCTGTGATACCAAGATTCCGAAAAATCCCCTTACTGCAGACTGACAGAAGAGCCGAGGCTGAGTGAGCGCTCAGGATGGAGAGGATGGAGCAAGGTGGGATGTTTAAAGAGAACGATATCAGATCAAGGAAAAGAATTCGGGGAGAGCAGCACCAGCTGCCAGCTGGGGCAGAACCAGTTTGGTGGCACTGATGGAGACCTGCCCTGAGTCCAACCCCTGCAGCTCCCGGGCTGCAGCTCCAGGAGCGGAGCCGTTCCAGGTGCAGCCCCTGCGCCTGCTCCCAACCTTGAACAGAGAACCTTCGTGGATGATCAATTGTATAAATGGTGGCTGTGACCCCCAAATTCCAGGGGATCATCAGTGTCCCCTCTACAAGCCGCCGGCAACGAGCGCGAAGGCTGTAGGAGCAGAGTCTCCTCTGAAGGACGGACTCCTCGTATCCCATAATAGCAGATTCCATTTAAAAATAGCAAATGATAGTCAGAGGAATAATAAAAACTAGAAAATCATCCAAAACCCCAGCAATACATCAAAGCCAGTTTAATAGCCCTTAATACTGTCACTGACACAGCTCCCGTACTTGCAGGGCTGGATGATGGAACGGGCAGAGGTTCCCGGGTTTGGAGCCATTTCACCCTAAAACTTTGTTGCTTCCTGCATGTAAATTATAGATAATGGTTCTGCTGCCAAGAGGTTGCACTTAGCTGACTCTGCTACGAGGTAAAATTGGAAAAAAATACCTGGTGAAAGAACTTTTCTCCTTGGAAAAAAGAAAAAAAAAAATTACAAGATGCAAAGAGTTAATTGCACAGGGCTTCTTCCATCTCCTGGCTGGCTACTGAGCCAGAGCCATAACTCAGGGCTTTGGGATACTCAGGGAGGAAACGTGATTTGATGTAGTAGGGGCAATCCCATGCTTATCAAATCATCTTGCTTGCCTGTAAAGCTAAGCTCCAATTTATGATGTTTTATGAAGCCCCAGATCGGGCTAAGGCTATAAAAATTGGGACTTAATATTCAGGAATAAAAATGCAGAGAGTACCACCGAAGTGACTTTTTTTTTTTTTTAAAGTACTTGTATCCTCCTCACATTAAACACAACCAGGGAGTGTGACAATAACGGGATGCTGTCCACCAGGGAGAACAAGACAAACAGCCCAGGTCTGGGATTCCTGAGCCACAGGAGCTTGCTGCCGTGCGTGGATTAAGGCAGAATGTTGGCTCATGCACCAGAACAATGGCGAATAAACCACCACGCATCATCTGGCCCTTAGCAAGTTTATTCTTATTTTTCAACTTTTTCCCTCTGAGAGAGCTTAGAAAGTCCCTCAAACATCTGCCCACCAGATAAGTTTTTCCATCAAGTGACCAAGTGCCCAGAAAGAAGCTGAACATTTGCGTGCAGCTGTTTGGAGAGCGGCCCTTTCATTTACTCACCTGAGGAAAAGGATGAGATTCCCTTTTTATGTGCTTGAAAAAGGAAAATGAGAGAGATGGGAAATTTCTAATCCATCCCTGCACTCTGCAGAGCCACCACTGCATCTGACACTTTTCCCACCACCTTCCCCCACTGATCTTATCACAGTCATTAGGGGGAACACCCATCCACTTAAATTGCATTTTAAGGCTTATGATACCTGTTTAACGTTAGATCTCTATTGAGCAGACCTTTAAACACTCGCCTCACTACCAAAGGTGTTCCTAGGACTTAACAGCTGCCTAAATTATTGCTGTGCAGAGATAAGATTATTTATACATTTATTTTAAGTGCACAACTGATTTAATCTCCTAAATCAAGGTTGAAAATCCTCCGGAAAAAAAAAAAAATAAAATTAACCAAGACAGCAATTATACAAGAATTGGTTAAAGCATCACTTGATTTTTACTTGGAGATTTTGGGATCTAATTAAGCAGCAGGACTGATGTGTTCAGCTCTGTCCTGCTGGCTTCCCAAAGGGATCCAAACCCTCCCTCGTTTGAACGGGCCAGCCTTGATCATTAAAGGATGTGCTAATGACGGGCGTGGGCACCACGCGGGCTGAAGGAACCGAGCGAATTCAAGCGCCGCAACACCTGAAGTCACTTTTCCTGTGATTTAAAGATAGAAAAATGCACAGTCTCTTCAAATGTCTTAAGGATATGCATGGATAGGCTCTTTAGGAGCAGCCTGTGCCGGGAAGAAGTCGCTCCCCCAGCTGCTCATTAAAAGCCGCTTGCTGCAGGTTTTGAACAGATCTGTTGGCAAAGCAGTTCAAATGAGCACTTTAATTCTCTCCAGGCAGGAAAAAATAATAATAATAAAAAAAAAAATCAGCCGGGGTAGCTGGGACCGGTAATTCAAACAGTTTAAACCAACCTGGCTGAGAGGAATTAGGAGCGTGAGCACACAGCCCTGGATCAGCAGGCTGGCAGAGGGGGGATGCCAGCGGCTCATCCCACTGGGTTTTCCCTCAGCTGGCACACAAACCATGTTCCCATTCCTGCCCCACATGAATCTATCGTTTGTGTACTTAAATAAAAATACTTGCTACAACAAGGGTCCAGAAACAGTCACTGCATTATTTTAAATATTTTTTCCTCATCAATATGGATTTCTGAATTTCTTTTTCTGATTTTTTTTTTTTTCTCTGAATGGTGGATTTCTGTGATTTCTGCATTGCACCTGACTCAGAGGACACAGCACAGGGCTCAGGTTGGGGGATCCTTTAGATCCAGCATCTCTGCCCATGACTGTTTAGGTGATCCCAGCAAAACTGAACAGATTCCTTGAATTCATCATTATGAATCTGCAACCAAATTCCCAGGCAACACTCCAGAGTACAAAACCTGCCTGGCACTGCCACTCCCTGGATGAATCCCTGGCTCTGCTCAGGAGTTCCTTAGCGTCAGGTTGGAATTCCACCTGTGGATGCAGGATCTGGGCATGGCAAGAGGTGTTTGAGGCCCGAGGTCATTTCTGACCACAGACAGAGGGCATTAAGCAGATATCAAAGGTGCATTTTAGGTAATATTTTCGTCTCCTACAGTTTAAAATTCATGATACAGCTGCCTAGTCAGCATTTACAATCCAGGATTTTCTTCACACTCTCTCCATGTGCTGGGGGGGAAAAAGAATTCTTATCCATGCTGAGGCAGAAAAACAACTCACTAAAACACCATCTAAAACAGGAGGTTTGAACTCATTGAAACTCTATTATATGCTTGAGTAACTCCTGGAACAATAGAAAGCTGTGCATGATTATGCAGGCAGGCAGAAATATTCCAGGCAGATGTTGTCCTCACTGCCACTCCTGGAGTCTCTTCCCTGCCCTGGGCACCATTGTCCCCACAATTGTCCCTTTGAGGTGGTGGCACCGGGAGAAGATGGTGATGATGGTGCATCTCTAAGCCAGGCGCTGCTGCTTCTTTATGTTATCTGTATGATCTCCATTCATCTCGGCTCTCTTTTAAAAAATAGTGAATACGTGGCTGTCAGGTTTTCAGGGAAAAGGTTTAAAATAAGGATCTTTAAGGACATGCCATAAAAGACAAGTAATTGGCTTTTTGTTTTCTTCAGGGGACACCTGACTGACCATTTCTGTGCTCTTGGTGATGGGAAATTTTTACAAGTGTAGCATTTTAAAGGCAAGTGGGCTAAAGGGAAAACCATCAGTAATAATGCCCCTAAATTCCAAAGCAAATTTACACGGGTGGTGTTGGAGAGGTCACATAATTCTGTCATAATTCAGTTTATATTTAGTTCCCACATTTGCACCTTCAAGCCACACAAATCCCTGCCTAACCTCTCCACCTGGACGTGGAAGTGCCAATGGCACAAGCCCACAACCTCTGTGAGGAATCGGACTTTCCCACTCTCTCTGCTCTCCTGTCACCCCATAAAGAGGGGGACCGAGGGTCACTCCAGCAGCGTCACCCCTGGAGCGACGGCTGTGGGTGCATTGCTTTGCCTGGGTGCTTTCATCCCGTGGAAAAAGCCCTATGGGAACCCTGAGCATGGCACAGTGCCTGGGACACCTTGCTGTGGGGTTGCACCCTCCAAGAGAAAAAGCAGGACCTGCAAAAGGCAGCGCTGAGCACGGATCAGGCATTCCCTCGCCTCGTTCAGACATAGCTCAGGTTGTTTTTCCCTTGGGCAGAAAACTCCGAGCAGGGAGAAGGCCCTGGTGTGGTTTTGGTTTTATTCTCATGTTTTATTTCAGCAAAGGGGTGAAGTGCAAGGCATGAGGTTCATAACCACCCCTGGTTCCACAAGCGCCTGCCCGCAGCCGCTCACTAAGCCAGGCAAGCACCACCTCCATTCAGGTAGTCCATCACGTGAGAAACCCAAAGAGTTTATAGAAATGATTGTCAAAGACCCCATCATTTTGCAGTTAGGATAATTAATAAGGTGTGCACAAAATCCAGGAGTGTTTTACCACACGTTTGCAGCTGAATTGCATTATTGTTATGTTATAATAAAAGAGAGCCACATGGTAACAGAGCACCAGGGACCCAGCCTGATGCAACTGTTAAGCATCAATAGGAAAATCAGAGGGGAAACATCAAGTTTTCCTTTAAAATCAGTTTGGTTTTCAAGAGCTGTGACTTTTATTTAGCAGATTTTGTGAAAGAGCTTCTGTTTATAAAAATTATTGGGTAGTGTTGGCTGTCAGAAAACATAAACAGGCAATTAGTGCAATAAGTAGAATGATGGAATGAACTCCTCTGGCAGCCTCTTCTCTGGAGCCAAGCAAGGCCCCAATTCCATGAAAAATTCCATGTGTTTAAGTCCACAAGATCATCTGAGGAGTCCACAGGGACTACTCACATGCTGAAGTGTGTGTGAGGGGCTTGTAGAAGCTCAGAGATACCTTGGGGAAACCGGATCCCAGGGACAGTCAATGATTCTGCCGGGATGTGTCACTGCCTAAAAGTCATTTCAAAAAGTCTCCTGGAAGTGTTAAAAACCCTGCACACAGTTTGGATTACCTTTAATGGCTGTAACCCGTCTGGTGGCCACGGAAGGACTGTTTAATTCTCTGTCTCTCTATTCCACACCCAGATTCTACACTGTGTTCTCCTGCTGGGTCTCAGTGGTGGAAATAGCTGGATCTGCCATGAAATAATGATGAGTTTTGGCCTTTGTAGTGACTATGAACTTATGGACTGTGGAAGTGTGTGAAGGACAGAACAGCCCTGACAGGAGAAATGAGATTAACTGCACAATGTCACCCAATTATCCTTGTTTCTTCCACTCCATAAAAATCCATGGACCCAATTTCCTGCATGAAAACCTGACCATTGGTGCGCCTGAAACTGCTCTCAGTAACTTTGCTCCAGACCTGCACATCCTCTCCTGCACGTGTTCAATCCTTAAAGTTATTCTGAGGGACCCAAAGGAAGGAAAAAACCTGATAAAATGAACTTCTGTGATGCTTTAAAGGGTTTTTGGAATAACTTTGGGGGTGTCTGGGTAGGACCAACACGTGTGGCACTCTGAATGCCTTCCCCAAGACTGCTTCCAAGGGATGCATTTCCTGAGCTCGTTCTCGGACACAGGGGTTGTTGCAGGGATGCTGAACAGGGGTTTCTGGGTGGGTTATTCTGGAACAGGTGTTCCTGAGGAGTTCTCACAGTGGGGAAATGTTCTGGAGGAAGCTTCTCATCAATTGCTGAAAAAGTGGGCGAAACTGATCAACAGAGGAATAAATGCTGTCAGGAAGGATGCCCTTTCTTCCTCCCTCTCCAAATAGCGCATAAAGCCAGACTAGGTCTTCTCCTGAGACAATTCCCCCAGAGCCAGGGCAATTATTCCAACTGGCACCTTGTGCTGTGGGCTTTGTCTGAGTGAAGGGCAGCACTGACACTGAGATCCGACAACAACAGCCACTCCTTGCTTCTGTGACTTCTTACTAACTTGAAGCACTGAAAAACCACCTTCTCCTGTGACAGCTGGACCTCCTAGGGAGGTAAATCCATGGGGAAGGACTCTGAGTGACCTTTGCCAGCCAGGAGGCAGAAGTGGCCCGACTCCTGCCACCCTGCTCCTTCCCACCCCCCTGGGTTTCGTTCATACCCAAAGTTGACCTCAACTGGTTCATCCCTATTCTAGTCGGAGCCTTTCTGTGAAAGGCTGCTGTGATTTCAGCAGTGCTTACAACCTGCACACGGGAAGGGTGCGAGTCAGGCGGCGAGGCACAACACTGAAACTCTGCTCATCCCTCATCTCTCTTCCCCAGCGCAGAGAGCACGGACAGTGTCAGCTGAAACACGCAATTAGTCCCCCTCCAGCACGAGCAGCTCAAACTGTAACATCATGCCAGCCGTGATTAAGAGTGATACAGCACATCATCATTGTCAACACTATTCAACCAATGTAAACCTTAGTTAGAAATGTACTTGTCAGAGAAAAATGCGCCTTTGATTTCTATTACACTTTCCCCAGTAATTGCTGTCATCAGTGGCAGGTTATTATTACAGTTGAATAGAGTTTCAGTAATTACTTTTGCACAGATTCTAACAGCTTTTAGATTGAATGATATTCTGACAGTTTGAATACTCTTGACAACAATTACCTTTTTCCTGGTTAACACTGATTCAGGAAAATTAAAAATTAAATCTGTTCAGAGGAAACACTTATGTATGGCACTAGTAAGTGGGCTGATACAAAAATGTGTAAATTACGGAATGACTTAGAATAAAAAGTTCTTTTGCTCTTCCTCTTATGCCTTTTAAAAAATCAGCACTTAGGGTACATGCAGTTCATGCTGGTTAGATTACCAGTAAATGATGTGAAATGATTTAAAGCACTTCTAAATCCACTTCCTACTGATCAGCTTGAAATGAAGAAAACATTATTATGGAGGAAGCCTTGTTGCTCCCACCCTAATTTTTGTCTTTGGTAACAGTCAGATAATGGCTTTTGGCTTTCAGACCATTATTGTTAATCTCACATCACCAGATTATTAAAAAAAAACAACAAACAAGCAAACTGCTTTACAGTGGTAGCCTAGAAAAAACCCCAGCATGTTTGTTATTCCTGAAAAATTTGTCTAATATTGCAGGGGTCATAACTCAAAGGGCTTGATTAAAAAAAAAGTCTCTTGCACAGAGCCCTCCAATTTAATTTTGACAGGATAACTGGCCTTGTGGATAAGGGAGACAGAGTTGATGTGATACATCTTCTTATTAGTAAGCTTTCTGATACTGTTCCACATGACATTCCTATAATAAAACTAAGAAAATATGGTCTAGAACTAGACAAAGTTACCATGAGGTGGAGGGAACAATTGGCTGAAAAACTGCTTTCAAGGAGTAGCTATCAATGGTTCACTGTCAAAGCGAGAGGAAGTTTCAGATGAGATTCCTCAGGGATCTGTCCTTGCTCCAGCTCTGTTCAATATTTTCATAATGACTCAGTTAAAGGGAAAAGAGATTACATTTATAAAATTTGCAATGTTGAGGAGCTGGGATGGTGGGAACCCTTGGGAGGTCTGGATCAAAATCTGAAAAGATATTAACAGTTTGGAGTGATGGCCTGAAATTAAGATGAAATTCAATAAAGCCAAGTGTAAGATGTTACACTTAGAGAGGAGAAATCAGATGCAAATGGGAAATTGCCAGGAAGGGAACTCCATTACACATTCAAATTTAGAGTGGCCTAGGAGCTCCATATCAAACAAAGGAGCAAAACTGCTCCAGAAGAGGTGATTTCAGGGATTTGTTAACAAGAGCATCCTACGTGAGACCACTGGGGTAATTCTCCCACCCTCGTCGAGCTGGGATGTTGCGCCCTTTCCTGAGCTCATGGTTTCAAAAAAGGCGCAAAGAAACTGGAAAGAAGTGAACAAAGTCCAGCTGAGAGCAGCACAAATGGTCAGGGCTGAAGTAAGACTCATGGAAATACAGACTCATGGAATGGTTTGGGTTGGGAGAGGTGATAAAGCCCATCCCATTCCACCCCCTGCCATGGCCAGGGACCCCTTCCACCATCCCGGGTTGCTCCAAGCCCCATCCAATCTGGCCTTGGACACTTCCAGGGATGCAGGGGCAGCCACAGCTTCTCTGGGCACCCTGTGCCAGGGCCTCACCACCCTCACAGTCAGGAATTCCTTCCCAATATCCCATTTAAACCTCCCCTCCTTCAGTTTAAAGCCTTTACCTCCCTTATGCTGCCCTGCCTGTGGAGTCGGTTGCAAAGCTGTGATTGAGCCTTTAGTTTTTGACACCGTTTCCCACCTCTGATCTACTTGTGTATTAAAATATCATCGTCTTTTTTTTCCCCCTGCACATTAGAATTATAGATATAGTTTATTGTTATACTTTCCATAGAGCCTTCTCTTTTTATTAGCATTGTACAATCTGTACAAAAGCAAAATTTAGTCCTTTCAGGGAGCTGAAAGGAAGCAATCGTTTACATGACAAATCCAACATTATCATATGTAAACCTCATTTACTATGGAATGTCTTCCTGTTTCCAGTTCATTAATTGAATGAAACCTATTTTCACATTCTGGTAGGCAGCAGAATTCTCCAACTAACAGAAATAGTGCTTTTAGGGGAAAAAAAAAAATGTAATGCTAGAAAATATTTCACTTACTGGCTGGTCCAGAGCTATATGGATTTCTGAAAAATGAAATGATTTTCTATATATTTCTCAAAAATAAAAATAATGGGGTTTACCCAAGCCAGGTTTGTGCAGCAAATTTGGGTGGAAACCTGCCTGGTAAAGTACCACTCTTTAACCTTCATTGTGTATTAAAATGACACTTGTGGCACCCAACCACACTCCTATAAATACAATCAGATACACACAACCAAATTACAGCCTAATTTATGACACACAACACTTTGGTGATTCAAGACTGATGGTTGTAATGGAAAGATGCCGACAAATATTTTGCATTTCCTCCCAAGAAAATCTATAGCCCTGACAGAGCAATGGCAATAAAGCTCCTCACGGGTTCCAGACCTTTAAGAAATAATTATTTTTGGAGTTCTACTTAGGTCCAAGTTTAAAAAAAAACCCCAAAAATACCCAACTGGAAGGGGACTTGCTAAAACCAACTCTTGCTCAGTATTTGCATTAATCTGGAATGAAAACTGAGAGAACACTGGTGACATTTCCTATGGCACCAAATAAAGCAACATCACCAGCACATCACGCTCAGGCAAACCAGGGAAACAGAAAAGGAATGAAATGATGAAGAACGAACCCCAAGACCTTTCCCTCAGCCCACAAGAGAAAGCCCTGGGCTGTATCCTGGGATTTTGGACACCCCCAGGGTTTTGGACTCTGGTACCAAAGCTTCATCTGCATAACATGAACAAGCCAAACAAATCTGATATTAAAATGAGAAAAATTGGCAATTTAAAATTGCCTACTCTATTCCTTTTCTTTTTGACCTCAATCCAAAGCCTTTCTAAGCCAAAGAAAAGACAAGCTCACAATTAGTGACTATGACCAGTTAATGGGTCTGTTCTGAACAAGCTTTTAAATAAAACAATAAACGAGCCTGGGAAAAAGCAACTTACTGGGCTATCTGAGGCCAATTTCTTTTAAGCACAGGTCACATTATTTTAAAATAAATTCCTTTTAGCAATTGTTCCATCAGGATTATGTCAGTCCAAAGGGAATGGACCCAAAATCTCTTGTTGCCAAATAACTTCATCTTGGTGCATCTGTAACTCTATTTTCTCCAAATAAAACTAGTTCATAATATGGGTGGATTTGTTGGTTTTTTCTGAACAAAATTGTTCCCTGGCAACTTCAAAAGCAAATTACATATAGGAAAAAAAATAAAACAAAAAACCCCCCAATGTTCAGTTACAAAGCTTGGTAAAAAATCCACGGAGCCATAACAGAGCCGAATGACTTGGGAAGAAAACCAAAGTGCAGCTGACTGGAAGGAAAAGAAAAGAGAAATAGACAACTCCAAAATGTTTCTGAATAGCCAGGGCCAAACATTGGAAACTGGAAGAGATGGCAGCAGAATAAAGTAAAATATTCCCAAAAGAGTAGCCCCTGATGCCCCTCTCACTGCCCCCTTGCCACAGCAGAATCCAAAGCACAGCTGCAATCCAACAGTAGAAATATTTTCAGTTCCATGCCTACCAAACAAAATTCCAAGCTGAGGAACAGGGATGCTGGGAGCATCCTTAGCTCAGCTTTACTCTCCTCCCAAACCCCAGGTAAGGACCAGCACAGCCCAGTAGTCCCACACTCACCTGGCTGTGCCCAGCAGAGCTCCCTGCATTCCTCTCCTCCTGCTCCCATCCACAGGCACTTCCCTCTCCCTCTTCCCACAGCCAAAACGAGGATTCTCCCAGGTGTTTGCCACGGGATTGAGCAAACAGGTTGCATTTGTTACCCTCTAACAGGCACCAGGAGTGAGCAGTGAGAATCCTAGCAACCACCAGCCATCCTCCTGGACTCCCGAGTGGTAAAATCAACCCTTTGCCCACGGCAAGGTTGAAGACAAGGCAGGACATGTGCTGATGGTTTTGTTTCATCATCCAGAGCGCCAGGAGTGTCTGATTAACAGTTTTCCATCCCTATTCAGGCATCTCTGTTAGGAGTAGGTCTTTGCTCTTTTAGATCCTGGTCCCAAGCCTTTCAAGGCAATTGAAAAGTCTCCCATTGATGAGAAGGGGGTGCGCCCTTGCTAATTGTTCCTTTCACATCAGAGTGAAAACAAATTCTTCAGCTTCCACTTGAAACCCATGAAGTTCAATCCCTTGATATATTGGACCCTTATTTTAAGGAGGCTGGTGAGAGGAGGGGAAGGGAGGACAAAGCCCAGGACTGAGGTCTGTGTGTAGGTTACACAGCCCACGCGGTGACACGTCACAGGCCTTGGATTCTGCTCTCCAGAAGGGCTCCAAATGCTTTAGCTCACAAGTTCATAAAATTCTGCATTTAAAGTACTCATTGCTCACCAGCAGGCTTGAGCTCAGGAACTCCAATGCTCCCCAGCTGCTGCTCACTGGGAATAATTTCTCCCCAGGAAGAAATTTTTAGTTTGCTCTTCTCCCAGAGTGAGGTGTCATCTCTGTTTAGGGTAAAGGTGTGGATGGAAAGAAGTGGGAGGTCTGCAGAGCATGGGACATTTGGTTTGGGCCATCTCAATGCCAAAAAGATGTTGAGAAATCAAAGATGCTCATTTCAGACCAAGAAATGCGGCTGATGAATGGAAATGAAAATTCTGGGGAAAATTAAAAGTTAAGCAAGCACGTGTTAGTGATAAAGGAACGTTACAAACACCTTCAACACAAACCAACAAACCATAATTAATGCAATTATTTAGAAAGCTGAGTTTAACTGGGTACATAGGTGATGCCAACTCCCAGGATGGGAAAACTAGAGGCTGCTTTTAAAACAACCCTTTGCCTTGTGAAGAAGATGAACTGGATGGAATTTTCCATCCATAGGTTAAAAAGACCCCCTGTAAACACAGTGACATAAATAAATACGGACCTATGAAAAGAGGGAAGCAGCAGTAGCACATAGCTGATGACTTGGGAATCCAGGAGAGAGCCTGGTCAGCCAAAGGAATCCCCCCAACCTGTGTGCTGGAACACAACAGACTGATCTGGACAAACCACCCATCCCATGGATGCTGCTCTTTCAGCAGAAGAAGGAGAATTTTTAAAGAGAAAAATGCATAAAGCGCAATATAACCTGGAAAAACACCTTTCAAAAACTGTCTTCTTACAATGAAATAATTTTTCTTCCCTCCACAAAGAGGGATTTCACCCTGGAGTTGTTTCTAAAAGACAGTAAAACATAACAGATGAATGTTGCCTTGCATAAGGAACACACACATGCATTTAAATCACTTATATTTTACTTTTTTATGATGCAATTGCGAATTGTGTTATTTTGCATTTGTAATTAGAGGTTGAAACAGATGGCAGAGGCTTGGTTTAAAGGGATGTGCTGGATGGTTCAGGTCTCCTGCTCCACCGAGGGCTGAGCACGGAAACTCTTCTACGAGCTGGCCAAACAGCAAAGTGCTCCCTGCACATCAAAGAACATTGGAAAGGACCAAACTGGAGTTTCTAGAAGGTGAATAAGCACTGGTGAATTTTTTTTTTCTTTTTTCCCCAAAGAAGTGCTCTTAGAGCGCTCTTGGTTCTGTGCTCTGATTTTGGCTGCTTGACCCCTCAAGCAAAGCAGCAGGATTTTGGTGCAGCCTCCAAAGGAGAAAAAGACCCAAAGCTTTTTTTCCAAAGACCCTTTCTCTAAAGGAAAAAAGCTAGGTGAAGAACTCTTCAAGAAAACTCCCAGAGGAACAGTGACCCTGGGAACATTGGAACGTGTGAGTGTGCAACACCAACCATGCAAGAATGGTGGGTGGCTTTTCCAGCTCTCTTTCCTCACGGAACAAAGCTGTGGGTACAAGGGGGTTCATCACTCCTTTCCCTTCCTGTGCTATTTGAGAGACAACCACTTTATTCCATAAATATTCCAGCCTGGGTGAACCCTGGAGCTGGAACTCATGGTCGCTCCTCAAAGCAGAGACCTTTTACCAACAACACATCTTTGGATGAGTCCAACTTCTTAAATTACTCCTGGACTGCACAGCAGTGATTCTCCCCTTGAGCAGGGATTCCCAAGGTTTGATATTCCGTGCTTGAGGTCAAGACAATCTTCCCAAGGAAGAGGGACCCTTCCCCCACAACACATCCACAGTGACTAAAACCTGCTAAATGAACCCCAATATTCAATATTCATTTACAAATTTGTATAGATGCTTCCACTAGACATAAACCATTGTCCAAGTCTGAGACTAAGGCTAGGCCTATCTGCACCTAAGTCCCATCAAGGTACTGATTGCTCATTTTCTACCAAAAATGGAGCAAACCCTTTAAGTGCACATATACGCTACCAAAAATAAATATACTGGACTTTAAGCATCAGGGCATTCATAGAGCAGCCCCAAAATGGTACCCAGAGCTATGACCCTCAGGGATCCAGCCGAGGATCCATTCACCCACAAAAATCCAAATCCATCAGCTCCAAATCAACATTTTAGACCACTGCAGAGCCTGGATCACTGTGGGAGTACGGAAAAGAGTCACGCTGATATCATATGGTTTATACATGTTATTAGAAACATTAATTGAAACAGCTTTTACGATAACTACCAATCTTATCTACCCTACTAGGCTGTTACCAGAATGATTTTTAATATTTTAATGATTTAAAAATATTTTTGAATTTGACTTTTTTTTCTTGCTAGAGGGGCAATCTTTACTAAACGCCCAGAACGAAAAAGGCACCTCTAGCTGCTGCTTTATCAATTAGTTTGGTTTCTCTGCATTTTTTATATGTACAAAAAGGATCTGAAGTAAACAGATCATAAAATCTCCCTTTAAATATTATCTGTTTACTATCTTTGGGGATGGGCATGGACAAAGAAATTGAACCAGAATGCCGTAAGAACAAATTTTCTTTGGGGAATTCATTCACATCTGTTCCTGCACGACAACAGGAGGAACAGAAATTATTAAGAAAAAAAGACGGAAAAGAAAGGAAATGTAACTTTCAAAAGGAAAAATGGCTTCCTCTGATCTTTAGCTGATGGTTCTGATGAGTTTTTATTCCGCCTGACCTGATTAGCCCAATGCTAATAAAGAGCTAATGAAGAAGAAAAGACTCATCCTGAAAGTTAACTCCTTTCTGGAAGGGAGATGGATGGGTTTCTGAAAACAGGGATAGCTAGAAAATACACTCGTGTGATCCTTTGTTTCCAAATTTTAATGCGTCCCTTTCAAAAGCGTTCTAGTCATGAAATTTAGTAAACCTTTAATTTACTTTATTTAAATTTTGACAAATTAGCCTCTTGTTGCTGTGCTATCATCATTGATCAGCAAATTGAGTATCAAATAGAAGAAATATCCTTTTCCCACTGCTGGAGGGGAAAGGGGCACCATAGCCCTGCAGGAGCCCATCCCAGTGCTTCCTCCCCATCCCTCGTGGGAACTGGGCCTGGAGAAGAATGAGATGGGCTGGATTATTCTGTTTGCAGACCCTCTTTGCACCCCAAGTATCCTTTCAACTCTCCCTTTGGAGTTTCCATCAATGTTGCCAAGATTGGATCCATCCTCCCAAGATGTGGACAAAGACTGGACCCTGCAGCTGTGCCTTCAACACAACGCACTGTAAATACAGTACAAATACAGTATATCAGTGGTAAAAAATCAAGGAGACTCCTTAGATTGATAAGCAAATGCACCAAGCTATGAAATGCAAATTAATACTATCATGCCTTTTATAATTTATAATTAATCCATCCTGCGTCGACCTAAATATTCTTCCTGTTTGCGCAAGAACGGGCCTGACCCAGAACCAAAGGAAATGACTGGGGGGTGGTTTTGACCAATATTTAACTCCAATCATAGTATTTAGTAAATAAACATATATATATATATGGTTAAAGGCACTCAGAAATTATATGAGGATTTTTATAATAAAATAGTTTTATTAATTTGTCTGAATTTTTTTTTTATTTCTGGTCTTTTCACAGTGGAAAATGGTGACGTAATTATGTGATGAAGGAAAAACAACCTCTCTTAAATAGACAAAGATCATAAAGTCTATTTTGCTTGAATTTCCACGGCTTCAGTGCACACAACTGAAGGCCTGGCAAGTAGTGAATTCTTTCAAGAACTATTTATTTCAAAGTTACAAGGCTGATGAAGGTTTTAGAGTTACAAATTCCTGTTTTTCTTGGAGCAACATCTTTAAAGATATGCAAAGAGGGATTTCTCAGCACTATTCAGAAACGAGTCTCAAGTGATTTGCCACTTTGGAGTACAGAGATTGTTTTCTAATTCGAGCAAACATTTTGAAAAAAAAAAACCAGAAAAGGATGTGAGAAAATGCTCATTAGGAAAACAACACCGAGAATCTCAGTAGAAATATTCAACCAACTTACCTGATTTCACAGTGGTGGGTTTAGGTCCTGGAGCAGGAACAATGCACAGCTTTTTTATAGAAGGAGAAATGCAAAAGACACTTATGGAAAAACGAGGTTTTCAAGGTTTTGGGACAGGTTTGGAAGAAAACCCCAACCAAAGGTCCACTAAGACCATAGTCCCAAGCTGAATTTACTGCTGGTTCTTAAATTGCTGTGTGTTTCCTTTCTGAGGTGCTATTTTGGGTGCAGCAGGCTATGAAAATATGTAGGTTATCCTCACACAAACAGATATTTAGAACAGAACTATTTACATAATAGATGGACATTTCCACGGGAAACATTCGATAGATGGATGCAGAGATCAGATTTCTCTGGTTTGCTGATAGAAGAGCTCTGTGCTATGCATAGAAAATTCCCTCTGTGTGGATAATGTATATTTGACTTCACCTTTTGCATATTGATCACTCCCCTGACTTGCAAATCCTGAACCATGTGCAAGTGTGCGTAATATGAATAACTTCATTCCAAACTTGCATGTCTGAAGCCATATGTTCACCGAAATCTGAGCATAAATCTACTAAAATTTACTGTCCTATACTGCAGATCAATAAACCCTACAGTATTTCAGGAGTGCTGGATGTATATTATGTTCGATGGCTTTGAAGATGCATATTTCCAGCTATAATTATTTACATATAGGGTCCAGGACCAGGAGATAACCTTCAGCTTTGGTAACATTAACACTTGCAAATAATCATCACTGCTCTATCACTCTCACACCCCATAATCTGCTAACATATGTCTACATTTTCTATGTGTTTATGTAGTACTTTATATGGAAATGTTTCATTACTGCCCGCAGCAACATGTGGCATTTCTTCAAGAACATTTCAGCACCTTTTAACATGGTTTCTTCAAACGTCTTCCTAATTGTGAGGATTTCATTCTGCAAATGTTATCACTGCTCAAGCAGATCAATTTTCTTAACTGCTTAATATGCATGCTCTAGGCATTTCCACAAAAATGCAAAATATACAGTACGGAATTAATATAAATAAACTACTACCAGGCTATTATGGAGCAGATTTAAGGCAGCGGGGTTGGAGATAACTCCATTTCCAGACTTGCAAGTCTTCTTATTGTGGCAACATGTCATCTAAAATTTGAAATATAAAACAATTTTTTCCAATTAATTATTATCGTACCATTTTCTCTAAACCAAATTATGATATTCTTACTTACCAGCGCAGCGGCTGCTGGCGCAGAAGGGGTTTACAGTGGAAATTTCTGTCACAGTTTCAGATTTTCTGAGCTTTGGTTGACTGTGCTCATATTTCTGGCTGACCAAGTGTCTTCTAAAGCTGCCCAAAACCGAGTTGGGTGGAGAGACCTCCAGGCAGGTACAGATGTGGAGAAGAAAGTGGCATCTCGCTAACACAAAGGCTGGTGATGCCACTGATGCTTTTATGTCGCATTCAGACAACACTTCAGCCTTCTGAAAATAAGGGACCTGAAGCTGTCCAGGATAAAGGGCTCCCAGGCCAAGCTTCTCTCTGTCAAGAGCAGGCCTAGACTAAATTTGAGAGAATTAAAAGCACCTTAGACCAATCCGAGCCCCGTTATTTGATTGGAGACCTTGTGAATCTCAGGAAATCACTGCTGGAATATGTCCTTCCAGCATCCTGTTCACATTCCATCCAGGCCTTAACAGTCTGGCTTGATACTGGGGAGTGCTGGCAAGAGAGGATTTATGGTTTAGTCCTGATTTTTCCACCACTGCCCTCACCCTGGCTGCGCAGAGGTTCATCATTTGCTGATGTTCCTGCGGGTGATGTAACAATTAACCTAATTACACAAACAACCTCAAGAAGAAAAGCCTGGCAGAAGAGCACGGCAGAGTCCTCCAGACCCGAGCTGTCCATCCCAGCCGTTTCCCCAGCACTGCCTCCTCTTGCCCCGAGCGCATTCATCCAGCCCTTGGCCAACTCCCCAGAAATTCCCTCTTGCAGTAAGAGAACACAGCAATCCCTCGGAGAGGAAGAAGCTGATTTCTTCGGGAGGGTCCATGGGATTTCTTTCTCGAAGCTGGAAGAAATGCAGTTTCCCTGCTGCGAGGTTTGGTGCTGATGCTGCTGGAGGGATGAGTCATTGTTTCTTTCATCTATATCATCCGAGTACCTATAACTGTCTCTCATCTAAATGTTAATTGTATCCAACAGAATGACTTTAAATGAATACTCTGTCAATAACACTGTTATTAATGTTCCTTGATAGGCATGGTTGGAATATTTTGTAAGATTAGTCTAATATTTCCTACAGAATCCGCTTCATGTGTTGTGTTATTGCGTCTACTTTGGATCAAAACCTGCTTGTAAAGCCTTGGGTGGCTTTTTTTACTCTCCTCTCAAGAATTCCCGTATCACGAAGTTTTGATAGGAACTATTTTACTACAGGCATAGCAGTGATCCTCATTTCTTTGGACCACAAGCATAAGTTTAGCTGTTAAATTGGTATTTTCTGATTGCTCAGCAGGGCGTTTTATTGCTTTCACTGGGTGCAGCTGGCACAGTAGGAGGTGATGGCATTAAGGGGGACAGAGCTAAACTTGGTTTAGCCACGTGAATATTTTGATTTATGCCAACTCCACCTCTGCCTCTCCAAGTGACCATGGCAGGAATCATTTGGCAGCAATTCCTCGTTGTTGGCCGCTCACCTGCCTGAGACAGAGCGAGGCAGAGAGGAGAACCCGGGTGTTTGACTGGAAAAGGAGATGGAACAGCTTTTCCATGGTGCCCCGGGTGTATCCCTGGCTGGATCCAGAGGAGCAGCAGCAGCACCAGGAACACCTGAGCAACACGTGGGAGCCTTTGATGGAGCTGCTTTGCCGGCAAATCCTCGGCGAGTTTAAAGCACTCCCAGCCCACTTTGTTTGCAAAGAGCAAATAACTGATCCAAAGCCTGAAAGCCTCTGTTTTTTTTTTCTTCTTCCCCTCCTCTCATCTCCTTTTTCTCTTCTCCTGCTGTTCCTTCAGATTTAGGCCTTTTGTTTCTTCTCCTCCAGACATCTGTCCTCTGCCTGGGCTGCTGTTCCAAGGACAGATATCCCACCTCAAGTCCAGTCCACTTTGATAGTTCACAATGACACACCAAAGCTGGAATAAACACATAGCTGGGGGGGGAAAAAAAAAAAAGAAAAAGTTAAATCCCTACTTGAAAACCTGTTTTGTGTTTTCTTATTTCTTAAAGTTATTTTTAAGTGTTTAAACCAGACCAATTATAGTCAGAAACTACTTCACTTAATCCATTCCTTTATCTCCTGGGAAAAATCACCAAAGCAATTCTCAAAATGTTTAAATCCCACAGTGTGCATAAAAGCAGCAAGTAAATCTGCTCCTTCCCAGGCAAACCTTAAGGATTTCACTGACATCTTTAATTAAACCAGCAAATAGGTCGGTTTCTCTTGTATTCTGACCAACACACTGTCAACAAGGAGGGGAAAAAAACTGAAAAGGAGGATTTGTACTGAAAAATACCACCAGAAACATTTGTATAATCATGATCATGGACTGGAACAGGAATGTAATCAGGAATTATTAAACATTATCAACTACTTCCTGGCAACATATTGCTTGGATAACACTCCTGCAACTACAGGAGAGTTAGTTATGAAATAATTAAACTCCAAAATTGGAAATAGAACAAAAAAAAGGCAAACCCGAAATGCATGAAGCTGCACAGAAGAAAAGTATGTTTATGTCTGCGAATTTATAAGGACGGATTTAATTCCAAAAGGGAGAATTGTGCAGTTGTTATTAGATCAGTAATAAGCACAGATGGCTGCAAAGGAACCATTCCCCAACCCATCCTGCCATCTCTACCCTGCAGCACTCGTGGAGGAGAAGGAAATACAAGAGTAGGGAGCAGCAGAACTGGGAATTTAACGCTTTTAAATTTTGAAGACCGAGCCTACGTCCTCGTGTGTTATTCATTATCAGTAACATTCCTGGCAAATTCACCCAACACAGATTTCCAGACACGATTGCCTAAGCTCCTTTCAGAAGTTAGACCCGATGCCACCGGGCAGCTTGTCACAATCTCCTGTCGATATCAGCCCCGTACAGATTTTTTTTTGTTTTCCTGCAGGAGGAAACTGATGTTCCCAGGGATGAAAAGGTTGCACGCAAAAGCAGGATCCAAAAATCCTGCTCTCAGCTCTGTGGAAGAAGGATTTATGATGCTCAACTAGCAAAGATAGCAATTAGCTGGAATACTCAAGAGCAGAGAGCTTGACAATCTGATGAGTTATTCTTTTGAACTGGGGCAGCAACTCATGCATAAATTTCCTTGTAAACAATTATTACAGAAATGCACTGTAAACACAATTAATCATCTCAAGGTGTTATCTCTAGGTATTTTCCCCACAGATTATGTGCCACTTGCTCAATAAATCAAATTTTAACATAAAGACATCAATAGCTGGTATTATTAATATTCCCATTCAGCCAAACATGGTTGGGTAGAAGCTAACAAGCTTTGATTACATTTTGAAAACACAGAAAGTATTACAGAAAATGGGAAAAAGATGTGAATTGTGAAACTTTGAATGAAAATAGGATTAAAGAGGAGACATATGAATCAGAACATTGGCTCAGATAAAATACGAGTACTTTGTAATTTAAAATGCATTTTCACTGATATGAATTGGAAATAGTACAGTACGTCTTGTTAATAGGAATATTAAGTTTTACATCATCTTAGATAGGTTCTTCTTAGGAAACTGTATTTACAAGAGCCTTGCAATAATAGGCTGCCTAATGTTTCCATAAGATTTCTTCTCGTGATATATCCCAAGCACATTTTCATCCATTGTTCATAATTATCAGCTGGGGGTTGGAGTAGCCAGCAAAGGGAATGAACACATCTCGCTCCGTTTCATCTCCCACGGCCCACGGAGCATTAAACAACCTCCACTCCGGATTTATTTGAAATCCACCCTTTCAGAAGCCAAGCTCCCTTTGGAGATCATCCCATGGACTTTGGCAGGAGTTGAGAGGAAAGAGTGGTTCAGCAGAGTGGGGAAACCAGGGCCTGGGGAGAGCCTGATGGGGTGGTGGGGAAAGGAAAGAGGAATTGTTGGAGTAGGGAAGAGGGGAGAAGGAACACAAGAGGAGGAGGATGCTGGAGACGACCAAGAAGCATCTCTCCAGCCTGTCAGCTTTGAATGGTTTGCAGCATGGGGACGATATAAGAGATGTAGAAATATAAGAGGCACAGAAAACAGACACTGGAGGGGCTCATGAAAGTGCCCACAGGAGTGTGCCACCAGGAAAGGGGACAGGAGCAGCGCAGAGGAATTACCAAAGGGGTTTGAAAGACAGAGGGGAGAGAAAACATCAACATCTGCAGTTTCTTCTCAGTTACTCCTACTTACCTTATCAACATAATTATTCCTGTTTACAAAAGAATGACATGTTTGCTCAGGCTTCTGCTACTCTGCCCCGTGGCTCGTGAAGCTGGTGACACAAGCACGCCAGCCCGGTCAAACAGGTGGCACTGGCAGAAGGGCACTTGTGTTCGTGGTTCCCATGGTTGGGAATGAGTGCTCAACTGTCCCCTGGGGAAGGCCACAGGGGGTACCTGAGAGCAGAGCCCCTGGGAGAGGAGACCGGAGATCACGGCCTTGACCTTGTCTTCACGTGTGAAACCAAAGACACTGAGGGAAGAGGGAAAGCAGAATTTGCATCTCCTCACGTTCCTCTGCTGATGGTCCTTTGCTGGTCCTCAGTTATCTGTGCAATATGTTCTGCAATGACCAGATCCACCAAAAGTGGGGAATCAGGACAGTAGGGACCTGGGGGAGAAATTATCTTATTCCACTCCTCTGCAATTAATCCAATGTAATCTTTCCTCAGATGTCCCTACATTTGGAATCAAGACCGCAGGAGATGGATACAGAAGTTTCAAAGCCTTTTCATACCAGTGTGCTTTACTTCTTTGAGTTTATTCATCTAATTTGGCAGCATCCTGCCTGTCTGGGGTGATGATCTTCAAGATTTTAAGAAGTTTGGTCACCTCTTCTCTTCAAGAAGCCGCCTCTTTTATGATCATGATGCAAGGTATTCATTTTCTATTCACTTCCTGAGCAGGATGATGGAAAGTGGCCAACAGACAAATCACACTAAAATATTGACCTAACGGTCCCCGAGATTTTTAAACCGACCCTATGCAACGAGGGTAGGAATAATGAATGTATTGCGTGTAGAGAGATTTATTGATTGATATGGACAGCAAAATAGCAGTGCTCGATAATTATTTCAAAGATCAGGAAGTCACCTTGGTATATTATTTCTGGGTTGTTGCCAATTTTTGTTACTGTCCACTTCTGGTGTCCTGTACAGCCCCCAAGATAATTTGGTGTCTGCAAAGCTCTGGCTTGCAAATGCAAGTGAAAATCAATTAAAAGCACGAGCACATCTGTGCGTGTGCAGAAAAGGGCCGTGTTTGGAGACATTTGTCCCTTTATGTCAGGGATAGTCCTTACGCAGCAAACTTTATCTCACCCAGCACCGGAGAGTGGAAGGGAGGCAGCTGAGAGCCCATAAAACACGAACAAAGGGGAGCAAAATTTACTTGATGAGCCACCTCAATTCACCTTAATAAGTTCTCATCGTGGCGCTCTCTGGCATTGCTGATGCGCTGCACACCATCAGCGCCGAGTGGCTCAGATGAGTTTTCTGCTTATCAATGGCTTCTTTTTCTTTCCGTGTCTGGCAAATTTCTAATAGTGGCTGATTTCCTGTATGCAGATCCCATTTATGGTTTGTAGCACTGTATTATGATGAATTTACACTATCAATGAACATTGCTGAAGGGCCTCATTAACTTGTGCAGGCGGTGAATTTGTATTTTTCAAAATGCCACTCTTTCTCTAAAGAAATCTCGCTGACAGTGGCAGTCAAGTACTTGACTGGTTAATAAGGCAGCTCAAAGGAAACAGCTTCACTTCACTGCGAGTTTTTGTCCTTGTTTAATTTCTCCTCCTTTCTCGACAGGTTTGGAGGATGTGCGAAGATAATATATTTCAGTTTTTAATCTCGCAGTCCTGCTGACTACGATGATATAAACAAAAGCAGAAACACAGAAAATTATAGAGATACACTTAAAACAGAACCGGTAATAAAAAACCTGGGGTTCTGGCGGAGATTTCGCTCAGGCACTTCTCTACTTGGCATAATTAGGAAGTTTCTTCAAATCCTGCTAAATCCCAGCTCCGTTTTTCTATGCCTGCAAAGTGAACAAGATAATCATGCCCATAATGCGGGGCCTAAAAACCTGAAGGCATCAGCACCCAGCCCTCCAGACAGACTGCAACCTGCAAACAGTTCAAAAGCAAGCTTGTCAGACTGGCTGCGACATATGGAGCTCCAACGAGAGTATTTCCAGATATAGGAAATACCAAGCATTCTGTAAACAGAGTCGTTGGGAGTAGTTTTTTTGCAGGGATATTTTTACGACTGGTAAGTTGCAAGAATCTGTTCACAATATCTGCGCTCTCGGTTACCACCTGTGTTTTTCTCAGCAGAACGTGGGTAACATGCAGGCTTTATGATAACAATTTTTTTTTTTTTTTTAATCCAGCACCGTGTCTTCCAATACAGCCTCAAAGCTTTGTGGAACCTTCAGGGAGTACGTGGAAATCTTGTTCTTTGAAGATGACAATATTTAGCTCTCGGAGATCTTTAAATGTAGCTAAACGTTCACGAAGGCCATTGGCATGAGGAGGGGGTCTTTGGGGCCGGGGTTTTAGGAGGAGTTTTGGGCACTAAGGTTGGCAGAGCTTGGCCAGGGTAGCCTGGGGGAAAAAGTTTTTACAATGAGGGTGGTAAAACACTGGCATGGATTGTCTGGAGAGGTGGTGGATGCTCCATCCCTGAGAACATCCAAGGTCAGGTTTGACGCAGCTCAGAGCATCATGATCTGGTTGGAGATGTCCCTGGTCATGGCAGGGGGTTGGACCAGATGACCTTCAAAGCTCCCTTTAAAAGACCCTTCCAACTCAAACCATTTGATTCTACGACCTCTCCTGCAGGATCTCAATGGCTCAAGAGCCACTCCTGCATCATCCTGCTCATCTGACTCACTGTGGTCTGTGCCGTAGGAGGGTGGAAACGGGATATCCCAAATATTTTAGGTATGGCTAGAAGGGCTGGGCCAGGTCAAAAAGACGTGCAGGAACCGGGGCTGACCCTGCAGAAGAGACGTGCTCAGTGTTGCCTGTGCCATATGGGCAGTAGGAACCACAAACTGTGAGGTCAAGCCTGGGAAATGGCAGCAACAGGCGAGACAAAAAACGCATTTTCATTCAGTCTCAGGATCCAAATCTTAACACGGAGCGAGTATTTTCACTCTTTCTTTTAAACATACATGAACACATATATAACAAATATGTCTCTCTCCATACACACATTCCCATATAGATGGAGGTGAAATAAATCTGTAAAACATGAGAAATGACATCCACAAAGGTACATTTTTAGTAACATAGAAGAGAAGTGATTGACAGAACAAAGCATATGGAAACGAAGAAGAATCTAACCCACATTTAGATCTAAGAAAAAAATATTTGCCTGAAGGGAAAATATTAATTAGTTTGTCTACATGCAAGATAAAAGTCTGGAAGACATATCCATCAAAAGGCAGCAGAATAAACAGCAAAATGGAAATTATTTGTAAATTGACAGTAAACTTGGCAAACATTGAGGGGGTAAACAAGTTATTTGGCATGCAAAGCACTCAGAAATCACAGCCTCTGTCAGGAGGCATCTGTGCATATATTCACTTATTTGACAGAAATTAACATTTTGCAGAAATCTTTGTTGCATGCTAAAGATTTCTTCACCCTCCTTAATTATTTTAATTGCTGCTTCAAAAATGTTCCGTATAAACATGAAAAAAAGACATTAAAATCCACCAAGTCCAGTCCCACGTTATCAATAACACACAGTCCCTCTGTACAGGAGTTTAACACAAAACCCACGGAGACAGAAAACATTGACGGAAAAGAGCCACATTTGTTTTTTCCTCGATTGAAATTTAAGAATCACGCGAAGACTTCCTCGGTGTCATTTCAGCCTCGTGAAAGGCTTCAAAAACAAAACATTGTCTCACAAACAAAATAATCCAACTGCTGAGAGGCTCAGGGTTATGGGTTAAGGGTTGTTTTCCCATTGTTTGGGGGAAAATGCACCTTCGTGCGCCCATAATTCAGGTGGAAATTGGAAGTGACCGTGCCATAACGAACTCTATGCTCACTTTTGTTCAAGAATAATCCAAATTAATCTCCACTTCAGGTATTCCCTTCCTCCCCTGCATGGTGGGTGCTGCTGAAGTCCTCATCAGCCCAACCAACAACTGGGTTCTAGCTGTTCGGGGAAAAGATGGATGGAAAAGATGGATAATCTGAAGGTGTCAGGCTCAGAGGAGTCCTGGCACTACCCCTGAGGTCAACAGAGCCACAGGAGACCAAGAGTTGCACCAAGAAAGCATCGAATAAAGGACAAGGTCTTTGAATTTGGGTTGTCCTACAGGAACGGGGACTTGAGCCAAGCTCCATCAGCTTCCTGAAGCAAAACCAGGCTCTGCTGTGGATACACAGACTTTGCCACAGGTGTTTTGGTGGCAGGACAAGGAGTTTTAGCTTGTTTTGTACTGAAAAAAGAGCCGATTCCCCAAATTACACCAGATTTCCTCAGTGTGGTAGTGGTACTACACTGCTAATTATAGCCACGGATTTACGCAAGAAGCTACGTTACAAATTCAATGTAAAAATAGGTTTTTCAAATAGAATCTGAATAATGTTTTCTGCAAAATGTAGACCCACGTATTGCACTTGACCCTCCCCGAGTGTAAATTCACACAGTTCCAGCAGCAGTTTGATCTCAGGTGAAGATGGAACCCTTTAAACACACAGTAATTCTCTATCACACTGGAGCTGTAACAGAATCCACCAACAGTTTGCAAAGCTGAACAGGTCCAAAGAAAAATCACAACTTGATAACAAGAGCTGGCCCTTGATGCACTGGCTCCTTCTCCCAGTGTCGCTGATTTTTTGCCATGCCAGACCAGTTTGATTAAAACAGCAAAATCAGGAAGAGTTCATTCAAACACCTCCAAGCACTGAAGGAAATCTCATGTGAGCCCAGATTAAAACCCAACAACAAAAAAAAATGAAAGTGCTCAACTTTGCCAAATCCGAAACCGTTTGTTCCTTTTCATCAAAATGAAAAGCAAGTCAAATACTCCACTTCCTCCAGGAATCCATTTCCAGGTCAGGCTCCAAAGCCAAAATGTCTTGTTTCCTGCATTATTTTTACTCTGTATTGTAACATCAGAGTGATTTGAGCAGTTGTCAGGCTGGATGCTGGTGATTCCAGGCATTCACAGCTACTCCAGGGCTGTGGTTGCTGCAACTGGAACAACAGCAAACCCTTGGAAAGCTCTCAAAAATGCCTATGCAACTTTTGATATCTATTTGTCATATTTGGAAACACTAGATTTGTGGGAAAAAGTCCAGAAATATAACACAACAAAATGAAATCAATGGAAAATAAGTAATAAGCCAAAAATTATTTGTATTTCCATGACAACTCTGTAAATACTGAGTTGTAATGAGTTGCCGAGAGTCTCTGGGTTTTGAACACCAAATTTCTGGAGGTTCAGTGAGTTGAACAGGCAGGAATTTATAATGGGACTTTGGGAAGGAGTTTGGCAGGCTTTAAGAGGAGCTCCATGCATGGATCTGAACATGTAGGCAGCTGTGGGACACCCCTTCCTGCTCCTGGGGAGAGCAGTGACAGCAAACACTCGCCCCAGATATTCTTTGCCCAGAAAACAAGTCCGGTGTTAATCCGGAGAGTCGCAAAGGTTGGAAAAGCCTTTTAGGATCATGGAGTGCTGCCACCGACCAGCACTGCCACATCCACCACTACCCCATGTCCCTAAACACCACATCCACGTGGGTTCTGAACACTTCCAGGGATGGGGACTGCACCCCTGCCCTGGGCAGCTGGGCTGGGGTTTGACAAACCTTTCAGTGAAGAAATTTTCCTTCATATCCAACCTGAATCTCCCCTTGCACAGCCTGAGGCCGTTCCCTCTCCTCCTGTCCCTGTTCCCTGGGAGCAGAGCCCGATCCCCCCCCGGCTGCCCCCTCCTGTCAGGGAGTTGTGCAGAGCCACAGGGTCCCCCCTGAGCCTCCTCTTCTCCAGGCTGAGCCCCTTTCCCAGCTCCCTCAGCCACTCCTGCAGTTCCAGCCCCTGCCCCAGCAATGCTGCCTTTCTCTGGACACGCTCCAGCAAAATTATCCTTTCTATCCAAGAAGATCCTTCCTCCAGTGCCAGACCATGAGCCATTGCTGCTTCCACAGCAAAACATCACAATTTTCTCACCTTCAGAGACTCAGAATTGTAGATCAGAGACATGTCCAGTGAGCTCATGGGAAATCCAACCTTGTATCCCTGCTGGAAGATAAGCAATTCCCTATATGGATTTCCTGAAACAAAACAATATTTAAGCTTTTTAAATAGCTGAAAACAACAGCAGGCAAGGCAAGCTCAGTCCTACAGGCACAACGTCCATCACACACAGCTCCTAAAACGGAGAACATCCCTCAGTTGTTCCAAGTTCCCAGCAGCAGGAAAACTCCTGCCCACCTGAAGGAACACCCATCCTTACGCTGGCAGCTCTAGGTCTCCTTTTAACCATTCACAGTTATATCACCTGCTATAAACAACCATTTCAGCTTCCCAGAGGGTGGATCAGGATCTTCTGCTCTCACCTGGGACTGGTTGTCTTCTGCTGTTGGTGCTGAGATTCCACAGCACCACCACAAAGCAAAGCCCAGGGATGACACCAGGCTTAGGAATTGTTCAGGATCCTTTTTACTGCTGAGTTTTAATGTATAAGTACAATGAAAGTTTGGCATGATTATGCTGCATTGAGAAGAAGCAAGACTTTTCTTTCAGGACAGAAATCTGAATAATTAATTAATTAATTAATTATTATTATAGACACGAGGATGTATTTCACCCTACGAATTTTGCCCTGGCCGTTACCTGGCTCTCTGCTACTCCCTGGGGCCGCTGCTTCTCTCCCAGCACTGTGTGGCTGTAACTCCATGTACCCAATTCCAACCACTTCAGAGGAAAGGAGGAACTTTTAATACCTCATGCAGCACCAGTAGTTACCACATTTTTTGGAAATTCTGAGCTGACAGCTCTTTGCCCCAGATGTTTAACTCCAGGAAGTGCAAAACATCACCGATAACCTCAGCTCCTACCCAAGCTGAAAGTCTGGGCATAAAATAATTCAATCTGCTCTTTCCAAACCTTTATTTAGTATAAGCTACAGCGGTGCTCTCCTTGCTGTGATGGTCTAAGGGCAGAGAGGTGAGGTTTGCAGGGAGTGTTATGACTTTTAGAAGCTCGAGCAGCCTGGCTGGCAGGAGAGGGACAAGCTCCCAGGCATACAAGGACACACATGCTCTAAATAATTTATAAGGCTGTTGACAACTCCAAGTCGTGCCATGTGTTATTTTGATACCTTACTCTTCAAATGTATAATGCCCCTCTCTGTCAACTCTCAAGTTTTCCTGTGCCCCAAAGCTTGTTCATTTTTTCCGTCTCCAGCAGCCAGTCTAAGAAAAGATCTTCCCTCACCCTGCAGATTTGGCCTCTTGAGAACAATGTGAGCTTCCAAATGTCACCTGCCCCTGGTCACGTTCAGACCTTGGCTGCTTTACAAGGCCAGCCTGAGTTGTAAAGAATATCCACTGCTGAGGGGCTGCTGTAACTGCTCTGTGCATAAAATAAATGCATAAAATACGGGAATACTATCAAATGTATAATGGCTTATAACAGATTATGGTTTTCTTTTCCTTAGCAAAAATATCTTCAATTCATAAGGGAAATATTTCTATTAGTGTTTATCCTTTAAACACGGCAAAGGAAAATATTTGGAGAGAAAAATCTCTTGAAGACACCACAGTTCTTTTGTATCTTCAGTTTTCAGCCCGTCACTCACATTGTTTCTCCTCAGTCAGCTCAACGGACTAATTCTATTTAATCCTTTTCTTTTTATATGTAAAATGATACAGTTTAATGCTCCACAGTTTAATATCTGTGAAGTTTTATCTTTATTTGTTTGGGAAATTTGAGTCAGATACTCACCTACTGTAATTTCCCAAGAACAAACAAATGAAAAAGGGCAGTCCATTTTCATGCAAATCCAGCCAGCTGTTTAGCTCGGCCTGCCCTTGCCTTCTGATGTGAGGATCTGCATAAAAACCAAAGTGGAGATATGATAAAATATAAAAGGCTGACAATAACATGCAAATCGAAATCAGTCATTGGAAAACTGTGGACTCATTGTCATCAAAAGAATTAGGTGGCAGAACAAAACAAAAGAGCCCAGCTGATAAAAGTAACTATGGCACGATGGCTTTAAAATCTACAGATTTCTTATACCACAAAGAAAATTGAAATTAAACACCTCTCTAGACTGCCTGCTTTTAATCTTTTCCTTCTGAGCTGCTTCCTGACATATTCTCTGTTAACTTTTTATCAAAGGTCATTTATAATCATATTTCAGAGATAAAATAAAAATAAAATTGCATTTATTTCCAAAGTTTTAATCAAGTGCCCAGCAGAAAAAAAAAAGCAACGCACCTCAACTAAAATAAGCAGCTGAACTCTAAGAATTGCAGTCCAGACATGCTAAGATATTTACAGAAAATATTAGTGGCGCCTTATGTTTCAAATCTAGAATTTTTGGGAATAATTTTGCTGTCATTTAGACTTGGAGTTAAAAATGATGATGAATTTTGGGTGGTTTTAAGGCCACAGAAAACAACAGCAAATCTCCGAGTTCTTATATCCCACGAGGCAAAGATGGTGCCAGAGGGTCTCCTGCAAGGATTAGTTTTTATATACGAGAACATCCCCGTGTTTAAGAAGCTGAGAGAGTATTTTAGTGATCTCTTAGAAGAATTTTCTGAAAATCTTCAACAAAGTGTTCAACTTGGTTTAAAGTTTTCTTGCTAAAAACTTCCTCATAAAAAAACCATGGATTTCCAAAGCAACATATTTTTCATTCCAGGGGAAGAAAAACTGTTCCCCAAAAATTCCAAAATATTTTCATAACTAGGCCACTCTAAGAACAGAAATTTAAGAATTTCGCTCTGAAGTTGAACAGGAAATAAATTTAGGTTTTGTTTTTCTTTGTATGGATATTTCATTTATATTGATGGGATTGGGGTTTTTTTAGAGACAACATCAAGAATTTGGTTGTAAAAAGAGAACTAAAAATAAGAAATTTAAGAGAATGTCAAAAGGCAGTTTTTCAGTTCATGTGGATACATCCTTAGCTTAAAAACTGGGCTAAAAATTGCTAATTCCACATACTGAAGTGCTCAATAGCTGGGAAATGCTGGAACTAAAAGTCCCTCTGCAACTCTAATTTGGCCCTTGCCTGTCTTCACCATGATGTGGTTGTTAATTACTTGCTCACACACGGCTTTTCTAATTTTTTTTCCGGAGAAACCCAGGCTCATAAGTGCCCAGGAATGACTGTGCATGGAAATAAATCAGGATTTTTATTTTGCTGCAGTCTGTAGCTGGTGGATACACAGTAAATCATGGAATTGTAGAATGGGTTGGGTTGGAAGAGACCTTAAATTCCATCCATTTCCACCCCCTGCCATGGGCAGGGACATCTTCCACTGTCCCAGGTTGCTCCAAGCCCCGTCCAACCTGGCCTGGAACTCTTCCAGGGATCAGTGACCTCACAGTCAAGATTTCCTTTCCATGAATGAACGAGGTGAATGAAGCCAGAGAGATAAAAACCAATTTATTGGTGCTTTGGAAATATCCTTTATCTCAGCGCCTGATTATGAACTTGTAAAATGGAGCCAACCCTCTCTGAAAGGAGGAGATTCCTCTCTACTCATACGCAAACAATTAGCAAAGATTAATTCATCGTAAAAAGCCCTGGTGAGAGGGTCAGAGGAAAATCCATGAGGAAAAGTCCAGAGTTAGGACAGTGTTTGGGAAATAACAGATGATGAGCATGAGAAAACCACACTTGCAGAGAGAGGAGGAGAGACTATTCCATAGGGTCACGGAATCAAAAAGGTTGGAAAAGGCCTTCGAGTTCATCAAGTCCAACCATCAGCTCAGCAACCCCACCGTGGTCACCACCGACCCGTTTCCTCACGGGCCACAGCCACAGGTTTTGAACACTTCCATGGAATGGTGACTCCATCTCTTCCCTGGCTCCCTGTTCTAATGCTTTACAACAAAGAAATTTCTCCTATTATCCAATCTAAACTTCTCCTGGTGACATTCAAGGCCGTTTCCTCTCATGCTGTCAATTGTCAACTGGGAGCAGAGCCCGAGCCCCCCTGGCTCCACCCTACTGTCAGGGAGTTACAGATCAAGAAGGTCTCCCCTGAACCTCCTTTCCTCCAGGCTGAACAACCCCACAACACATTTTAGTGCACATCACAGAACAAAAGTCATATAAATACATAAAAATATCTATGTGTCTGCAAGAGCATTTTCTGACTTTTCAGTCCTTAACTTGCCAACCTTTGCATTCCATTGCTCTCTTTCAAATGCAATTCCCCAAACAACAAACAAGCCAAGCCTGAAAAGTGTTCAGCCTGCAGGACCAGACGACCTTCCTTCACTTCATCAGCAAAACTGGGACCTCTAGACTCGTTCTGCCACCTCCTGTGCCCGAGCTCCCCACGCACTCTGTGACAGCAAACAGCTTTTTGTCCGTCCCCCGTCGCTCCAGACATGGAAAACACACAATTTGCCGGCGTTTGCACAAACATTCGGCACTGAGAAAATAATGCTCAGTTGGGTGGGGTTTGTGCTGTCCCTGAATCAGCAGGAGGTGACCCCAGAGCAGAGGGAGAAGTGTTCTTTCCTCGGCTCCTCCGGTGCGGCCGCACCAGGGACGCTCCGTATGGGTGTCGCATCCGCGCTCGGAACTGCGAGGAGACGGATCAGCCTCGGTGCAGATGGACTCAGCAAGTGCAAACAGATTTTTAACATGCCTATAAACTGGGGCACAGGAGGGTTTTTTGACAAGAACAAAAAAAAAAAAAAAGCGTCAAGCAATGAAGTACCTGCTCCAAGCCTGGAGGAACTGGAGCTGCTTGGGAAAATTATTATAATTTTGAAGACTGTGAAAGAACACGCATTCCCACAATCTCTTAAAAAAAAAAAAAAAAAAGGGGAAAAGATGTTACTCGTTTTAGCAAAAGATTCTAAAAAACTGTTTAACTCACAGCTGGCACAGAAAATATCACCTCCAACATTTGAAGTCTGCCAAAACTCCAGGCGGATTCCAGCAGGGAGTTAAACGTGGAGCGCTGGGCAGCTGACCCAGCACGGAGCCTGTCACTGCTGCAGAGGAGATGCTTCGGGGGCAGGGAGATAAGAGGCACTGGGAATTTAAGAAAGTGAATCGTTCCCAGCGGTGGTGTGATATCTCTGGCCAACTAATTTTGATTAGGACTGTGAACACCTTGATCCTCATCCCTCAGGGAGGAAAATCTCCCTGCTGAGGGTTATCCCAGGAGGTGATGGAGAAGGGTGATTACGGTGCCCATGGAAGCAAAGCCCTCAGGCAGGGTGGGAATCAGCTCAGAGGACAAAAAGGAAGGAGCTCTACGGTCTCCCTGGAGCCTTCTCTTCTCCAGGTGAACACCCCCAGCTCTCCCAGCCTGGCTCTGGAAGGGCTCCAGCCCTTGGAGCACCTCTGAGGCCTCCTCTGGACTGTCTCCAGCAGCTCCAGGTCCTTCTGCTGTTGGCCCCAGGGCTGGAAGCAGCTCTGCAGGTGGGGTCTCACCTAAGCAGGGCCAGAGAAGCAGAATCCTCCCTTCCAGCTGCCCATGCTGAGGAGGAACCCAGGACAGAGGGGTTTTCTGGGATCCAGCGCCCATGGCTGGGACTTGTTGAGCTCCACATCCACCAATACCCCTGAGGCCTTCTCCTCAGGGCTGCTCTCCATCCATTCCCCATCCAGCCTGGATTTGTGCTTGGGATGGCCCTGACCGAGGGCAGCACCTTGTACTGGTGTAGCTCCATGAGGCTTGCATGGCACGATGCTTTGGAAATGCCAGTCACGGTGGAGGGAAGGATGTCCTCCCTTCCTGAGGGTCCTAGAGAATCATCTCAGACCTGAGCAACCCCCATCTCCTCCCCTCTGACTGGCTTATCTTTGGCAGGTTTGTGGAAGATTCCCTGTTCTTTCAGCCAGCCATGAATTTCGCTGGAGTAAGAGCAAACATCACTTTAATTGAGCACAATTACCATCGAAATCTGTTACCTAAACCAGGATTTCAGTAATCACTACTCAAGCCTCAGGAAATAAGGAAATTAGCTTCAAACTCAGAGATTTTAACAAAAATAAGTGATAAAGTCTTTTTTTTTTTGTTCTTAGTTTATAAAACACAAGGTAATTTGAAACCAGTGGATTAGCAACACAATTTTCCTTTTTTTTTTTTTTTCAAATGGAAAACAGGAATTCCCAGCCCAGTGTTACAGCCCAGCAAAGAAAGTTTTAAGCAGCCAGTGGGTGTGGGTGATTGCAATGTCCCCAAATCCGAACCCTGAACTTGGTGCAAACCAGTTCTCATGTCCTCGTGCACTTATCCAAACCAAGCCAGGCCCCCAAACCCTCTCCAGTTGTCCCCCATACCTCTGGTGACACACAGAGGTTCGTCGGTGTCACAGGAGCATCGTGAGGACTCGAGCAGACCAGAACATTTCAAAAGCAGCACGAGATGACACAAATGCTCAGCCCTGAAAATAAGTCATTTAGCAGTAAGTACATTTTTCTCGTCGTTGAAGCACAACATGAAAGTTTTGTGTCAGTTTTTATCCTCCAGATGTGTTCCTAATGTTGTCATCGATAGCAGCACTTAGTATTATACCATTGTAATAGAAAAAAATACTCAACTCCCATTTTGAACTTTTTAATCTTTCCCTATGTGCCAGAAAGTAGAATAACTAAAGCTTATCTATTTATGCCTGTGCCTAAATCTTCAATGCATATATAAATTTAAATCTCATTACACTATAACACACTGCTTTAAAAATACGGATACATTTTAAGAGTCTGCTACACATTTTTATCAAACAGAGGGACTTAATTTTTATTTTTCTTCCACATAAAGCCAGCGAAATCCTGCATGTTAATACTTCAAGAAAATAAACTTGTGTAAAGATTTGCCTATCCAAAGTACAGTATAATTTAAATTTAAATCCCTCAGAAACCCAAAGCACTGTGTTTATAATATGAGAACAGCGGGCAGTCATGCCCTTGACTGGAGGGCATGTCAGCCAGTCCTCTCCTTCCCTGCAAAACCATCAGGCTGGCAGTAGTGACAGATGAACAGCTTACCATTAATTTCTCCTCTTTCATGCCTTCAATCCAAATGGTGCATATTCTCCACAGGGAGGCATCAAGGTCTTTGCCTTTATTTCTCTTGCATACTCGCACTGACTTATAAATCAAGTGCAGATAAGAAGAGAGGGCAAATATCAATCTTTTTTTTTTTTTTTTTTTCCTGGCCAGTGCCCACTGGCACAAAACTGAGCTTTGACTGAAAGGTTCTTCAAATCTTTCTGTGATTCATAGGCAAGGGAGTGCTCGGCGAGGACAAAACAACAAAGGAAATTTGAGAGGGAGGATTTGTATATCTTGGCTTATAAATTAGAAGGCTCCTCTCCGTGATGTTTAAATATGGGTTCCCCAAAAAAAAAAAGAATCTAAGTTGTTATTACTTTATTGAAAAAAAATCTTTGTGGAATATAAAGCAGGCAGTCGCTGGAGCAGCTCTAATCAGCATGTGGTGTTTTCCCCAAGCAGGCTGACTTTTGGGGGGGCATCTCTTTGCCACTGAAGCAATTCAATCCTTCAAAACAGAGTGCCTTTTGCTGTTACTTTGCAGCATTAATGATTAGGTTTTGTCTCTCTGGAAAAAAAAAAAAGTAAGAAATCTTATTTCAATTTAAAATACAAAGAGCCAGATCTACATCCCGTGCAAACCAGTGGAGCTCCACGGGCTCTTGTGCAGCTCTGCTGATTGACAGTCAGTGGAAAATTGTCCCCCAATGTTTTTTAAGTTCAGTGGTTTATTAACTATATTTTCCTTGAAGCCACTGCTGCGTCTTTCGAAGTTCAAGGAAAAAAATATTTTTATATATGTTTTAAACCAAGTTTCACGAACCATCTTAGTTTGCTGTGATTTGGGGGGTTCGTTAGAGACTTAGATGCTAATTCTGGAACCAACCTGCCAATGCAATGAGGGATGTGGGTCTCCCTCCTCTGGCTCTCTTATTTTCTTTTGGTGCATTACCAGAAGAATTTGCTATTCAGTTGCAATAAATTGATCTTGCATTTAAAACATATATTAAATCATTGGTGTGAGTGATGCAACATTATTACACGTCAGGAAAAAAAATCTATATTATGATAGTTGTTGACAAATGATAATATTATTTTCCGGCTAAGCATGAGGTGTTAATGCTGCTAAATGGCTGCAAATGTTGACGTTAAAGGCTGCCTGCTGGCCATTTCCAGGTGACATATCTGGGGATTTGGGGCTATTTCATTTTCCAGCCTTTTTTAAGGCTTCAGGCCCCATCCATAAATTACAGCTGATGACAAAAGTGGAAGCTAACAGTGGCAAAATTAGGCCCACAGGCAAAATAATTATATATACAGCCTTTAGCAGTGAGGGAGAAAGCCATCAATCAGCCCCCAATTATTCACTAGTTAATCAGCTCTGCCCTTCCTTTATTGAAGGGTTACAGTGTAATTAAGTTGGCAGCATCCTTTTAATTCATCAAACATACAACACATGGCGGTGTTTGCTGCAATCAGGGGACAGCACCTTTGTGTGCCTGACCTCGCACTGCTGTAGGAGAGGGGGAAAACTTCAGAGGGAAGAGAGACTATTTGTGGGAGAGCAGCGCAGCCCCCCGGCCCTGCAGGGTGGGCAGGGCTTTACCAGCACGTGAGGAACACGTGCCTGCACCCAGGAGTAAACCCAGTGGGTGCAACCACTGCAGAAAATTGTGGGTTGGTCACTCCTCACCCAGGGCAGCTGGTTCTAGACCATGGCTCAACAGCCTCTTTCCTCTTCCCAGCAATCCTGCTCCGACCATGAGAGCCAAGCATCCCTCTGGGATCCCCAGATCGATGGTGAACTGACCACCAGAGACAGGTTGGCCCTTTCCAGGCCAGCAGAGCAAACAGCCAACGGATTCGTTTCTCCACGAAATATTTTTGTGGAAACCACATTTCAGGGAACAACAAAAGCAGTTATTTGAAGGCAGCACGGAGTTTGGATCCTCTCTCAGATTACTGACACTGGATTTTTATGTTATACAGCAGATTGGTATTTTCAGTGGCTTTTTGCTAGTAAGGAAGTATTTGGCCATTGATTTTTATCTCACCATTAATGGAAATGACTCAAGATCCTGCACTTTTCTATCTGTACTAAATTTTAACCTGTGGATGCCCTCAATGGCTCTAACTTCTGCCTTTGTATGGAAAGCCCAGTAATGCCATTTATTGTGCGTGTCATTCTCCTCCTATATTTACCCGACCATAAATCTGTTTTCCTGCCACATATACTTCCTGCTCACGGCATCCTTGGAGAGGCTGAATGTCCTAAGTGTCCTTCCTACCTTGCAGAATAGACACAGAATTATTTATTCATAAACAAGCTCCATGTTTCTAACCTGCTTGTAATAATGAAGTTTTATACAATCATCGGCTCTACCGATGATTCAGGCAAACAAACCCAAACCCCTCAACATCTGCACGTGCTGGGAGTCTCAATGCTCAGAAGCTTTGGCTTTTGGACAAAAATCTTTTCTTGTTCTCACATGAAAAGTAAAAGACCATTGTCCTTCTGGACACTTTTGAATGGTTGTTTTACCTCATTCCATCAGATTGAAGACATTGGGATTTTCTCACTATTTAGCAAAATAGCTTTCCTGAAGACAGGAATTATAGTGATATTTCATTCTGGTTTTGTGGGTTTGGGGTGTTTTTCTCTGGAGAAGAAACACACACACACAGGAGTTATAATCCTCCAAGATACCAAGAGCAAAGTCTTGGCCAGATCTGGCCAACAACCTCCAGCAGCTCCAGCAGTGATCCCACCTGGACCTTGCCCTATCCATTTGCCCGTTATCTGGAGTCTCACCAAAGACTCACCAGGAATGTTTGACATCACCTGTGCTGTTCTCACTTTCAGCACTTTTGCCCCACCGGAGACCCCAGAGTCCAGCAGCTTCACAATGTTCCACGTTCTCTGGAACTGGGAGCTCAGACCAAGAGAGAAGGTGGAAACGTTGGCCCTTCTGGCCAGGAACTGTTGTCATCTTGTTAACACCACACGTTCCCCCAATACCTCAGGGAACCTGATGGTCTGAAATCACTTTGGCTTTTTCAACCACTAAATATCCACTTGGACAACTGTCCCAGTCTAGGAACGAGCTTGGTTTGCCAGATCCCATGGGAGAAGAGCTCTTGCTGACAGCCACAAGCAGAGATTTCCAACGCCAATCTCCACTGCCGTGGCCCCTTTTCTCCCAGCACTGGAACCTGAACTGAGCCTCTCAACATCAACATGAGCTACCAAAGAACCTGCCCCAGCAAAGGAATTTGTGTTAAATAACAGTTCTATTCTTGCTAAACCCACCAGTATTTGACTATTTATTTGTCTCCTGGTTGTACTCACACATCTCTTTACTCTTGGGGGATTTTTTTTTCATGACAGAAGCTCAGACTGCACAATTTAGATCCTGCATTATCTCAATGTCAATAAGTATCATCTTCTCCTAAAGAAAACACGTGCCATATTGCAAGTCAACCTCAGTCATAACTCAACACAATCATGTCATAATATAATTTTATACAATGAGATTGTATCTGTTGTTATTGAGGGTCATTGAATTCCGTCTGTCAGGGTGATGTTATTGAATAGGTTCAAGTAATAGTTTGTGCTGATTATCAGAAAATATGTTTAAAAACTGTCACTCTGTTTATATCTTTCAGGGTTGCATTTGAATTATGCAGATAAACGGGATCAAGAGGTGTAATGCAGCAAAGAACAATTCTTGATAAGAGCTGCAGAATTAAGTTTATATCAAGTTTTCTGAGAAAAAAAGGAGCTTTGCACTTGCTGGTTCTGTTTAAAATGTAAAAGACTGAGTGTACTAAAAGCACATTTAGATTTCTTGGTGTTAAGCTTAAAGTGCATTCCCAGACGACAAACAACAGCCAAAAAAAAATGTTCAGTATCACTGTGAAAAGTTGCACATGAGCAAGAACAGCATATTACAGATGCATTAATCTGATTTGTAAAAAATTATCCCAACACATCAGGTCAAGATGGTCAGGGAAACATTTTTGATGGACAAGATTCGTAGTAAAAATCTGCCAGCTGCAATTTTAAGTTCTGCAATAAAAAAAAATCCTAACAGTGACTAAGAATGTAAACCGCATCATATTTTTTTCCTAACTACCTAATTTTGCCATTTTAATATACAATTTAAAATTCATTGCATCTTGGTTAATTACATAAATTATCCACTTGAAAAAAAAAAGAAGACAATCCAGTGTGTCTACTGGAGCTGAACACAACAGCCCTGGTAGCAATTGTATATTTTTGAAATCTGAATAATTTGAATAATGTTTTGTTCTCACATATTTTCCATTGCAAATATTTCAGTCGTGTTCCTATGAATGTGTTCACTTTTTTCACGGACAATTTTTAAGTAAGAAGATAACGAACACTAAGAAAACATGGATTATGTGGGAATCTTAGATTATGGTGAGGTATAACCAGAAGAAGCACCAGCACTGCCACTGGGGCTTTAGTAAAGACTGAACTTTGGTTTAATTCAAAATTTTTCTGTGGCTGGTAAGAATAACACCCTGTTGCCCAGCAGAATTTGGAAGAGCCCTCTCTAACTGCTATTTTTTAGCAATAACTCTTCCTAAAAATAAAACAAAGTTATGTATTGCATTGCTTAGAGAAATTAAAAATAAAATACGAAAGTTCAGTTGTCTTCAGGTTTTATATAGTCAAGAATAGATCTTGTTTAAGGTCTCTGTCTGGATATTCATCTTTCCTTATGCAGAACATCAAAGGAATTCAACTGCACTTACTCATAGTTCCCAAGATAACTTTGGAACTAAATACGTTTTCTGTGGTAGAGATATTGGGGGGTAGAGTGGAATTAGAGGACAAGATTCCTCAGAGCCAAACTCACCTGGCTCCTCTTTCCTCCTCAGAAAAGCCCATTTCAGACACCTATCAATAGCCTAGAACAGAGATTTTTTGGAATAGTTGTGAAAACAAAACCTTTGATCAACCTGGAAATTGAATATTTAGAATAACCTCTGAGCAGGAACGAGCACCAAAATTCATGCTTTTGCATAGACAAGGAAATCTACTTTAGTCCTGACTTTCTAAGCAACCCAACTTGAAATAATTGAGGAAAAATCAACTTCCTTACAGAGAAATGAGAAAGGGGAAAACCGGACTTCGATGTGGAAGGGGATTCTTTGCTTTGATTGACACATGAGGTGGAAGGTGACCCTCATGGCATGAAGGGGTTTTTTACACAGCAAAGTTTCCTACCTGTCCCATGGAAAAAATACTCATTTTCTGTGATCTGTACCAAAAACCAGGCTCCAGGAAATGCATTTGTAAAAGGACAAGAGCTACAAAAACTGTGTGGAGTGGGCACCTCAATGGCCCAAAGTGACATCCCACCATCCCAACCTGGCACGATCCATATCTGGGAATATCAGCCATCAGCAGAGCAAGAGGAGACAATGAAAGGAGGCAGGAAATTTTGCATTCTTAGCACATAAACTCCAAGGGGAATATTAAGCTGAAAAACTACATTTTATATAAAATGTTTGCACGGCTCTTGAGCGAGGATTTTTCTTTGCATTCACCCTGCAAGAGCGTGGCTCAGCCTAATGCATTAGATTCATTTATTTTGTTGTGGAGCTAATGGGATGAAGATAAAGTGACTTCCAGGCAGAAAACCTTGTTAATCAAAACCAATTTGGGCCACTTGTACATGTTGTTCTGACTTCCTGAGTTGGAACATCCATTTTTTACCAGAAACGCACATGCCTGCAATGGAAAAATGACTGGAGTTTGTGTTTAATTTCTGGACAGCTACTTAGACTATGGCAATGTTTTTATCTGAGATATCACCCATAGACAGATTTTTCCTCCCTCAAACAAAAGCCCCTTATGTCTGGGAAAGGCCTCTTCCAATTTTAAAGGCTGTTTCCAAGATGCATTTAGGAATAGATTCACTCCTTGATACATTTTGCAGAAATTTGAGTAACTTGATGGCCTACTGGAAGCCAGATTCATATCCTGGAAAGAAGAAAATTGAGGAAAATCTCTTAAAAATGTGTTTAAAACAGAATAGGGATGTTTGTGATTCCTTAATGATTGGTATCTGGATGGTTTTAATATGTTGTTTGAAGAAACAAGGTGCCCCCATGGAGGCAGGCCTCAGAATGGAGTAAGTGGCCAATAAACATTTTGACCTCTTGCCACATTTTCCACAAATTATTAAGAATGGGTGCCAAAGTAAAAGGCACTGGAAGGGAGACAGTTAATATTAAAAGACAAAGCAACAATCACTAATGAAGCATTTGAATGTTTGTGAGTGAGAAGGAAATGTAAATTTACCAGGGACATTTATTAGCAGTAGAAGCAGAAAGGTGTTGAAATCTTGCATTTGTGTAAAAAATGCTTGACAGTAGCTCCCAGCACTAAATCTCTCCCCCCTTCTACACACCAGGGCCTGGATTTGCCTTAATTTCTCTTTATCCTGTTTCTTGGGAAGTAGAGAGGCTGTGCTAAGGCAGACCAGTGTACAGCAACAGCAAATTTAACTCCTTTAAGCCTCCCTGTGCCCATTTTTCTTTGTAAAAGCAGACAAACCACCGGTCAGACTGTCCAGGTTCAACTAGACATGAGTGAAGCTCTTTAGGCCTGGGGTTTAGGCCTCCATCTCTTTGTAGTTCCTCAATACTGGGTTAAAATCTCTGAGAGAAACTAAAAATCTGCTTGAAGAGGGAGCAAATTAAGTCAACAGAAAGTTTTGCACAGTTTCAGATGAATTATTAAATCACCTTCTGCAGTGCACAGCAAGAAACCCAAAACTGCCCTTGGGATTTCAGACTCCAGTGAACTTGGTCAGTGCTCTGCATCCCTAACAAGCCTTGCAGTCAGACCAAGGGGCTTCTTTGTGGACTTTTTTTTCGCATGCACCATCTGGTAAACACATCCCTTTTTATCCCACTTACTTTTGTTTGCCTGGTCCATGTATTTCTTTATCTGTGTTTTCAGATGCTGTTAAACTCCCCTCAGTATTTCTGAAGAAAGTCTGAGACTCAGTAACTCGGTATTCCCGAGGCAACCTGCAATAACAACCAGCTCAGGATTGCAAAGGATACTCGGTCAGGAAAGGGATTTCGTTTCTAGTGGGCAATTGCAAACAACAAGGGAAATATTATTTTTTTAAATTAAGATAAATACCTTAATGGTGTACTATTAAAATAATGTGCCCAGTTCACGCAGACCTGAAAAAAAAGAGGCTCCTATCAAATTTTCCCTCTTCAGGGATACGTTCTTGTTAGCAGCACGGGAACATTAATCACGCTGAGGCTGCTTGGTGGAGCCACACTGGAAAAACGGTCCCTTTGTCCCCATCTGTCCCAAGCCCCTTCTCCTCACACCCACCAACTTCCCTCTCTGCTGCCCCCCAGCTCCTCCCCTACGGCCACTTCATTGTGGGGGTGCAAGGAATGGGATGCAACCCTTCCTTCTCTCCTGAGCTGCAGTAATTGACTCTTACATCATCTCCAAACCTCTGTACACATCTGTAAATGCCATGGAAATGCTGCTCCTGGACCCACCTCTGCCAGCCCAGCACAGTGCAAGAACTTCTCTAGAGCAAGGACTACGAGGACAATAACCACAGAATCATGGAATTGCTGAGGTTGGAAAAGACCTTTGAGATCATGGAGTCCAACCTGTGACCCGACACCACCTTGTCACCCAGATCACGGCACTGAGTGCCACATCCAGCCTTTTCTTAAACACCTCCAGGGTCGGGGACTCTACCACCTCCCTGGGCAGCCCCTTCCAATGCCCAGCCACCCTTCCTGTGAAGAATTTCTTCCTACTGTCCAACTTAAACCTCCTCTGAGACCAGGTTAGACCAGACAGAGAAAAGACCAAGAGGCAGACCCAAGAATTGCACTTCTGTGAGGAGCTGCGTGTTGACCTCAGGCACAGAGCAATGTAGTGCCGGTGTCGTGGGTGATGCGACACCACCAGGAGCCGACCCGGCTTTGTGGGTCAACATCTTGACACAAAACTGCCATGGTAGACCCTGTCACACACTTGTACAGCTCTCATTTAGCAGGTGGGATAGCGAAGAATATAAATAACCAGCCCTGAAAGCAACAGTCCTGTCCTCTATTCTGCAGGTCACGTTAGTTCTCTACCCTAAGCAAGGCAATGAGGAAATAATGACATGCAATATAGTTAAAAGTGAATGCCTTCATCCTTTTGTTGTTTATCAGTTAACAAAATGACATTATAGAGATGCTTTATGTATTTATTGAAGGGCTGGGAACATCTATCAAAGCTCATTTCAGCTATTGTTAACGCCATCAGACTTGTTCTCTTCTGCCACGAGCTGGAGCAGGATTGTCAGCGAGAGATGACTGATATAGGCAAATGATTTTGCATCATTTGAGATACATACAGAAATATAATCATACCCAAGGTCAAACATTAGAGAAAGGTTGGGCATTTGGGGCAATGAAAGCAATGCTGTCAGATATTGAAATCTCAGCAGGAGATTCAGCTCCATTAAAACTGAATACACAATTACTTTCAGCTTGCTACTTTCCATGCATGTATAACTAGTTTGTTCATCTTGGTGCCCCCTGCGTTAGGCAGGAAAGGTAAGATTTGAATATTTGGAGGAATGGGGATGGTTCTCCTTTCGCAGGAGTGATAAAATGACCGTATAACACCCATGCAACTGGTGTATGGCTTCAACAATTAATCTGCCTTGAAGAGCAGACCTCACTGATAGGAGGAACTGGCTCTGCCCAGGTACCTTGGAATTCTCCACAAATATTTGGCTGAATTTACGTGAGTGGCCTTCCAGAGGATGCTCCTTTGGTGGCCAGAAAAGGAACCCTGAGGTGCCTGCCAAGCAATGCCGGTGGAACAGCACGAGGAAGAAAGAATCAGAGGAAGGAAACGAGGGGAGAAATGAATGAAGGATCATTCGGAAAAAGAATTGTAAGTAGACATTAAAAATGGCAAAGGAGAAAGATGGTGGGAAGGGCTTTGCTCAGATTCAGACTTGAGCAGGGAGAGCAGGGAGAAGCTGCGGGAGTTATTGGTGTTTTGAAATTCAGCTGTTTCCAAAAGCTTCTTAGTTACCCATAAATTGTGCAGGAAGGAGAGAAACTCCACATGCACTTGGCTACTTGTGCTACTCTCTGCTGCTTAATGCAGCCCTGAGAAGACACTTCCAACCTCAGAGATGTCCCACCAGCTTGAAACAATAAATATTTATTTTTAAAAAATCATCTTTTTAAGGGATGTTCCTCCCAAATCTGGATTTGTCATCCAAGGCAGCACTACCATAAGTATCATTCAGGCGTTTCAGACTCTGTCATCAGTGACAGAATGGTATTTTGGGATCTCAGGGTCAGGCTAAATTGATAAATTCTTTGACCTTGCCTTAGAAACTAAATAATTCCTGTAATATTGGGGAGATTTTGCATTTGTATGTGCTGGTTTTTATTTCTGAGAGTATGCACTGAACCTCAAAAAGTAACTTAAAGTTTCAAGTTTTATGGAAACCCCAAACCCCTGATAATTTTCAACTTACATTTCCACATTATTAATGTTATGAAATTTCATCTAAGATTGAATTATATGGTTATAAAATTCCTTGTATTGAGGACAGCCACCAAAAATTTTGGGTTTATCTTATCTGGGTCCTTCGTGCCATCATTTCCTGATCCGTTTAGAGTTAGGAGGACCCATGGAATGTGTAATGCCAGGAACATATAAATGCATTTACTCTCTGATTTTGACACATTATGATGCAGAGTTCATGCAAATTAATTTCTGATATTACACTCAAAATTTTTAATTCGCACGGAATTTGTAAGGAATAAACACTACTAATAAATAATATGGATGAATATTGAATAATTTTGCTATTTATTGAAGTCACAATAAATAAAAAATATCCACCTTGTGCCCTTCAACTTTTTGAGTGTGAGGCTGATTTACATTCCCAGCTCCAAATACCAAGGAATTGTTGGGGATGTCATTTGCCATTCCCTGTTAACACATTTGTTCTCTACTTGCCAAGGCTGTGAAGCACTGACTGAATATAAAAAAAAAAATTAAAAGTTTTAAATTCGGGATAAATGGGAAATATTATTTTGTTAGAAATTTTTACCCATGCAAACTTTTACCTCCTCGCAGTTATGGAGCACCAGGATCCATGGCAGCTGCACCCTGGCACACAGGGAGTGTGTCACTCATCCAGTAATTCTGAATTTCCCATACCTTTCACATCAGCCTCCTCCAGGGAGCATCTCTGGGCTCACGGCTCACCAAACATCACCTTTCCCAGGTGGGGACCTGCGTTGTTCTCTCTGGGCTCTGGGGTGTGAAGGCTGAGTTTCCCTCACACCCCACTGCAGACTCTCCTCACGCTGACCCAGTGTTTCTTCTTGGACATATTACGAGGCACAAAAACAACCATCATGTACAATTCTGCCCTTTAAAGGTAAAAATACATCGTTGAGCAACATCTCCTGGAAGAACAAACCCTCTTGGCCATGTCTTTCAGAAGCAGCACAAGAGGAACTGGCACGCACTCACCTCTCGAGTCTAAGCAGTGTCTCCAGCCGTGGCTCCTCCAGCCCATCCCCTTCTTTCTTTGGGAAGCCTCTTGAGGTAGAATGAAACAACAATGAAAATATTGAATTCTTTGAGGTTGTCCTCTTCTCTGAGGACCTGAGTCACGCGTGTAAATATGTACATGTGTGTGCACACAGGTGTGCAGGACAGGGATCACCCCAAGAATTGATAGAGCAGCCTCTTGCTATTTTTAATTTTATTTTTTCCTGCTCCACATGTCCATGGTGTCTAACACATCTCAACGGTCTTTGAAGTTCCCATGCTTTCAAGGTCTCGCATCTGTCATGCTATCAGTACTCTGCCACAGATGAAAAGAATATAATTATGGATTTAGTGTAATCATTGATTTCTGGGCTCGAAACCATTCAAAGAAAGGTCACGAGTCCACATGGCTGCCCCTTAGGAAAAGGATTTGCATATGACTATTTTATTTAGCTGAAGACACCCCCAATTAAATGTAGACTCTTCTCTTCAGGCTCTGCACCTGAGGCAACTGGAAGAAGACGGATCAATCCCTCCCTGTGCCAACTGCGCCTCGTTCGCGCGGCGCCGCCGCCGCTCCCACCTGGCAGAGGCGGCAGCGGTGACTTTTCGCTCACCAGCCCCTTTCATTCAGGAGGCAGCAGCATCTCCCTTTGGAGAAGTGCCACGGCAAGACGTGGAGGACGTGCATCCGAGGAGCTGCACTTTTGGGAAGGTGGCAGGGTGCCAGAAGATTGTGCCTGAAGCAGGGGAGCTGCTGTCAACCCTTCAAGCGTTTAAGTTACTGCAGCTCCGCGAGAGCCGCAGTGCAGATGTAAAGACATAATTTTGCCCACAGTGTTTGGATTAGCAGTAAATCTACTAATCCAACACAATATCCAAGGGGCCGTGGCTGGATCTATGGGTTCATAAATTCACACCACTCCTTTTATTATTCCGGGCCCCAGATGGTTTCAAATGGGCACGGGCATAATGAGATCTTGGAAGACATTATTATATTCTTAGGTCAAAATTCTCAGTCCAATCTCTTTTATCAGGCTCAGAGCCTTTGTGTCCCTGAAGTGCTAATACTTTATGCTGATTGACTATGCAGGCATCGGTGGGAGTTCACATTATTTTTGATACAATTATTATTGACAGCAAAAACTCCACCAAAAAGAGAAAAATCCCATTTTTATTACTTATGGTATCCCATTGCCTGGAATATACAATGCCTGAGACCTTCATTACGGTTGTGTTTTCATAACAAAACAGATGAGAGGGGGAAAAAGAGGCCAGGATAAAAGTATTATTTTAGTAACGGGAAGACAAAGTATGAGCTTGATCATAAAGACCAGTGAGCTTTATAAATGCATCTTTGAACTGAGAGAGGCTTTTTTTTTTTTTTTTTAAATAAATGGTTCTTTGAACCTGGTGGTTGTAAGGAAGTGAAACAGAGCAAACTTTGAAAAGTGTGCTTGTCTGAGGCTCCTTACACCATATCTGGCTGAGAGTACAGGTGGCCAAGCACAGAAAGTTCCTGCCAATTTCTAAAGTTACACTTTTATCCACTAAACAAGCATCCTGATCCGGGTTACCAAACAGGGCACTCAACAGGAGCCTCCAAGCGCATGTATTAAATATCACTTATTCCACAGCCTGGGCCATCCAGCCTAGTAAAGCTTGATCTAATACTGTTTCACCCTTTTCCTGTGCTCGCTGGATTTTGGGTAATGGACCTTCCCAGGGGACTGCTCTCAGAAAGTGTCTTCAGTAGAAGAGTTGATGCACATGCTTCTATTTTAAAAAGCACATGTTCAGCACATTTCACTTTTGTGAAATGGAATATGGTTTAAGTTTGTTTCAATGAAAAAAAAAGGGATTCTGCTGGAAGGACTTATGTCAAAGTGCAAAAGGTTTTGTACACAATGAACAGATTTTTTTTCTTGAGGGCCAAAGAGGAGACACTAAAATGAAATCTCCCTGCCACAAAAGCAGTTGCTGTTTTACACACAGAGAAGCTACAAGGCGGCTTGTTATGAATTCTCCATCTTTGTATTTATTTTGGATTAGACTGATTTAATCTAAGAGTCACATCAAGAAAACCAGACCTTGTCTTTAATGAGAAACTTAATATGTATTCACAGTAAACACTTTAAATGTCAAAGTTTAATGGACAGTACTCAAAGGCCATTATTATAGCAACGTGCTTTTATATCAGCATGGCTGATGAAGAGCAATTCTTTTAAAGACACTCTTCAAAAAAAATCAATATAAACTTTAAATAATAACAATAAAAACCCCCTACAGTGCATCTTAATCCAGAGGAAGGACAGTGACAAACCCCTACATAACCAGGAGATCAAAATCAAGCCTTGGCAATGACTCAGCCTGAGAAAAAGGGTGAGCTGCACGACTGCAGTGCCCTGCACCAGTGAGAAATATGAACAGAACAAATTTGTATTCAGCCTTCTTGTACCCTGAGTTCATGCCTAAACCCACGTCAGCGTCAACCTCCCCAAGCTCAGCTCTTCCCTCCTCTGTGTTTTCCTCCCCCAGGTCCTTCTCACCCAAAGTACATCCCCACGTCACAGGACACAGACAAATGCACCCCCAGGAGTCACTTGTGCATCATTTAAAAGTTCTGCGCAGCAAAACTTAACAGAGGAATCTTGTTCTCTGTATAAAAACGTCTGGAGTCTCCCATCTTATTAACAGGAGCCTCTTCCTCAAATCCCAAGCCTTCCAACACGCCTTCTCCATCCCACTTCCCCGGGAGTGCGGGGGGTGTTGGGATGGAGAGCTCAACCCAGCAGGCACAGAGTGCTGGCGTCACTTTAGCTTGATTTTACTGATTAAAAACAGTGCCACGATCTGCTTTTTTCCCCCCATAACTCCCGGCAAGGTCTGATCCACCCTTGGTCCAAACACACCCCAAGTGTCCTGCGTTTCCACGCACACTTGGGGTCATTATATCACAGCCTATTTACAGATCTACGGTGGACACTCAGATCTTCTCAACTGCATTTAAGGAGCGTTTCCATAAAGATCCTTGCACATATTCCAGCATGATTATTGCTCACCGAAACAGAGGGCGGAAAAGCTCTGGAATGCCTGAGTGAAGATTTGTCTTGATCTGGAAGGAACTGCTTCGTACATTAGTCCCGAAATCGAAGGCTGTGACATCATGACGTTTATCAGAAAGAAGAAAGCCTGTTCAAGCAGGCTGAGGTTTTATTTGCAGCCATGGATACGTTTACCAATTTATAGATAATTTTATTTAATTGCATTTAGAATCAATTAAAGCAGTTCATTTACATGGAACGATGTAGCAACCAAAAGCTGCTGCTTACTCATTCTCTACGCTGAGAAATTTTCCCTTCGGCAGTGGGGCTGAACTTTAAAAGGAAAAGATAATAGTTACATTCATGCAAACCCAGAAAGGCACCAAAATAATTCCTTTTCAAACAGATTCAGAGAGATCAAAACCTCTGGTTTATGCGGATTCAGTCTCTGTAACCACCTAACACGATGCCACGTTATTTTTATCTGGGCAGGCAGAAAGTACAGAAATGAGGGAAAGAAGAGAATTTCTTTTTCCAAGTGTTGCTACTCTACAGAGTCCCTTAAGGAGAATTAGCAATTATTGCATATTTATTTAATTTGCTGAGTAATGACTGCGTGTGTGCTGTTTCACTTTGGTTACATCTCTGCTCCAGTCTGAGCTGCTGACAAGGGAGAAAACACCACAGACAACCTGCAATCATGGAATCTCCAGAATTAGCCTTAAACGATTCTTAGAGAACAGCGACCGGTACGAACGTTAATTGGTTCTGACTTCTTTTGCTCCACAGCGGGCATCCCTCTTGCTTTGCTGCCAGCTGCTAATGAGGGATGGAGCTCTTTGGCAAAGAGCAGCGACAGCAGTGGAACAGCAAAAACCAGGGCCGTGCACGGGATCTCGTTCTCTGCTCATCCCACTCGAATCAGATCCATCTCAACAGGGTTTGTGAGGTACTCAGGAAGGGATGAGGTCCCTGCAATGCACATGGAAATGAAGGAAGTGCCAGCCCTAACAGCCTGCTCTTGGTACCCCCCAGCCAGAGCACACACTCAAAGGGGTGCACCAGTGATCTGTTGGGTACACCTCGAACTCTCCATTCAGATTTTTGAGGTAACAGCAGAAATGCCAACCAGCTTAAAAAAAAAATAGAAAAAAAGAAAAGAAAAAGGATAATAATCCCTCAATGAGGCCCATTTTTGCCACTTGGTGTTTGTGGAATCCTTGAATCTACCTACAAAACACTCGTCAGCCAGACTGACAATACTCGGAAACAGTCAGGATTGGCCTCCTAAAAGTTGTTACCCTCTTTCCGTCCTTTGGAAAGAACTTTGTGGCTACTGCTCTGAAAGGATTTTAAAAAGGCATTGATTGATCACAATGCAGAAATCTCTGAAATCCACAAAAAGTGCAAAAGCAAATAAACCCATAAAATTTACTACTGCGTTTTAGTATCTGGATCCAAATAAAAAGAGTGCACTTGATGACAGAGCATTTGTAAAGATGCTAAGAGGCAGTGCAGTGGCATCTTCAGCATTAAATAGCACACTAAATAAATGCAGGCAAAATTCTCCAAATAACCTTACAATATCCCTTAGCAGTTATCATCTCAAATTGAAAATTCGTGTTTTTCTAATTGGCTTTAATTGCCTTGATTAGGAAAAAAATAATCCAGAAGTGATTGTCCTTCACCTCTCCATTTGTTGTTATTCCCAGCAGAAGCCAAGGGATGTCCTTTGGACATGTTGGAGCCACAGGAACATGTCAGAAGCCCGAACAGCCCTTGCATTGCTCCCTCCTGCCTGGCCTCCTTTTAATTAGCACCTGAAGCCAAAAATGGGAAGGGAGAGGTCGATCTCTGTCCTTGCAACTCTTCCTGGGACATTTTGAATTTCTGAGGATCAGCTACACAGTTTAATGGTGTTAAAAACATGATGAGAGAGATCCACGTCTACCATGTCTGCTCTCTGAGCAGTCAGCACTGAAAGTAGCAGGAATCTGGTTTTTTTTGTATTTAATTTGTTATGCCACGTCCTCTGCTTGGTTTTAGATCACAGAGATTACAGGATTATCCCTCTCCCAAACTTTGAATCATCTTCTCACATGCGATACTGTTAAAATTGCTTTCTGGCCTCTTTTCAAATGGTGGCTGCTGAATGATCTGCTCTGAATTCTAAATAAAGTGAAACTTTAAATATCCCGTGCTCTGTGCTTGGAGCATTCAGCTCTGGAATGTGCCAATTCCACACACTCAGGAAAAAAAAACCTCCTTTTAATTAGCAGGTGAGTCTAGAAAGTCAATGCTATCGTAACCTTCTGGGGAAGAAGGAGCTTTGCTGGGTGCTCCCAACTCTCTGACAGCATTGCATAAAAATCAGGTGTGATAAAGGGGAGCACAAGAAATTGGTTCTGTTGTTGTTTCTGGGATCTGTCTCTACACGGCGCAGGAAATGGACGGAAACTTTTCAACCCAAACACTGAGATTATGCAAAAATTCCTGATGCACCTGGAAACAAAGCAACAAAGTGAGAGAAGCCTCATAGGACACCCAAAAGGGAAGGACTGGAAAGCAGATTTTCCAATAAAAGAGATGAATAAAACAATCGATAATTGAAGTCGATTTGAATCTGGATTTTCTCATGAGAACTGCCACTTTTTCCAGGGCACTGAAGATGGGTGAACAAGAGTTTTTTTGGCTGTTTGGGTTTTTTGGGAGGTTTGTTTGTATGTTTCTTGGTTGGCTGGTTTGGGATTTTTTTCTCCTCTTGGATTCCAGCAGAGATGATTGGCATCTTCCTTAAAAAAATAGTATTTTTTTCATGGTTTCACATTTTGGTGGTTCTTGCTTTAGTCACAAACTGCTCAGGCAAGGAAAGTAGCTCCAAAACCCTTTTCAGCCTGGAGAACTAAAAATAATCCATCGCTATTCAGCAAAACCTGAAGTTTTGAGAGGCTCTGATTCAGAGACCTGTTCCCTTTCCCAGGTAAACCCCACCAAGACACAGCTATAGCAGAGTCCCTGTCCCGGGGTTTTGCCTGGAACACTGAGGAATCTTTAGGGATCTTCCTCTGGCCAAATTTTTTCCAAAAACCTCGAGCTGCCATGGGTCCAAAACAACCTGCATTCCCCAAAATCGGAGTAAATTCTGATTTTACTGCTAACATTTTTCAGGAGGACAAAGGAGCAAACCAATTTTTATGAACATGGACATAGGGAAACCTCTTGAGCCAAATTCTTCCATATCACCTGACAATTTAAGTATTTCACCGCTGCATTTGACTGAAACCCAGGTTTTCCACTCCAGCTCCTTTAGTGCTCCAAGACTAAGCAGATCCCTACCCTCGACTCCCCACGTTCCAGATGTGGCTGAGGGTGGTTCACATCTGGATTATTTAACCATTATGCTCCGTTTTTGCTGCGCTGTCTCCAAAACGAAGAATCCAACCTAAAGCTTTGCCGTGCCAAGAACCTGCAATTGTCCCCTGAAACCAAAGGTTTCACCACCGAGATCCAGCAATTCACGTGTCTTCATTCATTCCTGACATATATCTGTATATCTGGCTTGTAAAATTTGCTGGGTGGCTAAACGGGATTCAGTTGTTTCTAAAGAATGTAATTTTCCCTGGAAAGTTTCCTACAAGTGCCTCGTTGCTTTGGAATTATTTTTATTCCTCGCTTTTTTAAAGAATTTTTTTTTTTTAACTTGCTAAAAGACTAAGCATTATCTACTAATAACATGAAGATGCAGAAAAGAAAAGGTCAATTTAATTGGAGCTACTATTTCCTGGGGTTTAAAAGGAAAATGTTGAAGCTAAGATGACATTGACAAATTGCTACTATTTATTTAAATTGTGTAATGCAATCTACCAGTAGTTCTATAATCTGCATGTTTGAAGCAGTTGACCCGTCCAACTAATGCAAACAAATTAGCCTCCCGGGTCCTCCCTAGATCCTATAAGCCATTAAATATCCTAATCTAACATCGTTTAATACACAAACTCTCCTAGTGAAAGTGTTACAGGGAATATGCGTTATAAAAATCACAATATACGGGGTCTGAGCCCACTGAAGGCCAGGTCAGCAAATTCGTCTTTCCTGTCACTCAGCCTATCATTTATTTATTTATTTTATCATTTATTGGTTATTTCACCGCAATGGGGACACATTTTGGGTTTCCCTGTGCCATGGGGTTCAATCCCTCAAAAGTCCATTTGAAGCTGGTTTAAATGTTGGAAGTTCAAGAGTTCCTACCACAAATATATTGTATGAATTTCATCCCAATCAGTAAATTTGTCTCGGGGAAGTGTTTGCCTATTAAACGTTCCCAAGGAAATTAAGGCTCTATTATGGCCGTGATACACAGGCTACCAGCAACTCTGCTTTTCCCCCTGATTTACAGAAATGCCAATCCCGAGACTTCACAACTCATGCAAATAAACTCACCTGAAGGGAATAGGATTGTTTGTCTCAGTAAAAAATGAATAAAACCGGGTGTAATTAGTAAAGCAATAATTCCCCCAGGAACTCAGTCCTGGTGCTTTGTGAAGAGGGAAAATTGCCTGTTCTCCATTATGATAAATACACCAATAGAAACCCACATTATTATTATTTTATCATACTCAGAGGTCTGTTCTGGAATTTCTCCATGAGTAAAGTCCACCTCAGGCAGGAGCAAAACCAAGAGACATCCGAGGGCTGCCCCGTCCTCCCCTTGATTTCTCTTGCCCTTGGATCAGTCCTTTAAAGAGCAGGGAGTCAATCGAGTTTCATAAGAGCGAGGAGATAGATAAAGGTAGCGTGGAATGATTAAATCAATCAGGAAAGTAATAGTCCCATAACCAAAGGAAAGTCAATAGGTTATATATCACTGACAGCCTATAAAGTCATTACAGGAGCTTATGGGACTGAGTCACACAATTAATTGCCAAGGAAAAATCTCGTGGTTGCAGTAAAAAAGTGTATTTTTAGCATATTGATACAAGAAAGCTGATCCTTTCCATGGACTTTTCTGGAAGATAACTAAGCAACAACAAAAATAACCCCACCAAACTGAATTCCCTCAAATTACCAAGCCATGTGGAAGAAGCTTTTTCCAAGCTGTTACTAAACTTCCTCCTTACAAAACATGTTTTAGGTGGAAAAAGAGACCTCACAAATTTTATAAGGAACAAGCTGAACCTGTTTTTCACGATGGAAAGAAATAGATGGGATCAAGGACCACCTAGAGAAATCGCAAAAACGAGGAGAAAAAAGAGAGATTCTGCAGAAATTTGGGAAATCTTTCTGCCAGAGCACAGATATTAATAGTTTCACGTGCCTGGTTGTGAAAAGCACAATGGATTTGAAGAGCTCTCTGAAGAGATTTAATTTCAATGAATGTAAGAGCGAGAAGGAGCTGAGCAAAGTGCTCTGATTCAGAGCCTGTGACCTTTCTCAGCAGAGTCATCAACAACTGCTCCACTTCTTATACTCACAAACACAGAAAACAAACCCCTGTTATTTTAAAACCTTGATCGATACATTACAAAACCAAGGAGATTTAAGCAAATCCAATCATGAGACCCCGATCTCTGCCTCCTGCTGCAGGTGTGATGATTTTACCTCAAAGGGGGCTGTTTTTTCACTACAAAAATTACCACATATTTTCCTTTCTCTGAGGAGTCATTAAGTGACTCATGGATGAGATCGAGAAAATTGATACTTGTCAGAGGTAAAAACAATGATCAGTGGAAGAGGTAAGTTTATCATAGAATTGTGATTTTCGGCTTTTTTCACATTCCTTGCCTAGTTTGGAACTGTTCTGGTTCATAACAATCAGCTATTGTCAGCTGCTAATTATTAATTTCTCTTGGTTTAAGATCTTTTAAGCTGAAATGACATCGAAAGGAGCTTTGAAAGGTAAAGTCACTCAGCCTTTTCTGAATTTTGGTTCAAAAACACGTTCTTTAATTGCACCAATACCAACTGGTGCTTCGATTTCCCCTTTTCACATCATATCGGGATACCTTGGACCTGCATTAAACATCCCATCACCCTGAGAAACCCAAATTACTTTGCAGGTTCCTTCCACCTGAATTTAGGATTTACAGAGGAGCGTTTACAGAGAAACAAATCCGCATTACCATGAACGATAACGTATGAGGTATTTTAAATGAATAGTAATTAAAATTTAGTAGGATGATAATACGGTAATTAAATATCAATTGTTTGCGCAGGACCACTTATTGAGTTTAATAAGTATGTAAAAGATATTAATCTAGTTGTCATGCAATTACCTCATTGAGGGGGAGTGGGAATATGTGCGTGTGTGTGGGAAGAACAAATCATGAAATGCAAAATTCAGTTTCAAAGCTGCCTTAAGGTTATGACAGAACCAAAGGAAAAAAAAATTTAATAAATTGCTCTTCCTCTTCTCACTGTGGGACATCCAGGGACAGGCAGCGGGGTGAGCTGCGGGCATTCGAAGGGCTGAGGAGGGGATGTGGACGGGGAGCAGAATCGCAGGATCACGGAATGGGTTGGGAGGGACGTTAAATCCCATCCAGTGCCACCCCCTGCCACGGGCAGGGACGATTTCCACCAGCTCAGGGTGCTCCAAGCCCTGGCCAAGCACAAGGAACCACGGCAAACACAGCTCTCTAAATGCTCCTTTTCAAAGATCATCTGTGCACTTATTATAACACCTGCATACGATCAGGTATCAACCACCACACCCAAACCCCCTCTTTAGCACTCAAGAGAATTATTTGGGTTTCTATCTGCCACGGGCTGATGTTGCATTAAGTGCCCAAGACATGAGAATGAAATCTTTGGCCGTTTCCCTGGGATTTACACATTAATGATGTTTCCTGCAAGGTTATTGTGACAACTGCACACATCTTTATCAATTTCTTTCCCCCCCTCCAGCCCAAAATCAAAATAGGCACTTTAGGGATCATAATTCCAACCTGGCAGGTTTTGAAAACAGAAGATGGGACAGTCCCCACATTTTTCTTATAAATTATCCATCCTTTCTGCAGCAACTTTGGAAGCAGTGCCAATTTTTTTATAGCTCAGAGCAGTTATAAAATATTAACCATATCAGACTTGATTTTTCCACAGCCCTGTGTGGAAAAAGGCAAGATTTTTATGCTCTCGTGTTTACATAGACATTAGAAGCAGAGAAAGGTGGCAGGAAATTTGAGTTCACTTCCCTGCCAGCCAAGGGGAAAGGACTTCACCTATGCTTTAACCAGCAGGACTTGGACAAACCTGTTCACAAAAACTCCCTGAGAAGAGGAGCCCTCACTTTCCCAGCAGAGTTATCTTAATGTTTAACCACCCTTTTTATCCAAAACCTTTGCTGCAAAGGAAGCTAATTCCTTCTTTTCTTAAGCCCAACAGAGAGAAAGAGGTATTGACTTTTCTGCCAGCAAACCCAGCTCCTTCAGCCCTGTCTCCAACCCACTTTTCTGAATCTTTCATCAGTTTTGGTCCTCCTCTGAGCTCCAATTCCTGCACAGCATCCTTAAAGAACCGTGTTTTAAAAGGGATCCTGCAGCACCCAGAGCCTCTCCTGCCTCCAGGCTTCAGAAAAACAGCAGAGGCAGCTTAGAAAAATGTTTTAAGCACAAACAGAAATGAACATGAGGAGAGGCTTCGAGATAAATTACAGGGCACAGTGCTTTTCCCACCTCCTCCCAGTGCTGCTTTGTGAAGGTGCCCAGATTTAGGAGCTGAGGGCAGAGAATGGGCAGCAAAATGTGCTCTTTTTTTCCAAACACGAGCTCTTAGACTATCAAAAAGCTTAATATGAAGAGAGAAAGGAAGAAAAGATGAAGTGAGGTAAAAATTAGGGTTTGGGGAAGAAAATGGAACCGGGTCTGTGTGAAGACTGGGGTACCACCAGCGGGGTCACGGCAGGGCAGCTCCGTGGAGCCTCTCAAGGGAGATTCTCTCAGCCTGTATTTTTTCCCTGCCAGTCGTCCCTGCAGCCATACTTCAACACATCCGTGTTCTGAGCCTCTTTAATTAATTAAAAGGAGGGAATAATTAATGCAGCAACTCTTATTCTGGTTTAGGCCATCAGAGAGAGGGTGGGAAGGGAGGCAAGGGGGCAAATGCACCTGAAATCGAGCTCTTGGGTGAGGCAAAGCTGCAGCAAACCCCATAAAGAGGTAACTCCAAACAATTTTAATACTGCTCTACATCCCCCCAAGGCAGCTGCAGGATACTGGTGAGTCCAAGCCACAGAAACAGCCGAGCTGGAAACCTTTCCAGCAGAGAAAATACTCTCTCTAAACATTAGGAGCTTCTGTAGGCTCAGATCCGCTGATGGGTCACATCATTTTTGCAGATCATACCAGTAGATATTGGGAAGACTCGCTGTGCCATATGTGCATCCTTCTTCTCTTTCAAAGCCATCAGTTGTCGAAGGGAAAAAAATAAAGAGTTGTGTTTGGGGGAGAAAAAGCAATATGCACTGAAGCTCAAAAGCAGGCGCGCGTTTGAAGTGTCACTTTTGGTTTTTATCACCATTTTATCACCACTAAGGGAAAGTGCTCTGCAGCTCACAGAGCGCTGCCTCATCCAATAACCCGTTCGGAGCAGGCTTTTTAGCCTGGTCATAGAAACAAACACAGGCAAAGGTAGAGGCAGATGATTAAATGGGCTGAAAATCCAGCCTGACACACTGGTACCAATCGAACAAAACCGGGGTCGGGGGAGAGGCACAGGAGCACGAACCAGAGCTTAAATTATCCAGCTTAAATTCCTGCTTTTCACAGCACACCCCCGGCTCCTGGCGTTGTATCACCTCGATTTCACGTCTGTATTCTGCAGATGGGGCAAAAAAATTCCCAATTATGAGGGTGCAGATGAATATTTCCACAATTCCACGATTATGCAGGAGCCCAAACGGGCTCTTCCAGCATCATCCCCACACGGGCAGAGCTATAAAATCCCGTTGTTGACTCAGACCACTGAGCCAATTCCCTGAAAGGATTTCTTAGGAGATGTTGCTCTCTAATATCTTTAAACCTACTTACAGATTTTTTTTTTTCCCATCATTTGAAGATCACTGACCTGGTGCAAGAAAATATTTTCTCTCCGTAGGAGGCAGACCTCTTCCCTTCCTGCGACTTTCAAACCACCAGAACTCTGAAGAGTTTCTGTGCATCTTTTCCCACTCTCTCGAGCACCCAGTTCCTTACCCAGGCAGACCCCCTGACGTTTTCAAAACATAAATAAACACTGTGTGCATTCAAACTCTCAATTTGCATTTATACCTGTGTATGTTGAACAGATTTACCTCCCAGCTCACTAAAAGTATATTTTTACCAACCTCTGTAAGCCACAATCTTTAACTCTCGGGATTCAAACGAACAAAAAATGATTTTTATCCTTGATTCTGCTGTTCTTTAATGTTGGATTTGTGTGAAGTTCTCGCACGCTTTTAGCAAATAAAGGCTCACTCCTAGATTTATCACAGAATAGCAGGAAGTTGACCTTCCAACTGCTCTGACCTAGACTTAGGAATGGTTTTTATTTCATTACAAAGATATTTGGGGTTGTAGTTACACAGAGCTGGGTGGGCCAGGTCAGTCTGGTTATGATGAAAGGCTGGTGGAGAGCTGGAGCTTTGCTAGGCTGTTTTGGTGGCGGGCATTTGAACATTCTGTAAAATCGAGGGCAGTGGAGGAACCATAAAAAGGTGTATTCCAGGATTTAAAGAGCAAATTTTCACTGGACTTGAAATCAAAGCAACAGAATCAGGTTGTGGACGTAGCACATCCAAAAGAACCAGACTTCAGCCAAACACCCAAACTGTGAGAGTACAAAATCAGCTGGAAAGACCATTATTTGTCAAGGCATCGCCATCTTTGGACTTTGGAAATGTCCCTCCTTTCTGTGGGAATTTCCATGCATAATAATGAAGAAAAAAACAACTTAAAAGAGAGCTTCCAGGAAAACAAATTAAAACTTTGTGGTTGTTTTCTATTCTAGTGCCTCTCCCTCCCCAGGGCTCTGCCCACACAGCTTTTTATACAAAATGTTATCGTCAGGGTGCTGTAATGAATGGTCATTACAGCTTCCTGTGGGGTCACAGCAAAAACATTCTTAGAAATGAGGGGCTCACAGCGTTCCCAGGTGGACAGAGCTGGAACAGGAGCTGCAAGACTCGGTCTGGTGAGGGACCAAAGGTCCCTCCTCAGCTGTAGGGATGGGTCAAGACACCAAGGAGCTGCCACGGAGGGCTGGGATCCATGTGATTTCTCCAGCTATTCCCAGCTGGTGCAACCCCTTCTACATCATGCCTTGCTCCTCAGCAGCCAACATCTTCTCACAGACCAGGCTAACCTTTCTTTTATTCACATTTACAAGATCTGTAACAAATACACTCCAAAAATGAAAAGGGTCTGATCCTGCTTCCCCAACAGCAGCGCCTAAAGCAGCAGATGGACTGTGGCTGCAGTGCTTCAATATATTCATTATTTAGGCCATTAATTTCCTTTTCACTGAAAACATCTGGCTCCTGATGCTCAGGGGGAAAAACAACGTGACCCAAAACCAGTTTTAACTACAGGTTCATCTTCTAGGAGGGCAGGTTAAATTCACGACCAAGTGAAAAAAAAAAGGAGTTTGTTCACTATTGGAGAGGATGGAAGGAGATAAAATTTTTTGTTATAACATTCTTTAAGTGATTTTTGTAAGGAAAGCTCACTGGATGCAGTTTTCTAATTGTTGCCTGGAAAACCCACGGGAAGAGCTTCTGCTTTTTCTTTTTCCTCGGGTGTTTCTCACAAGCAGAGCTGTACCAGTAACTAAAGCTGTGGAGAATCCCACACGGGGGCTCAGAGCATCCCCCGTCCCCAAAAACCCTCTCCCCGAAAGATTCCAGCCCCGACAGGGATTCCCACACATTCCTGCTTCCCTTGGACCCTTCCCCACGACACCAAATGTGTTTCTTGCAAAACCAGCAGTGTCTGCTCAAATGTGGGTTTTTAAAAGGAGACTTTTATCGAGACTGCTGAGAAATTGGGGAGGGATTTCACACATCAGGGAAGGCAAATCCCACCTACTAAGACAGGGAGGTGTGGCACAATAGCCTGGAAATGACACAATAATTTTCTACAAATAATTTCAGATGAAATGTTATTAAAACGCAGTGAAACCAACTATTTTCAGGCTCTGACACACATAAGGTAATTAATTATCTTATGGCGGTATCCCATTAAACAACTAAGGTTTTGTTGTTTAATAAACTAACGATCCCAGGGAGAAATTATTAACCTGTTTCCAGATTATTATGGTTTCTTAAACTCTCCACATTTCATGGTCCCAAGTAGGAAAGACAGGAAAGAATAATCTGGTGGAATTAAAGAACAGGAAACAGGTTGGTTTCCTCCAGCTCATCTCCTTCACTCACCCAACTGGTCAGAAACTTTGTCAAGATTTTCTGGGCTCTCACGCCAAGATGCGCTTTCTAAAAATTACTTTTTCAACTTTTTGCCTCTCAAATGACAGGGGCTGCACAGGTCTGTAGACAAATCAGAATTTCAGAGCCAACATGTGCTTTTTCCACACAAATTCATCTTTCATGAGGTAGGAGCAAGCCTTTGAAGGGAGGTGACGTCCCGAGCCACATGCTCTGTGTTGGGGACCTTATTTATAAACCACCTTCACCCACCAGGGTTGGAGAGAAGGGCTCTTAAAGTTTAACCAAAAAAATGAATCACTGCTTTATATTCCTGGTTTTGCAACTTTTGAAGTCTTTTTATAAAATACCTCTTTATTAAGCATCAGGAAAAAAAATCCAGATAAGCCAAACTGTATTTCCAACCTATCATTTTGCAATGAGTTGTCCTCTTTCCGTGCCTGAAAGCTTCCAAACATGGAATATGAAAAGGTTCTCAAGTGTTTGTGGTTACAGATGAGCTTATTTTTAAGCTGCTCACAAAATGAGAGAGCTCCACTAGCCTGTAAAATAATTATTCCTGCAAGAAGGTGGATTATGCATGAGAAGGATCCCAAAGGTTAGATTTCACTCTCAGACAATGCTGCTTTAAATCTGAAGCTGCTCCTCAGCTACGGCATCGCCCCGACTTCGGTGCTGGCCTGAACAGATAATTCTAGGAATTTCCTGCCCCAAATTTTTTACCTTTAAATTATTGGAAACTAAATTCGTAATGACAACTTGACAGAACATGAAACAGATGATGATGTCCTGCTAAAAGCAGAGGGAAGAACTTGAAGAGCGCCTTCTTCTGCAGTGTCAGCCTTTAAAATCTCTCCTAAAAAGACCTGTAATTTTAGAATTACAGGTTACCAGGTTACTCCTCACCAGAAACCTGATGTCCTCAGAACTCAGCTGTAACTGGGACAAAGACACCTCTCCAAGAATTCAGTGTACAGCAATGAAATAGTCAACACTGCTGCACTAATCCAAGGGAGAAGCAGCTCTCGTTAGATGACTATCTCTGCATGAATAATGCACTATTACCTGTTTGGGTTTAATTAAATGTAATACATAACATTTCCTTGTAATGACTATAGGTATCCACACACCTCTATTATACTTGACTTCAATAATTCATTCATTTTCCTCTCATCCCCTCATTTGGACAATTTATCATTTTGCCAGACTCCTAATGTTAAGTCATTTATGAGAAAAGTTTTTGTAGTGTTTTCCAGGCTAACGGGGATTAACACAGACACTGCAGACCCTCAGCACTCCTGTAAACTTGCACTGAACACAGTAATTCTGAGTGGATAACTACATTTGGAAGGAAAAACAGAAAGCATCCTGACACGATGAAGGGGTTTTAGGAGGATTTAGCTCAATTCTTGTATAAAGACTGATGTGCACGTTGAAAATCCCATTTCTTTTCTATTGCCCCTTCCCAAAACACAGGGAGAAGAGGGAGGGAATATTTTGCCCAGCCTGGGACAAAGAGTAACTCACACCTGAACTGAAAGTTGGGATTTGCATAGATGAGGCTGAAGAGTGCTGGAGTCGACAGCCCTGGAAGGGTTTAAAAGATGCACAGATGTGGCACTTGGGGACACGGGGCAGTGGTGGCCTTGGCAGTGCTGGGGGAGTGGTTGAACTCTATTTAATCTTTGAGGTTCGTCCTAAACAACTCTTTGATTTTATAAAACACTGCTTTGCTCCTTTTATTCACTTATTTTTGATGCATAGCCCATGCTGATGGACTCCACTCATTTTCAGTCTCTGGGTATTTGGAAATCTCGCTACTCTCAGACTCCTCAATTTGGAAACTCTCCAGAAGAGCTTTTTCCCTTTCTCAAGACTCACCTATTCCTGCAGAAGAGGTTCCTACATCCCTGGGCTCCTCGTATTCAGTAAAACCTGCTTTGTTTTGGGATCCCAGCTGCAGGTCTGACCCACCTCAGCTCCCCCAACCCCCCCGATTTCTGCAAAGCGAGGAGAATTACACCTCCACACTCCTTCCCCAGCATCTGCAGATCTGATTTCCCTCTGTAAATAGATTATATCCAATATTTATAAAAAGATTAAGCTAATCTGACATTTAATTAATGGAAACGGCAATGTTTGACTTTTTATTTTAATAAGCAACACCCTTTGTTCCCACAGAAATCATTACTAGCGGTACGCTCGGAAAAAAAATAAATAAAAAGGCAGAAAGATTTAACAAAAGGTTCCATTAAATTAGAGAGCAATAAACAAACACAGCCAATTTATGCATCGGAGTCATTAAATGTGTATCCTCTCCACCACTTCCTTCGCAGACACTACTTGGGGCTGCCGCAATGGATCTGCAGGGAGCAGTTACCTTAATTATAAAATGAAACACCTCTGCTAATGCAGTCTTGGAGCCTTGTTAGTTTACACCCCAGACATGTGGCTCCGAATGGGCTCCAAATGCTAATTCCAGGGATGCTCCGAAGCGCCGTGCCCGGCGTTCCATGACCGCGCTGCCTATAGGGCTCCCTGGATTTTTTTTTTTCTTCCCCCCCTCCCTCTTGCCCTTGGGGTGGAGATAAAAAACGCAGGAACTCTTTGGTCCAGCTCAGCATGGACTTGTGAATAGTTCATTCATGGGCAGCCATTTGGACAAGCAGCCTCTTTATCTGATTATCTGCCCTCATTGTTAGAGCCGTGCCTCGATGTGATGAGCCTTGCAGGAAAAATTAAAGAAGATGTAAACAGTAAATGCAGACATTTTGCAACATAGCTAAAAATAAATTGCACTACAGGCAATTATGCAAGTTTTACTGGATACATTAAAAAGACATTAAATGCACAGCTGTTTTAAGTGTCTTTTAAGCTGATAAATTAACTGTCTAATAAATTGTAAGATTTGTCAGCTAATAATGCTATTTTATCTGCTTTAACATATGCCTTCCTAGTTCATGAAGCATTATTGTAAGTGCCAAAAGGAGATAATGTGCATTTTACAGTGTTATGTCTTAAGTGGAATGGATCATTGGCCATGAAGAAGTGTGTTAATAAATCTCCTAGGCTTTGTTAATTGCACTCAATGAAGTGTCACTGTTAAAACACAAAAGATGTGATAGAGAAAGCTGAACATAATGTCTTTCAGTTTTACAATTAACAGTTCACTAGGCAAATCGACCAAAAAGACCATAATTTGTTGAAGCCTTATTAACTTACATTTTCCTAGTCAAGGTCATAATTGTGAATGGCTCAAAGCTATCTTTTAATGCTCATCAAGAAGAGTAACCTTGCTAGAGAGAATGAACTTTTCCATCTCTCAGCAGCACTTATCCCTTGCTTTGCAGGTAGCAGACAAATAAAGCTGAACTTTGCTGTGCACCCCCAATGAGCACCACTCCTGAGGTGGGAAACACGACTCCAACCAGCTTCCCTTTACAGCAAATAGAAAAAGTGACAAAAGATTTAAAAAAAAAAAGGGTTTTTGAAGAAGCGCATCAACCTATCAGAGCTGTTGTCATGCAGAAAGAGCGCTGTTAATTTTAATTTGAAGAATTACTCATCAAGATTTGAGGTTTTTCCCCTGGAAACCGAACCCAGCGCAGAAGACAAAACAAATAACCCAACACGCTTCGCAAACAATTATCAAAATCAAATACAATCACTAAATATCCTTCGTGAAGAAGAGCTATTTCCATAATTCTTATTAAATATTGATTATTGAACATATTAACACTTGTCAACATCTCATCAGACCGGCACTACTGGGCTTTGTTGCAAAATCTTCCCACTCCAGACTGTTTTGTGATAATGTAAAGTATTTTCTCCACCAGGGTAATCAGAGTAAATACCAATGATGATGCCTTGGCACACAAACACAGTTATATGATCAGCAGCTCCCTAATCTTCATGAAGCAATGAGAGCACATGATAGAACAATAATGACCCAGTGTTAATTCAAGTCTGTCATTTCTTCCTAAAAGCCTCAAGATGCAGCACACGATGATTTCGTGGAAATCACCATATTTTTAAATCTCAGAACACAAATGCCACCACTTGCCATTGGAGCACTTAAAAGTGCTCAGCACTGGTGGTTCGATAACAGTTGTGCCACTTTGTGATGCACGAGATGTTGGGATGTATAAAAATACACATTAATAAATCATTCCATGCATTAAAAATAATGAAAGTCGCCCACTTTGCTGCTCTGAGGTTACAGGTTCCACCCTGAGCCACTCAGGAAATCAGAGCCTGTTTCTCCTGAGCTCAAGGATTGCCTGTGGCTGGACAAAGAGGGTGTTTCCCACTCCAGGACCAGGCTCCTTGCTGTAGGATAGGTCATGGAAGAAGGTAGAAGTTGAGCAGGATGGGCATCATAGACAAATACGACCAAAAACCACAGTTTGGGATGAGTCTGAAAGACTGCACTGGCACAGGTCTTACAGGGAGAAAACAGCCATCAGAAAACAAAGAGAATTCCTTCCCTTCCCACAAGGCTCTGACTTAAGGACGGGATTGTTTAAACAATCATAAAATCCTGGTGTGGTTTATGCTTGAAAGGACCTTAAAGCTCATCAAGTTCCATTCCCTGCCATGTGTGGGGACACCTTCCACTACACCAGGTTGCTCCAAGCCCCTTTCAGTCTGGCCTTGAACACCTCCAAGGATGGGATGGACAGCCAGCAGTGTGTGTCCATGTTAGAGAACACCCAGAGAAAATTAATATTTTCAACTAATACCTGAGAAACTCCTCCAGAGGAAAGGACTCATCCAACCAGAAAAGGGAAAGTGAACATATCACCCGTGTCCATTTCAAACTCCACAGCTAGCAGAGGTCAGAAATTCTCCTTAAAAACTGTGCCGTGGATGATTTTCTTAATTTTCTATTAATTAATAGAATCAGTGGAAGAATGGGACTAAAACCTAATTGAGAATAGTATCTGATATAAATAGAGATGTTCACGCACACACGTGGAGAGTGAAATACAAAGGTGCACACATAAATATATTCCAACTCCCAGTTACCACACAGCTGACAGAAGCAATTTCAAGAAATCATATTGAAGCCACTGACACCAAGATAACACAAAATAGCTGAAACACTGTGTTTTATAAATAAAGAGATTTATGTTTGCACTAAAATAGCTCAGCTACATAAAGAGTAATAGCTACGGGAGCCATCCTGGAAAGCTGGGAGGCCTTTCAGGATTTGAACATCACCGTTGCAGCTGGCTCGCTTTCTTCTTCACGTGGATATCAGCTGAAGGGCTGGGACAGGAGAACCTGCAGGAATTCAGGGATGTGCTGCTCTGCTCCCACTGGGATGCATCCCCTCGTACAAGACTTGATATCACAGCTCAGTCTCGTCCCTGCTCAGGTACAATCGTGTACTCGATCCTTTAGAGACAAGCAGGGGAATGCTGCCCTCCCAGCTACACCCAGACAACTCCCACCCCTCTTACAAGCTGCTTTCTCATGGTTTTACAAATCAGAGTGCCGAAGCAGTCTGTTATTTGTCTTTGTGTGCTGTTTCTAGAAACATAATTAGCAGGAATGCCCTGAAGGTTTTGGGTTTGATTTCCCGTGTAAATCACGCAGGCATAGGCCCATCATGAAAAGAACTGCAAACTTGGCTCGGTCTGGGGTTTCACACACTGCTTTAAACCATCTAATCAGGCTGTACAGTCAGATGTCAACCTATTGGAGTGAAACTGAGTCCAGTTTTGAGATCCTGGATTTACTTTATGATGATGCAATTCCATGAAGGAGAAGCTGTTGCTGTTCATGGACTGCCAGCGTGAAACCAGGTGAACAGAGCTGGTTTGGCCTTGACAAACTGAGATCCCTGTAAATCTCAACACCAACTGATGCTCTGGGATTCACAGTGGGAAGGTCTCAGCCCTCCCCCATCCACCCAAGTCCCACAAACAACCTTCCAAAACGTCCAGCACAAGTTTTGCAGAACTCAGGGAACAAATCTCCTATGAAATGTATAATAATTCCCTCCTCCAACCCCGAAATGTTTATCTTAAGCAGCATGCTTTCCTGAGACAATAATAAATTGCCATTATTCGGGTTGAAGGAGGTTTGCACAACCAGACATTTCCTGGGCCAGTCCCACGGCACCCTGGAAACTACACTTGGGTGGAAAGGTCCCCGTGGCTCCCTGGGAACGGCGCCGGCTCCCCAACTTCGGAGACGCCCGGGCAAGAGCAAACAAAGCAAACTTCAAGGTGTTCTGCTCTGCTTTTTGTTTTTTCTTTAAGTTGGGTTCAGCAGTTCTTAAAGAGTTCTTAAATCACCTTGAATTTAATTTCTCTAAGCCACGTTTAAAGGGAAGAATTACCATCTGTCACAGTTGGTTAATCAGAATCAGCGCGCTCCATCTCACTCACTTTTTATTAAAAAATAACCCTTCAGCTACTAAAGTTTCTGGGATCTTTTCCATGAAGATGTAAGCCATGCTTATCCCACAGGAGCTACTGACACCGCTCACAGGAGTTAACTAACCCATGAACAAGCACTGGATGCTGGTTTGTATAATGTCACCACATCATTTTTATTACCCATGCCTATAGCAGTGGCTTCTCTTTTATTTCTTTAGTCTCTCGTGAAGCACGGGAAACATTAACATGATTCAGATAAATGTCCACACCATAAAGAGAGGGAAGTTTCAGAAAGTGGAGTCACCGCAACAATATTAAGATTGTAAAAAGAAATGTTCTGCCGGTGTCGGTTTGAAAACAAAATAGTCAAGGAAAAGCAGTAAAAAGAAAAAAAAAAAAACCCAACCCTGCTCGCTCCCAGAATAGTGGATGTGAATGAATCCAGGGAAACCTGAGCGTTGGCTTAACCAAGCATGGCTAAAGCTGGAACAGTAGCAAGAAAAGATTGCAATTTTCTCCAAACTGTGAACAAAAGATCTGAACGCCGGCAAAAAGCAATGAATCCTCTTCATTCACCGAAACCAACTAAGTGGTAACAAATTGTGAGTTTCCAGTTGGAGACAATCGGGCAGGAATAATTATGCGGGGTGCTAAAGGCTGATTTAACCCTTTCTTCCCCCATTTCTGGGAGGCATCACAGGGAGAACAGCCCCGAGCACACCCATACAACCAACTCGCTTTCCCACAGAGGGTTCGCCCCGCTGAGGGAGCAGGTTCCCACAGATCAAAGATGGGATCTCAAGACAAATTAAGGCTACACGAGGCCTGTCTGTGTTTTCCTGGTGGCAGGGAGAAGCTGCTATGACTTAAGCAGGTACCCATCTGAGATATTTTAAATAAATGAAAGAGTTGAAGTTTCTTAACCAAGCCCAGAGCACTGGAAGGAGCCATAGTGACTGTAGCCTTTTCTTCCTCTAACATATCAACCCTTCATTATTTAATTTAAGAGCAGCTTGGTGGGAAATGTAGTCCTTAGGCCAAAAAAAACCCCAAACCAATAAAAAATTTAAAAAAATAAAAATTTACCCAGGGATGGCACAGGATGCTTTCAAAATCTTTTGTTTCCAATCATTACACTGAAGCACTGTGGGTCATCCCACAAGCCTTTTGAGATGCTGTTGGATTTCACATTTAAAATGTTACATTATCAGCTTCTAATACAGGTTTAGCAAGGAGTGCAGATAAGAACAGTTTTTTAAAGCACTTATTTCTGAGTCATTTTGTTTATAAGCCGATTGTTTCACATGCATCTCTGTGAAAGCACATTTGGTTTTGACCCATCCTTCGCAGCCTTGTAGAGAGGAAGAAATGGTGAAATTATTTGCAAATGAGAATCATTTTCACATCCAGAGACTGCAGAATGGGCAGAGCAGAAATTGCCAATCCCAACAGAAACTGCTCAGCACAGGCATGTAATTAAGTTTCTCACTGAAACAAAAAAAACCCCACAACACCATTTGAAACATGAGAGACCCGAGCTTAAAACTTTGGCCAAAAGCTACATAAAGTCAGGCCTCCAAATTATTTTCTGTATCCTGGCATTGACATGGAGTGACTCGCAGGGGTTCTGAACCCCAGAATCCCTGAGACTGGAAAAGTCCAACCTGTGCCTGATGCCCACCTTGTCACCAGCCCTGAGTGCCACCTCCAGGGACCCAGGGACCCAGGGCCCCTGCAAGGATGAGGACTCCACCACCTCCTTGGGCAGTTCCAATGTTTAACAACATTTCCATGAAGAAACTCTCCTGATGACCAACCTGAAAACTTTGTTTAGTTTCCTTTACTTATTTCTTTCTCTTCCGTAAGGCGCCCTCAACAGAGCTCTGGCACTGCTTTCCTCTCACACTCAGGGAGAATTGTTTGATCTTGGATTTATAAAGAATCTAAAAGCAGCATTGGTGCATTATTACACTGGGTGTAATAATAGAATAATTACAAGGTAATGATACTGTAATAATATTATATTATTACAACAGCAATATAGCAATGCTATAATAATTTAATACTACATAATAATAAAAATATATCCTAAGATTACACACTTTAGTAATAATAAAATAATTACAAGATTAAATGCCTGCAGGGAAAAAAAAGTCGTTGAAACATCACCCTGCAAACCCTCCCTGCACAAGTAAAAGCCCAGTTCTTCCCAAATTCCCACTTCTGGCACGGTTACTTTCTTATCCTCCTGTAGTACAGACCCAGGTGTTATTCACACCTTCAATTCACAGAGGTGATTTATTAGGAGATCTACTGGAATGCACTTGCCAAGGGAGGATGGAGAATTTACCTTTTCCTGATTATGGCCCATTCTTTAAGAGCTCAGTAAATATTTTCCTCATCCCTTTAACACACATTTGAAGGATAAACAACCCAAAGGAGGGAAATCAGTCAGATGAAAAAAAAAAAAAGGCCATGCAGGTTTCCATCAGTCTAAGTGTATATTTTGGCAACAAATAAAACAGATTGCAAGAATTGCCAAAAGACAAATGCACAGATTTGGGGGAAATTCGTCTATTAGTCTGCTCGATGCACAGGACAAGCAGCCTCCTCGCTGAGCTCTGGGATATATATGGGCACATTCTATACCTAAAGGGTTATAAATAAAGAAAACAAGGGGCTTGCTGTTATTTCAGATGAGATAAAGCCGAGCCCACCTTTGGTGTTTATATAATCTCGGTATTTTAGCACTTAACAACTTTTTCTCTTGCAGATGTGTGCGCAGGGGAGCAAAGCCCAGCCTTGTCTGCAGGGTGTGGATTGGGAAGACGAAGCTGGGAACACCTCACTGTGGGGCCCGTGGACCAGGAATAGGCAATTTTCTGGCCAAATATTGAAAAACTGTCTTTTACACCTGCCCTCGTCCTCTTTTTCAAGCCAGCATTTGCACACACATGCACAGGGAAAACAAGCTCGCAGCTTCTACCCATCACCCAAACTCATCCCGTTTCAGAAACTTTGTTTCAAAACAGAGATTAGCAGCAGTAAAACAAATTCTAAGCAATCCTTTAATGACCTGAACCCCTTCTGAATCCTCCCTACAGGATTTGTGCTCATTATTCTGCATGATGCTCCCCACAAAAGCCAACCTGCCTCCTTCACACCCTGGCTGGGGCAGCACTCCTGCTCTCTCATCCTCTTCTCAACTTTTATCAAACTAACACTTTTTGAAGCCAAAAGCACTTTGGTCTAAAGATATAAATTAGATGCAGATACTGGCATCATCTTTATTTTTATACTAATTAAAAATAATGACTAAACGCTACCTTCATTCTCACCGTTGAAAAATTGTGGCGAGGGTTTCAAAGTGGAGTTTTTTGATTCTTTATTTGTTCCATCAAATCCAGAAGGTTTCTGGTGCAAGGAACCAGGATCAAAGAACACCAAATCATCTGCTTGGTTGCAATCTCCGGCAGAATTTTATTTCCTCAGAGCACAGGAACATTTTACAGCATCACAAAACCTTCTGCATGGACCCTAATGAACATAGTCCTGGAAACTTCACACGAAACCTTCTGTGTCAGCCTCAAGTAGTAGCAGCAACATGCCTGAAATGAAAACTCAGGTTTAAACAGAAGTTCTTGACCCTTGGGTCTAAGCAGATGAGCAACATCCATCCATCAATCACTCGGAATTGTTGTCATCCTCTACTCATATGCTTTCCATAAATCCCTGCTGAATGCAGTGCAGTTGTGCTGTTGGAAACATAAACCTGGAGTAACCATCACCCAAACCTGACCACTCCCAGCTTGCCCCATCCCTTTGCCCCACTTGCCCAAGATAATCTCCTTTCAATAGACCATCGCCGAGGGTTAACAAAGCTCTTGTTACCTTCTGTGGGAATTTCAGCCCCAAAGTGTTTAGGAGCTTAAAAACCAGAAGGCAAACAAGCCTAACATTCACCACAGAGCTTGTAGCAGCCAGCAGGATTTACCATGGGTATTAAGGAGATTGTGGCGTGCATATGCCAACACCACGGCCCGCCGCCATCCCGCTGCTCCCACCACGCTCCAGCCACCCCTCCAGCGCCGCGGCGCTCGGAGCTGCAGCTCCCTTTGTTTCCGTTTCGTGCAAGAAAAAAAACCTCGAGTTACTAAAATATCCCCCTCTCTCTCTCTCTGTGTTTTTTTTTCCTTTTTTTGCTATATTAGGTTGACATGTCGGTGTCAGAGCGAACCCTCCCGCTCTCCAGATGCTCCGCCCGCTCCCGCAGCACGCGCTGCGGAGGGGAAGGTGGCAGGGAGCCAGCTGGAGCGCTCATCCTGACAACATATTTTTGCAGATTATGCAAAAGCGGCAACATTTAGCTTTAGAGGAACATCACAGCTGTTCCCCTTCCCCTGTCAATCCCAGGCTCAAACCCGCAACAGGTTTCTTTTAGGGAGGGCCAAAAGTGGTCCCCAAGTGGCGCTTTCCGCACGCTCGGCCACGCACGGGGAACGTGAGAAGTTGAACAGCCGCCCTTCAAGGACAGAACCAACTCTCCCAGCCAGCAGAGATATCACAGGCTGCCAGGGAGGGACCAGAACAGAAAACTGATCTTTGTCATCACTTTAGGTGCTTGTGCCAGATTTGCTTCTTGATGAATTATAAAAAAAAAAAATTAAAAAAAATTCAGTATCAGGCAGACTTCATTCATTCATAGTTCTACAAATGCTCAGAGCCCAAAGGCTCCTGCTCCAACCCAGAGGCTGAAATCGAGGAGTCCTTCAACCACAGAGGCACCTCCCTGGCTCTGGCCAAGCCGAATGAGGCTCCCGAAGGGCACAGGAGCACTCCAGAGATAGAAATCAGACAGAAACTCCCATAAACAGAGTCAGGGTGACTCAACGATGCACATTTAAGAGGATGTTTTAATTTTAAAACAGGGAAGAGCGTTGCACTTGCTGGTACACAAACTATTACAATGCTCCAGTCATCCATAACCCGTAAACTCTTTGGTTCATGGCTCATTCTGGACCAAGTGCCTTCACATGGTGCTAAAACCAGATTTTTGCCCATCAGCAGGAGGCTCATCTACTTATTAATGCATTGCTCCTAACAGCAGTACATGATGATTTTTCTAACATATTTCTAAAGGCCCATATGGGGAAAATAACTTGTGAAAAACTTGAATATTAAGCCCATAAATAAAATTAAACTTGACATCTTATTGCACGATAAACCAAATGGAGGTGACACACTGAATGTGTAGGTGTGTTCAAAGGGAACAGAGATGCAGCAGAACGAGCTGCATTCAAAGTCTCAATATTTCTCCAAACACCCTTTAAAATAAGCAAAAAAATTCCTGCCCCAGCTTAAGACAGTTCCTACAGCAACTTTTCCCCCTGTGTAAAACCTATAGAGCTTCCTGTGCAGAAAGAAAAACGAGAGTCCCCACAAAACACCAAAAACTTAAATTAATGTGAAAACCATAGATAAAAGTGAGATCACAGCCTCAGTTTCCTTAGGTTCAAACCTGTTTTCTTCAGTGAGGCTTCACACCAGGAGTTTATTTGCACAATTTGTGGCAAAGGAACGTGAGGCCCGGTCCTGCTGTGGTCCCTCTGCTCAACTCAGGCTCTCGAGCTGTTCCTGCTGACACAGCTGAACCTTCATTCCTCTCATTGATTATTTTTTATTGTCCATTAGTGCCATTTCTGGATTTCTGACACAAACTGTGACCAGGTCCCAGGTTTATGGCATCTTACAGTGCTCAGCTGCCATGGGGGACAAGACCAATGAAAGGCAGGGGACTGAGCCTAAAATCATTAAACCACAGCAAACCTTCATTGAGCTTTTTATCTTATTTTTGTTATGATCTACCAAGAGACGCGTGAAAAAAATACGAGCTATTGAAAGACTAAAAAAGGTTGAAGGACTTGAAGCTTTGTGGCAGAACTTCTTCCAGTGAAGTGCAGAACAGGAAGGACGATCACAACCTCCTGTGTAATTCTAGAAAACCTCTGGTCATGACGAAGCATTTGAATGGTGCTTTTATCCCTAATAAGGAGTTTATTCCGTGGTTGATTGTTCCTGGCAGCCGGAAGGTAATGGCTGCTCTAGAGACACTGCTGATTAACCTCAACTGGGTGCTTTTTAAGGTCCCTTCCAACCAACAGCACCCCATGAAGAAAAGCCAGAGACCAGGGATGAGCTCTGCTCAAGTGTTAACCTTGACACAGGGCAAGGTTGGACTCACAGGAAACCCCACATCCTTTTTTAGGTACCTTTTAAACACCATTTAGGTTTGATCACTTCAGTCTAGGCAAGCCTAAGGTTTGTCAGATGGTACAAAGAGAGAGAGCTGTTCCTGCTCCTGCATTTCAGCTACAATCGCCACACAGAACACATCCAACCCCACGCAGTGGAAAGAGGGCTACCTGAAAAGCCAGAAAGTTAAAAGTTAAACTTCAGTTCTCCAGAGGCGTTTGAATGAAGAGAGGAGATGGGGTGGCTGTGAAATGGAGCACCACACGGGAGGAAGAGGGGGCTGCACAAAGGTTTGGTTTCGGTTACAAATTTGCAGGATTATTGATGTCCCCACTCCGCGTATCGAGGCAGAGCATTGCCAACAGCTGCATTTGATGGGCAAGGGGAGTAATGAATTTCTTATCACAGAGAGACGCGAGTTCTCGGATCTAATCTTCGCTGATATTGGCACAGAATTTTCACAGCCTCTTCATCTACTCATATTGAAGTCATAGTTTTAAAATAATACAGAAAGATTTATTTTTATTAGAGGCTGTGAGCCTGGTTGTCAGCTCCAGTTTGCAGAGCAATGGACATCCAGAAAAGGTGGAGTTCAGAGCCAAACCTCAGCACCGATATCCGATGCAGGTGATGCCAAATTCCTCCTATGAGGCCCAAAAAGGCACCAGGCTGGAGATCTTGTGCTAAACAAACATGTCCCTTCAACAGCAGCGAGCGTGAAACACGAGCCTGGCTCTGCACACTTCTAATGCGTGTCAAGGTGTGTTAAAAGGCTCAGTGCAAGGATTTTCAAAGGGTTGATATCAAGCACCAGGAAAAAAAAAACATCTCTTCCCTTGATTTGTTAAAACACAGCCAGGACTGAAACACCCTGTGAGGGGATTTGAGGGGTTAAATTGTTATTTCTGCTCAAATGTGTTGCAAAAGGCATTTGAAGAGGCTGTTGCGTGAAAGGAATGGAGGTGGTCTTTTTTTTTTTTTTTT
>VZTA01002827.1:358878-436213 GCA_013398855.1 Mohoua ochrocephala
TAATTGAGAGTTAAAACTAAAAATTCCCATATACTCTCACTTCCCTTTAGAGGTCTGCTGGGCTTGGCTTATTCCTCTGCTTTGATATGCAAATGGGCAGCTTGCTTTCCTGCAGGGGACACTGGCTGGGGGCCAAGGAACACAGAGGAGATGTCCTGTCAGGAGAGCAGCCCGGCCGCCTCGAATGCTCCTTGGGCAGCGCCGGAGCCAAGCTTGTGCTTTGGCTTCAAAATAAAATACCTTTGTTAATAGTTTCTCCTTCCAATATAAATGTTTATGTATTTACCCTTCGAGTCATCTCTGCTGGCCAATGGCAGGAGCACAACAGTTGAGCTGTTCCTTTCGGGCCAGAGTGGTGCTGAACTCAGATTCCTCTTTGAAGATGCTCTTTAAGCTGCCCTCCATTTAAATCATAGAATATGGGTTATTTAAGGAACATTTAAACCATCCAGCTGCAGTGAACAGCCATATTTTTAGAAATGCGATAAATTTACTTCTACTGGGCAGTTTTCTCATCATTTCTCTATCTGGCCCGTTTTGGGAGCGTGGTGCAAGGGAAAGCCCATTTTAGTTTCCATGTCCTGGTCCCTTTAAGTTCCACTCTCTCACTTTCTTGTTTTTCTGCCTTTTCTTTTAACTGACATAATGGAGTACCTATAAAAAAAGATTAAATGGGACCATAAAGTTTTATTAATGCCTTACATCACTGATATCGTCTCTGTATTGATAGTTCCACTTCCATTATTGCTACTTAGGCATTTAATTAGTGATTCATACAGTATGTTGTAAACTACAGTATTAGCGTTAACCATCTATATAAAAGCCCTCATTATGTAAAAACTCTTCCCGATATCATAATTGGAGTATAGTTATCCACTTTAACTGACTTGAATTAGATTATTATAGATTAATTTATAAAAAGTTACTCGTAAAGGACATTGAAGATCATGGAATATTAAGAGTGGAACTTCATTACAATAAAATGGACTTCAAGAACAATGGCACTGTCTGAGTTTTATATAAATCCATTACAATCTTCTGCTAATATGAGCAATAACTGTGTTATCTGGCAACTCAGTGACACTTAAGGATGGAAAGACAGAAGGTAAAAAAAAAAAAGGGTGCAGAATTAAAGGGGGGATGTGCACTTAAATCCTGGATAAAGCAGCAGAGAGATTAATTGCTCTTTGCAGAGAAAATTTGGGTAAGAGCGCAAGATATAACAGATGTCTCGCATGGAATAAGTGCATGGAAAACTGTATTGTCCAGAGCATGAGGGTTAAATATCAGAATGAGCTAAGCTTAATATGAACTCTTAAGAAACCTTTGATCCAAATGGAGTTGTTACTAAATCACAGTAAAAAAGAACAGAATTTGGGCCACCTCCCCAAAAAGCTATTCATATTTTCGCCTTTCTTCTCTCTGCTGTCACCACCTACATTATTCCACTCAGCTCCTGAAATTATATGGTCTGGAGCCCAATTTGCTGACCTGGCAAAGGAGATGCTGAGCTCAGTTTGGCCACAGTTTGGCCTTGGTGGAAGGGAAGATGTTGAAGTTCCTGTAAATGGGGTCTTCCCACACGTAACCTCCCCTCGCCACTGGATCCCTCCTGGTGAGCAGGGCATGCAGAACCCATTTTTCTGCCCCAGCTCTGTACTTCATCCTTTATGTCCAAGCCATCCACTCTTTGCCAAAGCCAAGAGATGAGCAGATACCTCTCTGCTCTTTGCTGCTGAGGGATTCCCCCTCACTACGGGATTTCTCAGAAAATCATCTCTACTGGCTTTATAGAGGTTTGGCACCATCAAACCCAGTGGGAGGATTTCAGCGAGCTCTCGGAATTTGGGGCCGCGTTTCTCTGCAGTCAGCCCAGGCTTTGGGGCGGGCAGAGTCACTTTTCCTCTGCAGTTTTGCCCTTTTCAGAAGGATTTCACTTTTCCTGACAGATAGCACGTGCAATAACATTCTCTCAAATTTCCTGAGTCCATTTTTATGTGGTTAAATATTTGCCTGCCTTCCAAAGAGGGGGTCGTCCCCTTATTTCAGATTTAATAGGCACAAAGTGTCATGGGACAGCAACACCACATTTGCCACCTGGATATTTGCAGGGTGCCTGAGTGGCCAGGCTGCATTTCCTCTGGGATGCAGGAATTCCAGGAGTCATTTCACTGAGCGAATCAACCAACCCATCCAGCCTCCCTACCACCGGTTGGGTGAAGTTGTTTGTTAGTAAGAAATTCCCTTCAGCACACACCTGCCCCAAATGGGCCAAGAGAAGCCTCTCAAAGTTCTTGACCCTCTGCACTGATTTCCCATATAATACAGAGTCATGCCAGAGGCTCAGACTACAGCTTTTATCTGGCTTTGGACCATCAGGCACCAAAAAAAGGGTTAATATGTAAAGGGTGCCAAATAACAACTCCTTTCCCTGGCACAGTGAGATTTTCTAGATGTATCCCTGTGGGACACAACTTCCTTGGGAGCTGCTTCAGGAGGAAAAGTCATGGGGGAAAGCTCCAAAAGAGAAAATAAAAGACAGAAATCATCACTTTGCAGTCACAGAACCAGATATGGTTCTTCAACATCAACCTTCATGCCCACACACCGAGGAGAGCCCTCCAAGTCAGACCTCGGGGTGTCCGTATGGCTATTGCTGCAGGAGAAATAAATCCTCCAGTATTTGGGGGGTGGTTCCAGAGGTTAATGCACAGCTGGAACAGGACCAAGCAATGCTGACAAGGGCAGTGAGGAGAAGGGACTGGGCTGGAAGAGCACTTGTCATCTCAGGCCACTCCAGAGCCCTAATTAACACCAGATGCTTTTCCAGCACTCATTTCCCTACTCAACAGCCCCTCTCTCCTTCTGCCTTTGGCCAGGTTGACTAAAGGCGCTTCCATTACATCCCACCTTTATTAAGGCTGCCTTAAGCCACATTTTTTTCTGTCTCTGACACACCTCAACCCTCAAAGTTTTGTTTTAATTAAACTAATCTTGACACCCTTTCCCAGCTCCCTCCTTGCTCTTTATTTCCCTTTTCTTCAACTATTCCAAACCTCTATATTTTTTAAAAAACCTTAGTGCAGTGCGGAGAATAGAATCCAGCTCTGCCTGCCCGTACTGTTTCTTGCAGTCTCTCTCTGGCCATAAATTTTGAAGGAGAGCAATAGAATGCAAAACACATTAGCAGTAACGCGCCGAAATCCCTGTGCTACAGGGTAAATAGGAAATGGAACAGCACATTTACAATTTTGGCCAGCAAAGTACCAGCACTATTCATTGATCTCATTAAAGACCAATCTACATTCAGGGAAGAATAAGATTGATGAGCTGTTAGACTCTTTAAACACAAAAAAAAAAAAAAAGTTACCAGCTACATGCATGTGTAAACAGCCCAAAGAGAGGCACGAGGGGCTCTCTGCTCCTTCAGCCTAATGGCAATAATCACTGGGTAATGGAAGCGGAGCCTCCTGCCATTCCAAGGATTGGATGTGAACCTGCTCTGCCGCTGTAGAATAATCAGTGCACAGACAAAAAGTGATATATTGGAATTTCATTTATCCTGGAAATTTAATGTTTCATTTAATTCTTCTTTTATTGTAAAAGGAAAAGAGAAAAATGCTTTTCCTTTAGATATTTCTCATCTTTCACTAAGCACAAGCAGCTTTAACTGCAGCACCTTCACCCACACTCAACCCAGACATTACAGGTGCCTCTTCCCAGGAACCTGAATTGTTATCCCAGTTCTGCCACAGCCTTCACTCCCTTTGGAAAATGGGTTTTTTTCCCCTCTAATCTCAAGTTTCCCCAACTGAAAAATGGAAATGCTGATACTTGCACAGCTTTGGAGCCCAGAGATGTAAAGCACTCCATTGGTGCAAGGTATTACTGTGTTGATGATGATGAAATAAGCTTTCATACACCACTAAATTATTCAGGAACATCTACTTTGGTTTCACCCCTGGCACTCCCAGAATGCACCTCCAGTGCCATTACTCTGCAGGGAACAGCAGTGGTGAGTAAATGCCTATGAAACTCATATATTAACCTTACTTGGTGGCTGGAATATTCATTTCTTTTTGAGTCATTTCAAGCAAGAAAGGAAAATCTTCACTCTTGGAAATCATCTTTAGCTGACACATTAAGGAGCAGAGCTGAACAAATAATTTCCAATGAATAATGTGATGAATTTATTTTCCTTTTCTCTGTCCCCAAGCAGACTGGGATTTCCTCAAATGTATTTGTTATTCAAATGTATTCCACAACTATCCTTTGCAGTGTTTTTCTTCTGTGTTTGTCGTGCCTGAATGTGCTTAATAGCCTTCTTTCCTTCTGCTTTCAGCTCTGGGGTTTGTCTGGGGTTTTTGGGGGGCAGAGCGTGGGGGGATTGCTTTCACTGATCATCCAGGTGTATTTAAGGGATGCGAAAACATCCGATTTGCCATGTCCCCATATAGTAAATTACGTGTGATGGCTGGACGTGCCTGCCCAAACCCACTGCCCAGACCTCCCTTGAGAATTCACCAGGTTTTTTGGGGGATTTTGGAGTGCCTTCTGTGTCTGGCACATAAAGGAGCAGGTGAGACATGATGTGCGTCCGTTGTGCTGCCCAGGAGCTGCTCCTCGCCCGTCACCTGACGTGCGGCAGAGCCCTGCAACTCCAACCACCCGAGCACAGACTCTGTGACAGAAGGAGAGGAACTGCTGAGGATTTTTTTCTCAGTTTGGACAGCCTCTTAATGTGTTAAGAGAGACATCTTGTCAAGGATATTTTCAGTTTTGTCGATTGCTTTTATCCCAAGCTACGGAGTTGGCACATTTCGGAGCCATCCTAATGTATTAGCAAAAGTATGGCCTTGGCTGTTATCCTTAACTCCGCTGTAAGCCTGGCACAGGACTATTCCCTTTTCCTGCTCGAAGTTTTGCTCCATAAAAGGTGGATTATATCACTTTTTGAGAGCTCCTCCAAGACCCCCTGACCCAGGTATTACAGTCATTTATAGGTACAGAGCTGGCTAAAGGAGAGACTTCCCAGCAATGAGTGCCCAGAGATGTATTTCCTGAGTTCAGTGAGTAAATCAAAGCTGGAGCTGGTACATTCCTGCTTAAGAAAAGTCTGAGCACATACTGCATATTTTAGCTGATTTTAGTACCCCTCTGATATGTCCCATGGTGGCTCCTCTCTGTACCCAGAGATATCTGAAGTACAGGCTTTACGTGTTTTCTTGCTGTGACTTTGCCACTGAGGAGCCTGGCCATACAAAGGGAAATAAAGCAGCTAATCAATACTCTGGGATGGTGATATATTAACAGGCATCCCCAACCATTAGCAGAGAATTACCCATTAACAGATTAATAAGCAAGGAACAGCTGGAAAAAATATGTTATTGCTCGTGAGGCAGTGCTTTTTTTCCCCCTGCAGCTTAATTCAAAAGAAGCAGCCAAATTTCAGCAAACTTAGAGGTCCCTTCTCCCAGAAAACTTCGTCTACCTTTAATTACATCAGCAGATTCTCAAGAGCTACCCCCACCAGAACCAATCCCTGGCAAAAATTGCCTCTTTGATGACTGGAATTGAAATAATTCTGTTGTTTAACTGAAATAAGGCTATTTCAGGCAGTTGCTGGCCCATGCTCAAGGCAGTCTCCCTTCTCCACACGCTGCCAGAGAGGCCACGTCTGGTTCTGTGAAAACTGGCACTTTGTACAGGCTGTGCCACTCTTGTCTCTTATTCTAACCCTCCTTTTCATTTCTTTAGAATTACACGCCATCCAGTTTAACCACACAGTTCAGAATTTCACCAAGCCACTTCTAACCAAGAAGCCACCCAGAAATATTTGGGGGGTTCCCAACCTGTCCTATTCCACGTGCCCCACCCTTAGCCGGCGCCCAACACCCGCATGAGAAAGTGCGTGAAATGTCATTTTTATAACAATTTTCCAAAAATATTTTCCTTATTGAAATAAACAGAGACTTCGGCGACTCCTTTCTGCCTTTCTTCCCAGCCTCCACACCTCCCAAAGCCCAGGGAGCGGGAAGGAAACGTTTCTTTCAGCGAGATGCTTGTTTCCCCTCGCCTTTGAATTCTTAAAAGAAGAATATTGTTTCATACTCTTCCAAATCTGCTCTGCCTTCCCCGACTCTCACCTTACCTTCTCTTCCTCCCTCTTCTTGATGACTATTTTCTTTCTTCCTCACTGTTTTTCTTTCCTCTCGTCTTCTCCTGCCTCTGCTGCTCTGGTTTCACCATCTGGTTCTGTTCTCCTTATCGCTCTCCTTCCCTCTGCCACAACCCGCGTTTTCCCCCTCTCGCACCTTCCCCATCCTTGTTTCTCCTCTCCTTTCCACTCACTCCTTTCCTGTCTTATTTCCCCCAAGGTTTTCAAAGGGAAGCCCGGCCAGGGCCAGCTTTCCCTTCCTGCCTGCTGCTAATTGAGCAGCTCATGAATTCCCACTTCTGGTGGCGGCTTTGCAACTTTCCAGTTCGCCGTTCAACGAGACGGGGACGGCACCAGACAAATCCCAACCAGAAAATTATCCTGGAGGCTGAAAGTCACAGCTCCCACTTGGGTTTATTTTATTTTATTTTAGCACTTTCTTTTTTAAAATTTCTTTGCCATTTTCTCTGCTCCTTAAACAGGCGAGTTGGACTTTAATATACAGCTAAAAAATTCTTATCAAGAACCTTTATACATTTTCAATGCCGAAGCAACAAGTAACTAAATTGGGAGCCTTTTTGTTTCCTTATCGAGCAAATCTGTTCCTGAATGCTAACAAGCAGGTCTTTATATACTTTGTCCACTTGATAATAGACTCATAATCTTATCATGATGTTTTCTTGAACTTGAACTAGGTGTACAAAGTTAAGGCTGGAAATGTGGGAAATTACTAAATTATATAACGTGGCAGAGATATTACAAGGAATTTCTTATATTGCGCAGCGAAATATTGCCAATTATTGTAGCTGTCAATTTAACAATAGGCTTATTCACTATGGTGTTTGATTAATGTGAAATTATTCAGTTGGCTACCTTGTAGTTGGCCTATTTTTGTGTCCAATTAGTATGCTAATAATGGTAATTATGTTCTATACTGCATGTCTCATCACCTAGAGGGTTTTTAAAATGATAAAATAATGAGAATAAACAAGCTGATGCTGACATTCACTGGGCCATTCTAATTACTTACTGAGAGCACACTGGGGAATCAACACTCAACCAAAGAAAATGATTCTTGCTTACTTTGTTAAAACTACTCTTTTCAAAGAGCATTAATAGTTTGCTGCTGTTTTCTTTATTACAAGGGACTGCACTATTTTCCCTTTTATTTGCCCTGTTAATGTACAGTACCAGGAAAAAGGAAAAAAAAAAAAGATAATTTGATTATGTTTGACTGAAGCGATAACTGTTTGCAGGGGGTGTCAGAAAAAACAAATAACTGTAATTGCTGAATTATACACCTTTGTAATGGTTCCCATTTATTTCTTGGCTGCGTGATAAACATACCATCACCTTTCTCACCACGGGAACGGGGCATTTTTCCAGTGTGCCGGGCTCGCCGTGGGATGGAGAGCTGCCAGGGATATACCCGAGGGTGGGATTCCCGCGGCAGCCAGACCCCGCTGGTTCTGCTTTCCCTCCGTCCTCTTTCCCCGCACTCACACACCTCTCAGGGTTTGGGGGTTTTTGGTTATTTGTAAAGATTACGCCCCATGATTTTTTCTGATAAAAGCTTTCAGGTCGCATGAGGGATGTTGTCAATAAATAATAGCGCATACTCTTGTTTATAGGCTCAGCTTCAAAACAGAGCCTGGCACCTTGTGAACAAACACACGGGGTTTGAAAACCCCTGTCATGCCTTAGTCCTCCCTTATCCAGCAACAGCACCATCCCTACTCACTGGCTGCTCCAGAAACAGCGGCTGAGGATGGGGCTCAGACATCTGTTGCACTGACACCGGAATAAAGAGTCAGGATTTTCCAGCTTCGGCACAAAAGAAAACAGAGCCGGGCACAGAGGGTGAAGCTGAGCAGAGCGTGTGGGAATTCGGAATCCTTTGTAGGGCAATTTGGGATTCATGCAAGGCTCTATTTTTTTTTTTTAAATGGAATTTGAGTGATTAAAGATATATAAGGAACAAATACGATAAAATGAAAAATATTTGAAAAGTTACTGGTGCAGGTACAAGGGAAGCTGTACAGAAACTCAGGATACTGGGAGAAATGCAGGGAAGCTGCAGACCTGAGGCAGACAGTTGGTCAGGTATGCCCTAACCCTCAGATTAATTGATTGTGCAGAAGAGGGATGCTGAAATACCTCCAAGCTTTGGAATCCAGGCCGCCTTGGGAAGCCTATTTAAAACTATGAGCTGTGATTAAAAAGATTGTTTGAATGGAAATCCCTACAAAGACAATGGAAAGGAAAAAAACCCTCTGTTTTAACAGCATTGTGTGTTTATAGGGATGCTAAGATTTTACTCCACATACAACCAAGCTCCAGGACAATCCATCATAAAGCTGTGCTGGGGGATGGCTGGAAATGCTGTTTGCCAACACGGAGCAGGGGCTGGTTTTAATAAAGGATGTAATACGTGACATGTTAACAGGGAGTCATTTGTGCACCGTGTATTGGTTACTCCTGTCCTGTCATTTTGAATTATGTCTCAATATATCTCACTTGCTAAAGGAACCAACTACCAGCAAACAAAAAGTTACTATGATCCAGGAAAAACAACAAAAAATCATTGAGGTAAGGAATTCCAAAAGACTTTTTCTTTGCACCATAGCATATATTCAACTTAGAAATGCAGTTGCAGTGCGAAACAGAAAATCCCTGGATGTGCCCTCTCCCCTTTCCCACCTCCTCCCGCCCCAGCAGCAAAATCTCACCCTCATCTCATGGACTGTGAGCTTAAATTTCTGTTTGGTGAACAACATCCAGTGTTTATTTTCCCCCCGCCTGTACCGGTGTTTGTGCAGTCGGGGAGGGTTCGAAGAGGCTCAAGAACATTTGGATTTGCTGTTTGAACTCCCTGTCGCTTCCTAATTACTTGGGACATGATATTTTTTAATTTNGGAACATTTGGAATTGCTGTTTGAATTCCGCAGCGTTCCTGCCGATACGGGAAATCTCCCTGCCGCTTCCTAATTATTTGGGACATGATATTTTTTAATTTCAGAATGGCAAGCTGCTGAAGAAAGGGGGAACGCTGGGAATTTATTTGAGATCAGCGGTTATTTGTGCCTTTTGTGTGTCAGGGAGATCACCGGCAGCATTCATGCCGCAAACTGCTAAAAAATGATCCCTTTAATAATTCTGGAGACAAATTCCGACCGACAGCTTCACTCCAAAGTGCGCTGAGAGAGTTCAGCGCCGAGAGTTTGAGTCACCAGTGCCCAAGATAAATTCAGCAGCCTCGTGGCAAATATACTCCCTAATCTTAAGCTGTTTTTAAAAGCAAGACTGAAGGAGCAAGGAGGTAATTTAGAAGTGAAAGCTGGTAGTGCAGGAGCTAATAATTAACTGCTGTACAAAGGTGATCTGGATCAACTCATCTGTAAATCCTGGGACTTTTAGTAAGAGTTGTTATAAATGACAAATTATGCCAAACTGCAGATACCTTCTGCTTGATAACCTCAGCAATTACCACCTCACAGTAAATTCTAGGCTCATACCTTTGATTTAGCATGGAATTTAGCACTATATACATCATTAGCCTTGTAAGTTTTTCCCAAATTAATTAGCCATTAGCAAGAACAAATAAGTACAGCCAAGCAATAAAAACCACAAATATGTGCATTTGTATAGAATGCTTATATAGACATTATTTACATAAACATTCCTAGAGTATGCACGTCTTTGAGGAACAGTGGGAAGATCACAAGGAAGGAAAATCCTGCTCCAAATCTCCAGGTTTCACTGCAAAAGCCAACCATTAATGATTTGTGGGTGTCCTGGATTATGTTGTTCAACAGGCACAGTGTCAGAAAGCTGGGGACTTTTACAGATGGGCTGGAATCTGATAAAGAAAAGTACAGAAAATGGGAACTTGGTGGTTCTGATACTTCAGATCTCAGCAGCCGCAGGAGATCGATCTGTAAAACCCAGATTGCTATCTTGGCATTGGCTGCTGCTATAAATTAGGGATTTTCAAACACCAGCTAGAAAAAGTAGCTGATATTTCTCACAACTGTTTTACTGATAACTATTTGCTAAAACTTCATAGAGGGAAGAGGAAAACTGCCTGATTTTTTCTTCTACCCTGAAAGAATTCGGGGGGAAAAAAAAAGTATTTTTCTCTTTGTGTTTGCTGAGCACTGCCTGATGAATTATCTCAGAGCCATATTTTCTTTTTGTTACCCAAGGGTGAGGTTTGGAGGGTTTTTATTGCTTATTTAAATTTGCATTGCTGTTATCAGTTGAACTTCTGAGTACTTTTACAACTAAGATAAGCCTCTCCACATCTTCCTGCGAGTCTGCTCCCCGTTAACAACTTTCCTGAAGTAAAAATATGGGGGATTCCAAAGAGGTAGGGGGGAGAAGGGGAAAAAATAGTTTGGAAAATGACATAAGCAGCTGACAGTGCACAAAGCAAAGCTTGACAGGAGAATTTACCTGCAGACCATCACTGCCTGCCATGACTGCATTAAACCAGGACATGATTGAACTAATTCTTCCCAAGACAAGGTATCCACGCACCTTTGAAATGCCTCGTTCTCTCTAGGAGGAATATTTTGGGTTGAATTAACCTTTCTTGTCATTCGTGGACATCTCTGTTGGAGATACAGGGACAATACCCAAATTTAACACCCTCTGAGCTTTTCCAAATTGAACAGAGGCGTTAGAGCAGAGAAAGTAGGAGACAGCGTTCCCTCTGGGGCTTCTGCTCCCCTTCTGCACTAAAAATCAAAGGAGAGATAAACCAGATTTGTTTATTTTTATCAGAATTTGGATGGAGCAGGACAACGAAGTAGGAAAAAAGGGATGTGACCCTCATCCCCTACCACCACCACCAGGAGCTGCAGCTAGTCACAGAGACATTTATATTTTATGCCATTTTAAGCCTGGCCTCTCATGTATTTTTGCACTCTAACATCTGATTTCCCAGCACATGACATCAGCAAGAAGTGGAATAGATAAGTATCTTCCACCAAAACATAGTTCAGTGACCCAAATTACATATTCAGCAATGGGAACGCTGCGAGTCCTAAATCTCACAACCATCTCTCTGGGATCAAAGGCTGTTTCTGCTACAGCAGCACTTTTGGGATGAGGAGTGATCCCTTCCTGAACTCAGTCCCTCTCCTCTGCTTCCCAACATCAGCCGTAGCAGCATAATGGGAAAGGCAGTGCAGATACAAATAAATTACACAGAATCCATTAATTAACGTAGGTTACAGGCAAACTTTGGATGTTTCCTTGTGCAAGAGTAATGCAAACATCGGGGCATTGTGTTCTTTCTCTGGGTTGGTTCCTTTAGAACTGTAATTAAATCATAAACCACACTTTTGAATATGTATTAATGTATAAATTCACTCCTGATTCATCTGAACCTATACTGCTCACTTCAAAATGTGCAGCATATTATTACAGTTAATCACTTAATTATTAGCTAGTGTTGGGTTTTTCTCCTTTCAAGTCTGAAGATGTAATGCACTAAAAATAACATTTTCAGTGGACCTGAAAGACAAGCTCCTGGCTCCGCTGACGCCTCTGATATTAAGATACTGAATTCATCCACCTGGATTTTGGAAACATTCAATGCTGTCCCAGCCAAGCCAGTGGGTTTCTCGTCTCTGCAACGTGTCAGAGGTACAGGAGGAGGTTTGCAGTTGTGTTGCTTAATTCCCCCTGCCCTGGTGATGGGCTTGGTGGATACCCCAGGACAAAAGGCTCCAGACTGACCAAAGGGGTCTTTTCCAGCTCAGCTCTGCAGCTTTTTGGGCCACCAGGTCAATAAAACTGACCAAGGAACGTTGGTCACTCCCAACCCTAACTCACAGACTGATACCAGCCCGTGCTGCACCCTCAGGCTCAGGGCAAAAGCCTCCACAAGGAATCTGGGTAGGGCAAATTTGAATTTGTTTTCCTTTTAAAGCATATTTGTTTTTAAGATCTTTCTGTCTCTTCCTCTCGTCGGTTTCATCTGACAGGAAATACTCCCGTATTTTCACTCAGCCCTGAAGCCCAAATTCTCTCCCCTCTCCCCCATCCAAATCTGTGGTAATTAATTACACAGTTAAAACCTCCACTGCTCTTCCTTTGCTGGAGCCAGGCAGCGATTCCCACTACCCAGTGCTACTCCTAGACTTCACTTCAGTGCCAGCAGCTCCAACCTATTCTTGGCTGGGAATTGCCTTGCCGGGATAGCTCCGGTCCCTGCAGCATCCCATCCTCCCTGCCAAAGTAATTGGGGCCAGGCAGGGAGTACCCAGCACTCGGAAACCTGGGACTGCACATGCCACTGGAAAGAGAAAATAAAGTGTTGCAGCCATTAGTGAGTTGTCATTAATTGTTCTCCTGGCGAACGAATGAATGAGGAATCTTGGAGGGAAGAATTCCCACCTTCTCCCAGTAATAATTATTTCTGCCAGCCTGACAAGACATCTCAAACCAGGAAATCCACCCAGAAGGGAACAAATCCCTGTTTTATTTTGAGTGCTGTTTAGGCTTGGATGGCACTTCAAGCATGTGCCGTGGGCTCAGTGGGAACTGCCAGGAGTTTTATTTCCCTGGCAATTATTTCTCCTGCGCAGCCCTTCTGACACAGGATAAACAATTGGATAAAGACTCTTCTGCATTATAAAAAGCCCAATTCTCAGCACCGACAGCCCTCAGATCCCTACAAACTCCCTGTCCAGTTCAAAAAAAAATCTCAAACTGAACAAGACACAGCAAAATAAGCAGAAATTCCATACAGAGCAGTTTAATTTTCACAACCAACCACAATTTCCCCCCCTCAGTTTAACACAGAAGCATTTGTAACCCTCACTTCAGGGACAAGATAAAGAGCTTTTTTGGGGCTGGGAGAACCCTTCTCTCGAAGATTTGCAATTGTTGTGGTTTATTGGATGGGAAGGGTCCAGCTTCTGATAATTTTCTTGGAAGATGCTAATTAACAGATGAATGCTGTGGCCCCAGCTGACCTTCACATGGGTTTTCCAGGGGCTTTCCCCATCAGCAAAGCACAAAGATCTGCATGTGACACTTCATCTGGGTTTTGCTCCAACAAACAGGAAACACCAACTGCTGATAAATGCCAGCAGTGAAAGAGCTCTGTGAAATACTGGGAAAAGGCCTCTCCTCACCTAAATATTTCACATCAAAAAAACCAAATAGGAGGTGGAACTAGTGGGTCAAAAGTGCCAAAATCTCACCTCTGAGCATCTGCTTGAGCAACCCCTGGGCTGGGCAAGCAGGGAGGTGATGTTTCATTATTTGTGGGCTGCTGTAAGTGGTGTTTCAGGGAGCTGCAGGCCCAAGGAAGGGCATCCAGCATCCGTGTGAAGGACGTGTGTTTACAGCTATATTGAATATTGATCTATGCATACTCCACTGGCAATAAACTTCTTAATATGTACTTCAAAATCCCAGCTCATACATCCTTCCCGTGAAGGCTCAAGGGCAGGGGGAGGTCTGATTGCTCTGTAGAAGTGAAATTTCTGAGTGTGTCTCTCGAAGGAGTTGAACAGGGTGTGATTCACGATCTGCCCCGAGGAGGGGAGAGCCACGAGCAATTGTGCAGGTTGGGAAAAGCTACAATAGGAACTATTGTGCATTGCTGAAATTGAAAATGGAGGCACAAATATTTTTTTTTTAATTCATCACTTGTTCTGCAAACGTTTTAACACCTACTGCAAGAAAAATAATTTTTAAGAAAGTCAAGGAACTACTAAAAAAAAAAAGAAAAAAAAAAAGAAATATCAAGTGTTTTGGCTTGCAAGTGCATAAAGAGCCCACCACAGCTTTCTATGGATGTACGGAAAGCCTAAAGCAGATCCAAGAGGCTTTAATACCAGCTCTGCCACTGCTGTTCAGAAGTTACTGTGTAACCAACTCTTCCTGCCATTCCTCGGCCCTGGGAATCAGCACTAATAAATGTCAAGAACAGGACTGACCAACTTCCATCTCTTATCAAAGGGCAATGGATGTGGTGCCTCGGGTGCCACTTTGATGCGATTTTTCATCAAAAATAGTAAATTATGTAAAATCCTGTGCACGTGACTCTTACTGCAGGGGGTTTTACACCTGAGAGGGTTGAAGATATCGAAGACTTGCAAGTAAATTCAGACATTTGTTTCCATGCTGCCAAACTCCAATCACATTTTACACTCTTATCCAGTAAAAGAAAGGGGGGAAAAAAGCTTATTTGCTTTCCAGTCCCCACTGCAGCATCCCTTGTAACTTAATAGCAATTGCATATCCACAAAAGCAAAGTATGACCCCAGGTATGAGACTAACTAGAAAAAACCCTTAATTTATGGAATTGCCTCTTTTTCCATGTGGATCTTCCAGGAAACAACGTAGAACACACCAAAATTACACACACGGAGACTCTCGCTGACTTTCATTTCAAATTTGGCATTATCCTCCTCACCACTGCTTTATCACTAAGTTGCCACAAAATTCATTCAAATTCATTTCCCAAAACTACTGCAGAAGTTGGGTCTGGGTGGAGAGGAGTGTCCAGCCAGAGACTCCCCTCTGGCAGTGCCCGGTCCTGTCCTCTTCCCAACTAAATCCAGCTCTTGCTCTCTGTGCTGCCTCTCTCCTCTCCCCCAAACCAAACCAGGTTCCTGCACCGCAGACCAGGAGCTGTGCAACCTCCCCAAGCCAGATTTAGCACGAGAGGTGCAACCTCCAAGCCAATTTCTGAACTTCTGGTGACTTTTGTACAAGAAAGGGAAAGAGGAAGAAGCCAATGTGAATTGTGACACATCCAGAGTGCCAGTGAATCCTACAGACTGATTCAACATTCCCTCCACCACTTCTACCAAATTCTGCAGCTAAACATTATTGGGAGTTTGCCTCATCTTTCGTAATCACCTCCCAGAGCATTTCCCCTTGACAAGAGTTGAATCCAAGCTTCAGGGCGCAGGATTTGGATGCCTGGGTCTGTCATTTGTGGTCAGCATCCTACGAGTCATGGAAATGGCTCAGGAAGAGGAGCTGGGACATCCCCAGGAACCACAGTGCCCACTGTGTTCTGATAGCCACGGGCATTGACTTTGACAAAGTTAACATTCCCTGCCTTCCCCAATTTTTATGCTTTCACAGCTCTCCCCTGCCTGTGACACAATTCCCAAACAGACTCCTTGGTGTTTTGGCTCATGGGCAGCCCCACCTGACACAGCTTGGCACAGCCACAGCAAAGAGTGAAGCTTTTGAAGCACAACGTCAAAAATACGACTTTAAAGGGAACAGAATTCATTCCTGGGAGTCACACCCTCCTGCCTTTTCTGAGAAACTACGAAAACAGGAGAAAACAAATGCTGGGAAAACCTGGAGAAAAACAGGATGCCTAATTCTTGCCTTAAAGCGCCGTGTTTAGGTTGAGGTCAGCCCCAATGGCAGAACATGATGATGGAACAAGTTGACCTTCTCTGGCATAGACATGATTTCTCAAGCAAATTAACCTTTTTCTCACCTACAGACAGAACAACAAAAACAAAACAAACAACCCATAAATCAACCCGTAAACCTGTTATTTTAGAAAAGACAGAGTGGTGAAGTAAATTCTTCCAAAATGCCCTTACATCATTCATAGAGACAGAAAAACAATTACAAAGCAAATCAGATCCTCTCTTTAATTGATTGCACTCAAGTTCTTTCCTCAAGTAGAAATGTTGCCAAAAAAAATAAAGTACAAATCAACGAGCATTTCAATTCCAGGCATCAGTGAAAACAGAACTGCCACTGGATTGTTTTCCAGCAGTTTATGCACTACAGGAAAGATTAAAACAGTCCTTGTTAATCCCTTCCAAAAATGAAGCTTCGAAATATTGCCTTGGATTATTACACAAACACAAGAGATCATTAAAAATGCAACATGGAGTTCTGGAGAGGGTGTTGTGGGTGTTCAGTTTTTGCTGTTTGGGAGTTTAAAACTTCTCTTTTAGCAAGAAGAGGAATAGAAGAGTTAGAGGAAAGCAGCAGGTTCAAAAAAAACCCAACCAAAACCCTCTTGTCACATCTGTCATCAGCCCTGGCCATGCCCTACTGACACAGAGCTTCAGCAGGAGCTGGAATGATCCTACTCCACAGTGGTGACAGCTCTGGAACCCAGGTAGCCCCGGGCTGAATGAAGCAAAACCAAATTAAAGCCATGGGAAGTCTGGTTTTTTCCACATTTAGCACTAAAAGCAAGGTCAATCCATGCTGCTGAGGAGCGTTGCACTTTTTCAGTTGTAAATGATGTATTAATCCAAAGTTTTAGCCCTAAAGCTTTAGTTTGGTGACTCCAGGTCCAGCTTTCATCTGTCACTGCCCCAGCACCTCAGCCCAAACACCACTGAAAATATCCTCACACACCCCCTGACAAAATGTCATGCTTGGACCTACACGGGGCTCCTCTGCTCCTGCTGCAGATTTTCCTGGGAAAAGCCTTCACTCCTTAGTGCAAACTCCACCTGTCACAGCACCTGCCCTGTGCTGGAAAGGCTCGAAGATGAATTGCCCTGATTTTGGAGCTTATAACATTGCAGTGCCACTGTTGTCACCTTCTAGGAGTGCCAGAGCTCAGCAATGGGGAAGGAAGGAAGAAAATGGATTGAAGTCAGGTTTTGTCATCATTTGAGATTCTAGGAGTGTGAAAAGTTACAGCAACTTGCATCCCTGATTGAGGGTGTTTGTCTGGGAAGGCTGACGTTCCCATCCCTCTGTCTGGGGGGACACAGCTCTGGTGCCCAGAAAAGCAGCTCCTAAGAAAAACCAGCTCTTCTTCCCCTCTTGGCCCTTCACTGCAAGTCCAAATTGTTATAATGACTGTCCAGCCTCTTCCCACAACTTGCTCAAGAATTTGTTTCCATTTGCTATTCTCTCTTTTTCCCAGGTGGAGCTTCTGGCCCCTCGTCTCACCCAAAACCTTTCCAGTTCTTGGCCTCTGCCTTGAATTTCTTGCTCTTATCTTCCAATTAAAACAAGGCAGAGATCTGGATTGAGATCCTGTCGAATCACCTGACACAAAGGGGTCTAATGGGAAGTGCAGCCAAATCCAGAAATACTTTTCCTGTGTCGAGTCCCCGAGTGCAGCTCCCAGGGCACTTTGGCCAAGCTGGGCCTTGAACTAATGACTGAACAAATTCTCAGGCAAAAGCCAGCAGAAAGTGCTAATCCTTCTCCTGGAGAAAGTTTATCATGCTGGGGTTAGGTTACAGCCATGGCAGAGAGACCAGATAAATCCTTTTAAATTATATTCCACTAAATGATTATCCATTAAGTGGAAGAGGTATCTTCTGCACTAAAAGCTTTGCTACTCAATAGAAGTAATGACAAATTAAAGCTGACCGTGTAAATAAGCAAGATGGGAGCTGATCTGATTTTGCACTTCCCTGAAAAAAGTGACAGATTAATCAATTCAAATTCACTACAGAAATATTTATTGTGAGGCCTAACAGTTACAATTAGAGCTTTCTCCCCCTCCAAACAAACACTTATTTGTGAGGAATACTTTTCCAGTTTGAACGGGAAGCACGGCTTCTGATTGCAAGTTTCCACTTGAGATTAAATACCAAACAAATAAAAAGAGATTTAAGTTGTTTTCATTTAACGCAAGAAATATTCCTTCTTATTTTTGTCAGCTGCCTTTCTGGGAAAAAAAGGCAGTAGGTGGAAGACAGAAAAAGCAATGAAGGTAAAGACATGTTTTCATGTTGCACTTTATAAAAATTTAACTACACCCAGATATATCTTTTACTGTGCTTGAAAGAATTTCTGAAAAGCACTTGGCATTTCAATTTTATTTTCCAAAATACACGCACTCAATTTGTGATAAACAAATGTATGTGATCATTCAATAGAGAGGGGAAAAAAAGAACATTGCATGATAAAAAGCTTAATAAGCCATGACATTGATGAGGTCAGTTAAAGTCAGTATTTAATGTGTTAATTACATATAATATAAGAACTAGATAAAGACGTGGAAGAACAAGACAAACACACTCAGGTTTGCACCCTGATAGAATTTTATATGCATTGGGAATTTATGTGGGTTTAAAGAAGTACTTTTCATGGAAAGAACCATCAGGAGTTGCCTGAACACAGTTTTACAGGTCTGGAAAAGTCCAGGGCTCATCCAGAGCATTTCAAGACTTCTGTTGATTACCACAAAAACTTTTTGCTGAGCAACCCAAGTTGGTTCTTTTCTAAGGAAATTTATGGAAGTGTCAGAACTGCAGCACTCCAGTCCCATGTCCCACTTGCTCAACACCAGGCAGATGCTGAAATGTTCATCAGAGACCACGTCAAGGGGAAAGACAAATCTGGAGAGGGGGAGAGGATGTGAGCGACACCTGGGGATTTGGGGAAAAATCATTTCTTTACTGTGCAGGGGGTCCCAACGTGTATTTTTTTTCATCATCTGAAGTGTGCCTGGGAAGAAGGTGGCTTTTTATGAGGAATAATTCCTGAGCAAGGCTCCTGCGCCAGCAATTATGAGTGGATGCAAGTGTGGGAGAGACTCTGGGCTCAGCCCTTAAGGATTTCACCAGGATTAATGTTCAACCAGAAGTTAGAAAACAAGTAGATTAGATTTTAGCGGAGCAAAGTTGGGAGAGTAAGTGCAGGGTGAAATTCAACATGATAAAGCTGGGGAGAGAAAGGACACAGAGGAAATAGAAAGTGTTCAAAGATAAATTAATGTATGCCCGGGGGTTGTGTGTGCCACCTCCCAGTAATTGCACAGGGAATGTTCAAGTTGTTTTTTCTATTTTTTTTTTCCTGTAAAGCCAGTGTGAAGGAACATCAAAATGTAAAAGTAATCAACAGTGGAAGAAAAGGCAGACACGAGTTATAAAACATCAAATACAGAGCAGGGTTGGAACAATTGCATAATGAAGTTGAGAGCATAAAAAGCGATAAGAAAAGCAAAGGCAGCGAATGAAAAGAAACTTTACAGGGAGGTAAAATAAAATTAGAACAGTTTTCAGGTCCAGGGAGGAAACGAGAGGCTGGAAAAGCAGCCGAGGTATCTGCCAGAGTCAGGACAAGGTGTTACCTAAAGAAGTGACAGTGCTAAAAGCCTGAAATATTGCTCTGTGATGGGGAAAGTAACTAAAATTTAAACCATCTCACAGAAGGTGGCATGGAAGAAATAAATCCCAAAGAGTTTCCTGTCCTTGGGAACCCCCCAGGCAGCCTGATGAGGGCTCCTGGGTAAACACCAGAACAAGCTGACCTGGTCCTGAGGATCGAGGGACAGGAAAACACGAACCTGGCACGAGGTCTCCCAGCCTGGGCGAGCCCAGGCAGCTGCCACCACCCGTCAGAGCCCTGCCAGGATCCAGACTTCCTGGGCCAAGTCCTCTCCTCAGAGAGTCCCAGCATGGAACAGGTCCCAGAGAAACAGCCTCAGTAAGGACACAAGAAATATCACTGACTTTTGAAGAAAGCAGCTGGAATTCGGCTGCCTGGACAATTATCGATCCCAGCTGGAAGGAACAGAGTTTGCACTTCACCCTGATGTCACCGAGTTCCTCCTTCATGGAAGACTTTCCAGTTCCTGGACTAATTCATGGGACCTCCCAGGTTCAGGCAGACCTTTCCTGTGTCCTGTCCCAGGGACGTAATGATGTCACTACAGATTCCGGCCATAGTTTCCTCCTCAGGCCTTCCCAAGGCAGAGCTCTCCACCCCCAGAGCCGTGTGGAGCTTCCCAGGGACACGGGGGAGTCTGCACAAGTTCTACCCCCAAATCTGCCAAGGGCACCCGTTCTGCAGCCCCACATCAAAGGGGGCCTGAGCTGCACCCCAACCACATTGGGGTTGGGGGTGTCTTGTGTTTTCTGTTGATAACAGAACATCCTTTGGCTCAGCACTATTTTCAGCACCAGAGCCTGAAGGACACATTCTCCCTGAATTTAAGATGCTGTTTCAACCTTCTCTTCATGTAATCTAAAGTGAGAGTTTACACTGAACTCCTCACAGGAAGCAGGGACTGAGTCATGAGGATGAAAACACCAATGACAGAGACTCAGAAGCCAGCCAGGGACAAGTGCTTCACCCAGGCTCCCTCCACAGATCAACCTTTCCGCCCAGCTAGAACAAGTATTAGTGGGTTTATGCTCTTCTAGGGTAGCTAAAGCACCATCAGGACATGGAAAGCAGAAATAGGACAGAAGACGGAGGGTTTATAGAAACCCAGGATGGTTTGGGTGGGAAGGGACCTTAAACTCATCCCATCCCACCCCCTGCCATGGGCAGGGACACCTTCCACTAGCCCAGGTTGCTCCAAGCCCCATCCAGCCTGGGCTTGGGCACTTCCAGGGATGGGGCAGCCACAACTTTTCTGTGGTTCACTGTGCTTTTTATTTGACTTACAGGTGCTGTTCAGCCTCTCCTGCTTATAGATATGAAATGCTTTTCCTTTTCCTTCCTCTTTATGGGGGCACAAGGGCAGTTTAGTCCTTGAGAGCACGTGGTTTACATTTTACGTGTTAAAGAAACACAGTAGCCCCAGATATGATCCAAACACTCCCCAAGGCAGCTCTCTGAATATCCCCATCCCTCCCTCTCTGCAGGCTGCCCAGTGCCAGGCATTGCAGGGAGGGATGTGCAGCTAATTCCAGCACTTTTTCCCATGTAAGGTGTCTGCTCCACGGTTCTGCCACCAGGAAATAGCAGGACACCAAACTAACCGGAATTTGTGTTTCTCAAGTTGTCCCTGTTGTACTTTGAGCCTCAAGGTCTTTTTAAAAATTAGAGAAACACCCTTCAGTGTGTTGGTTTTAAAGTATTTCAATGACTAAAGAGAATCGAGAGGCAGCTGCAGATATTTTGTTCCATATTCAATATTTCTTTGAAGCTGTAAATAAACAGCAGCTCTTTTACCTCATGTGATTTCCCAAAGGAAAAAGAAAGAAAGAAAAAAAAGAAACTACCTGGTCCAAGAGTTCTGCATCTCCCTTTCTGCTGCCACTAGAGGGAGAAACCTATTCCTGGGATCCCACGGCTTCTAGGCTGCTTTTTGGAATAGAATCGGAATTATTCCCGTCACAGGGAAAGACGTTTGTCCCTCTGTGATAAGCAGGGGTAAGGCAAAGGAAGAGCCTCTAAAATGAAGTGGGATAAACATTTCCTCCCCCCCACCCTCAAATAAACTCCAAATACAATCCTCAAACCTTGTGAGTTTAAACACTGCTGCAATTGTTCCTCTTTGTTGGAATACAAATCCTTCCACTGTGTTTACTCCCGTTGCATCCAGGGCAGAGGAGGCCAAACAGGAAGAAAGGAGAATACTGCGTTCCTATCAGTGTAGGAACAAAGGGTGTTTTCTAGTGGCTTGAACTAATTCCGATTGAAAAACCATAAAATTTTCTATTAGCTGTAAGGAGCAGTGGAAATTCATCGTGGACAGGGAAAGATCCTAAAACAGCATTTAAATAAACCAAAAAATCCTAGGATTCTGGATTTGCGCTTCTTTTTCTTGTCCTAATTCAACTTAAAGAGTCACGCTGATGAATAATTCCTATGTCACTATATTTTAAAAGTTTGAACCAAGAATGAGTGCTTTGGATGAGTGTTCATAGCAGTGGCAAGGTCATTTCACTGCTATGGAAAATATTGCAGAACAGCCTCAACTGTGGGTGCAAAAAACTTTAGCACCTTCCCTAAATATGAAATGTCTCAAACACGCAGAGTTACCCCCAAAATGTGCCTTCAAACACAGGCTGCTGGTGGCCAACAAGGGGAACCAGGCCTGGCTTTGTGACACAGAACCTGATGAACGTGACAGACTTAGAGGGTAAAAAAGCCATTTTTCCAGACAATGAGGCACTTTGCAGGCCCCAGGCTTGGCCACATCTCTTCTGGGACACTCACTGTCCTTGTTCTCTCCAAGAAAGAGCAGCAACACTGATCCTCAAGGTCATCGACCATGAAACTTTGCCAATCTTAGACTTAACAGCAGGTGCAAACATCACCATACTTCTAGAGGAAAATATATCTCAAATCATTCCTTCTTGTTCCTTAATGGGTCTGAAAAGTGACTAAATCCACCCAAAAACCCCTTCTCATGGTTCATCTGGCCCAACCTCCTACTGCAGTGGCCAAGGTTAGCAGGTTATCCCTCCTACAACCATTGTGTTTTATCCCAAATCTATCAAAGCATCCTGCCTGTGGTTTTGACTGGAAGAATACCAGTCCCCACCTGCTCCTTTGTCACTGTCCTACAGCCTGGATACAACTCTCTTAGATATTGCTCCTCACCAACACACTCAGCCTAAATTCTGCCTCTCCTCGTCGTGCACTAAACAGGAAAACTTGTTATTCCAAATGTAATTCCAGTTCCCCGACACTTAAAAATAACATTTTTCAAAACTAAGATGAGCAAAGCAACAGAAGGCTCCCAGGCTCAGTGCAGGGGCTGCCACCGAGGCTTGGAGAGAGGCACATCCTCTCTTATCAGCCGAAAACCTGGGGAGCCAAAGCATCAACTACAACAAGCTTTTCTTTTCCTGGTGCTTTACTTGATGTTTTTTCAGACCAGCTGCAGTACTTCCCTCGCTGAATGGGAGGTCACTTCAGCTCTGTTTCTGTAAAAGAGCCTGGAATCTAAAATTGGTGTTAAAAGTTCAAACTCGTGACCCATCACATCTACAGTATTTTGTTGTCATTGTTGTGCGAGTGGCAGGGTTTGGGATTTAAAAACTGCAGCTATATTTGTATGATCCAAGTGATTTTCTTCCCCTGTGATGATTTCATAGCAGAAAGCTTAAGACAACATTCCAGATTTTCCACCCTTTGGTGTGCATGTGTCTATGTACACGCACACATAGATAGAAAATAGAAAACATTCCCCAGTAAGTTTTCCTTTCTGAAAGGATTTTCAGCAGCCTTGCAGAGTAACAGCATATGCAATATGTGTGTCACTCAAACATTTCCCTCAACTGCAAAGTTTGTGTCAAAATCTGTTCTGAAACAGCTCCACGACGTGCACTCCGTGTAACCCCGAGCTGCAGGTTAGGCTCTACTTTAAGTATGAAATATTAAGTGAGCTCATAATAGCTAAATCACTCCACTGTCGTTCCAGCACCAACCCAGGTTGGCAGAGCTCACGCTCCATGATGTCACCATTTCTACCTTGCTGCAGTTGCCAGCAGAGCCCAGTTTGCATAAATTAGCTTTGATCGATGAAAAGTGTTAACATCTTTTATTTTTACCTTGGAGCACACTTGGAATGATCCTTTTTAGTGTTTTTCAAAATGCATATGGGTGGCTTAAGTGCCAGGTTAGAATATGCTGCAGTGCCAACCACAGGAGGATGGTCAGCGCCAGCCACGGGAGGATGGTCAGTGACAACCACAGGAGGATGGTCAGAGCACTGGAAACTGGAGGGACCGGGGACAACAAGCACCCCTGGCCGTCAGCAACACCTTGATAACATCCAAAAAACCACCTTCCAATTTGCAGGTTGGAAAGACTTTCGAAGCCAGCCCTGAAATAGCAAGGACAGCTGTAGGATGGATTTCACCATCCCTCCACACATTAAACCCCATCCCACTTTGCATCAACTCCCACTGAAATAAATAACTCAAGAACTACGCAACATAAATAACAGCAGAATGGTTTGGGGGGGAAAAAAATCATCTCTCAATCTTCTAAAAATAGCTTCCTTTTGGCTAAGCTCTTCCTTTATGTCTTTCCTTGAGAAAGCAGGGATGAACAGAATACTGATTGGGATTCACTGGCAGAGGCAGCCTCAGGAGCAGCATTAGAGGCACATTTCTCCCCCAGCCTGCTGGTTTTCAGAAGGAGAGGGTATTTTCCATCTCTTTTTTCCCCAAGGTTGGCTCTGTGGCTGCCCATTCCCTGCTCCTCTTCATCCATAGGCTGTCTCTGCCAAACATGCACCATGGGGTGGCTGAGATTCTGAGCTCCCACACCAAATCCAGCACAGCTCCAAGACTCCCTCCGGGCTTGCAGGGTCCTCAGAAGGCCCTACAGACACACATGGAAGTGCAGGTTTATCCACCCAGCCTTCCACAGCCCTTCCCTGGTCACCTCTCATCATCGATTCTTACGTTCACAAATGTAGCGGTTAAACCCTGACCAGGGTTAAGATGAGGACTCCCATCCTTGCTCTTTTCCTTTTCCAAATCCTCATGGATTGAGTGAAATCTCCCTCACGTCAGCAAGTTTAAGCTTGGTCACACTGGGTTCACACAAATCATGGAATCACAGAATGGTTTGGGTTGGAAGGGATCTCAAACACCAACTAATCCACCCCTGCCATGGGCAGGGACACCTTTCACTATCCCAGAGTGCTCCAAGCCCTGTCCAACCTGGCCTTGGGCACTTCAGGGATCCAGGGACAGCCACAGATCCCCTGGGCACCCTGTGCTAGGCCTCACCACCCTCAAAATAAGCTCTACTCCACTGCTCCAAGAGCTTTGCCTCAAAGCAAAAGAGATTGTGAAGGAATTTTTAATTTTTCTATTTTTTACTCTGTATCTGATTCCAAAGGTATTTTTGGAAGGAGAAATCACCATCCTCCCTCTCCCTGGGCTGAAGCCATGGAGACCTGGGATGCTGATGGGACTTCACCTGGAGGCTGTGAGCAGATGGAAGGTTTCTTTTCCATCCAACCCCTCGAGCTCCTCCGGAGGAAGAGCTCGAGCACCCAAAATTCCTTATTTTCCCACATTGCCGTGTTTCTGAAATTCCCTGAAAGACCTTGAAACGGGGGGAAAATACCTGTGCTGGTGGTGTTTGAGCTTTACAGGCTGAGGGAAGCGGCGGGAGCCACACACACACAGCCAAACAAATGGAGAAGAGGTCAAATCAAAGACTATCCCCATCCGAGGTTTATTTCGGGACCCCTTCTCCAGCACTACGAGGGGAGCCCCAGCCCTTTCAGAAACAAGCTGTTCCTGCTATTGCTGGCTTTGGACAAAAAGCACACTGCTGCTAACCTCTTACATAAAGTGAGCAGACAAACAGCTGAATTGCTGACCCCGCGTGGCCTTTTCCCCAGGATTTGCGGGTTTGCACAAAGAAGCCAACGTTTTACACGCAGCCCTTGATGGCGTTTGGAACCGTGCAGAAACCCTGTTTGGAGTACACGCTCTTAACCCAATTGTTTGTGTACGATGTTCCCCCACTCTGATGCCAAACACTGTGGGTCTCTGGGTTATTTTTTTCTATTTTTATTTTATTTTTTTTAAAAGCTGCTCGGTCATACACGACTTTGAGTGCCTGCATATACCTCCACTGCCATTGGTATTGCAATATAATACAGGTCTGCTGGCAGGGATGATTTTTTTTTTTCCCTAGGATCTATCCTTTTATTTCAGCTGAGCACTCAGACCTCACTAGATATGAGCTCCAAAATTATTAAACATTTCTTGGCTCTGAGCTTTCTGTGCGGGCAGAGATATATATCAGGTTTATTTTATGAGTGGGAGATACTTAGCAAGAGCAGTTGACTCAGTCTGCGTTTTGAGTAAACAATTCTCTTCATCTTTGCTTGCAAATTGATTGATTTAAGATTTTTGGAGGCTTTTGTCAATTGGTAGCAGATATAAAACATTCATAAGGAAGTGCCACTTCCCTCTGTGTGGGCAAAAACCTCAGGCACGAGGTGCCAGCAGCTCCTTTCATCGAGCCAGAGGCTGCACTGACTTCCCCTTGCCCAGCAAATCCCAGCGCCTCCAGCACTGTCCCCATTAGATCCATGAAAACCACTCGAGCACGCCGGGAAAAGCCTGCGCTGCAGCAGGGGAGTTCAAGGACCACACACTCCTGTTCCCAGCGCTCCGGATGTTTAAATCATCCCCAAGTAATCGAGTCTCACACCTCGGAGGATGAGAAAGTGCGAGCGATCCGAGAGCCCGACGGGTGGATTACACCAGGCGAGGATGAAAGCGCGGAACACCACAATGCCCGAATTCAACACCAACAAAACAGCATTGAGGCGTCACGGCACAAAAATCCCCATTGTACGTTTGGTTTCCAGCCATCCCAGCTCCGAGCTGCTAAAAAACGACAGGATACACCATTCCCTCCTCCCCGGCTATCCCAAATCCAACCCTGGCATTTTTGTTTGAATTCAAAGACACATTGATTGTTGTGAAGGCACAAAGTATTACCTGGAATAACACTTCAAATGCAAATTAAGGGCTGTGTAAAATTATTGTAGTGCAAGAGTACCATGGTTTATTAACAGCAGATTTGCAAGGTTAATTTTCAATTATGTATTTCTTATTAGTTTTCTAGCTGTCTTGCTATTATTAAATTTAAAGAGGAAGATACTTTCAATGTGTCCAGCTTCTGTGGTGTTATTACTGATAATTATTCCTATTTTCCAATTTGTGTTACTCTCATGTCTTGCAAAATTTGTAATTAATGAGCAAATAATTATAGCAGCACTTACTAGAGCTGCTTTAGTTAAAGCTGTGTCAGCTTTTGTATTAGGATCCCCATTTTTCAAGGGTTTATAACTCAAGCATAAAAATTTACTCTGGGCAGAGCCTTGTCATAAGAGCTGTCTGCTGAGTGTGATTTTTTTTTGTTTTTAAATATTTCTAAGCAGCATTGTTTTGTTCTTTTTTCTTAAAGTTATGGACATTTTCATATAGCTTAAAACTTCCAAGGGCATTAAGTTCACAGCACTCCATTTTCCTATGCTCCAACATCTCGGAAATAAAGACATTTTATTTTAAGGTGAAGGCATTCACCTTTACAAGTAGGGAACAAGACGTCTCAGCATCTCCAAAGCCCAAAACTGGGTTTTTAATGCCTGGTGGCCACCAGCTTTAGAAAACAGCCACAGAAGGGAGCTTGACATTCAGGGACGTTTCTGCTGATCCCACCCAGTTAAAGCATTCAGGAGCTACCTCAATTAAGGCACACGAGTGGTCCTTAGGGGTCAACAGGGCTGGCCAGGCTCTCGGGGATGCCCAAAGCATTCACTGCCCAATTCAGCAGGACAAAGCTCTGCTTTTGACGGGAGCTTTCGGCTGTCCCCGTTCGCTGCCACCTCTGTCCACACTCCTGGGAGCACTGAGCACCACAGGGATCACTCTTTCAGGCTGCTGAGGGCCCACAGGGCTTAAACAGCTCAGCACCCTCTCACCGAGGTGCTCAGAATCACACAGGGTCCTGGCTGGGGCCAGTTTAAAATTTAGCACAAAACCAGTGCTTGGTTTTTTTTGTGTGGAAGAGGAAACCCCAAGGGGAAAGCAGCAGATCCCAACACACCAGGTTTGCTGTACACACTTCACCACAACATAAAACTGGGAAGTAACAGCTCTAGAACTAATGTTCTGCAAAAATTTAGGCTCTAGAGCAGAGCCCATCACAGCTGCTGCCGCCAAGAATTCCATGGGGTCGCTCATCCAGAACCATGGGACACATCCCTTCATCGCTCCTGCTCTCCTGCGCCCCTTCTCCTGCAAAGGGCCTTGGAACAGCCACCCAGCTCATGGAGAGCCTCTGTTAGAATTCTGGAGTCATTAGGGTGGAAAAGACCTCCAAAATCATCAAGTCACTCTTGGAGTGTTTGACCATAATACTGAGCTTAATACTGAGGCTGTTTGACCTTAATACTGAGCTTAATTAAAGCAAGACCACCATAACTCAGCAAACAGGGAATAGCAGCAGGGCAGCAGTGCTGTCAATACCAGCTTTAGTACATTTCACTTTGAAGAGCAGGGTGGATTTAGGCTCTTCCAGCAGCAAACAAACAGCAAAAATGCCCAGCAAAACCCCTGCTTTGCTGCAAAACATGGTCAGAGATGAGATAAAACCAGAGAATGATGGGACCTACCTGTGCCAGCCACAGCGAGTCATGGAATGCAAGGTTTGAGCTCTTGAAAATCCAGGCAACTTATTCCTTAAGCCTCTTCATCAGGAAAGGAGGCTGGGCCTTCCCTGCACCTTTTATTTACCCTTCTATGACTGCCCTCAGCTGACATTTTTCACACCCTCATTTGGGATACTTATCTCTTTGTTTTTGAGTTAATTGCTGATGAGGAGGACCCAGTTTTTAATCTCTCGGTTAATCCAGATCTGTGGCGTTTGGAACCTTTTACTGACCAAGGCATCCCAACAATTGAGAGATCCCAATATCCCTCTTCCCTGGTGCCACTCTCATGGCTAAACCATATTTTTAAAGCCTGCCCATCATTTGCAACCCCCCAGTCATTTGCAAACCCCTCTGTGTTACAAGAATTCTGGTATCTTTATTTTATATATACATATGCAGAGCCTGGTCCAAATATGGCTGATAAATATATTGTATAAATAACATAATAAATATAATAAACCCCTGCCATCTAAACCAACTGCTCCCCCTCGTTTTAGGGCCCTGTTTATCTTGCAGGTGAATATTTTCCCTAACCAACCTGTGTCATGAGTTTTCCCCAGTTCAGACCAGTCTGCAAAATCACAGGAACCTCTGTGTGCTGATATTCCCTGGTTTCTGCTGGCCTCCCGTTTTGGCTGTAACCATGGTGCTGCTGGATTTATCATGGCTGCATGGCACAGTGTGTATCTCATTATTCTCTCCTGGCAGCTTTGTATGGCTTTTATTTAGCTGTAAAAATAATTTACATTTCTTGAGCATCTGAATTAAAGATAGAATAGAACTATGACATCGAGAGCTGGCGATTTTATGCAAATTTATTTATAAATATAAATCACATTTAGAATGCGAAATTACACGAATGTCTTCTACAGATCGCCCATCTCTTGAAGAAATTATTTCTTTACTTTTTTAAGGATAATGCCTTAACATGTTATCCACGTACCTGCAATGGGAATGGAAACTTGGTAAAAAATCCCAAGTGAAATTTGGGAACCCAACGGGATCAGTTACGTGACAAGGAATTTCTCCAGTTCTACACCAGTGACTTGACATCACTCCACGTCACCAGCCCAGTGTCACACTGGGATGGAATTTCAGCTCTGCTGAAGTCACCAACAGATTCCTGGCTGGATTTACCGGGACCACGAAGCTCCAACATGCCAAGGGATGTCCAGGAAGAGCGGTGACATCACGAGTCCACCTCGCAGTGCTCCTGTACCCACATCACACCCCCCAAGCACCTCTGCTAGAACTTGGGTTACTCAAATATTCCAGAACAGCATTCCTGGGAAAACCCAGCTTCTTGCATCTAATTCCAACACTCCCGAGCATCACAAATTCAGGTGTTTTCCCTGTCTTTTGGGATTTCAGAATGGTATAAACTGTACTTTTGAAAGTGGGATAAAAGCGATGAGGGTTTTCTGACTACAGAGCTCCTCTGAGTAAATAATGTGACAGTAGTTCCTTGGATTTCAAAACAATCGTGGATTTTGAATACAAATAAGGCTTCATCAGATTTCTTTTACAAATTCTGATACTTTTTCTCTGCTCTAATCTCAGGTTTTCCCTTTTTTCCTCTTTTGGGGCCAGGCTGTTTTCTCATTGTCTCCTCTAACACAAGATCTCTGCTCTGGGGAAAAATGCAGCGGTTGTTTTCTTGACTTTCCAACAAAATAATCTGTGAGGTCTCAGTTTGGATGGACGGTTTTAGCAGAACATTTCTTCTACTTGATGGAAGTGGCACACAAACCATCTCAGAAATCTCCATGCTGCCCATCCTTCTGCCACAAGGAATCCTCCACTGAGCAGTCCTATTCCCGTTGCACTTTATCCCCTCAAAAAGGGGAGAATTGTTTCCTAAGAAAGAAAAAACAAAACCAAAAACAAGCCATGAAAATATTGACTGCCAATGCCCTGCTCTTTCCTGAGCTCTGTTTCCACATGGAGGTTAAATATAACTCTAGAATCAAAACTAACACTGAAAATGACTTTTCCTTTAGTCGGAGCAGCTCCACGGGGTGTTTGCTACACTGACCCTCTGTAATTCACATGACAGTCACAAAATCATTAAGTTTGGAAAAGACCTCCAAGATCATCCATTCCAACCTTTGACCCAATTCCACCATATCCACTAAACCACACCACCCAAATTTCTGAGCCTCTGCTATTTTACCTATAAAAGCATCCAGCTGCTGTCATCTGGGTTTTTTTTTAACTCCACCTTCTGAAAAACTCCAAAGCAAAGAAACTCCAGGATTACACTCGAAAAACTCATAACACGATCCTCTGGAATTTACCATGTCAGAAACGTCCTGTTGGTGTTTATGACCATGCCACAAAATTCCTTAAGAGACACATAACTTTTGGTTCAGTGTCATGGAAACCTTTTAACAGAAATAAAGTGGATGAACACTGAGAATGCATTTCCAATTTTATACATTTAGGGTAACAGAAGGAAAATATCTTTTATAGCCAATTATTGCTTCATCAGCATGCTCAGAATTTGCCACTGAGTTGTGGGCAGAATAAAGTCCTATTCCTCAAAATCACATTAATCTGGATATTTGGAAGACAGCAACATCTACTGTGAAGAGCAGAGGAGTGATGGCCGTGGATGCTCAGCTTTGCATCCTGGCTGCTGCTGGACCAAACACATCCGTCGGGGCATCAGAACACTGGAGAAGAGATGAAGAAATTAAAAAGGGAAAAGGAAGGTGGAAGAATGAGAAAAGTTGTAACTAAGAAGAGCCGCGTTAACTGGAGACTGGTTTAACAGATGTAGAGTAGTTTTACACCTCAGGAGGGAATTGTGCTGGTACAACCTCAGGAGCAGTTGATGTGCTCCAGTCGCACCTCAGACAATCGGATTTAAGCGCGAGTTTAAGGACAAAGCTGAGCTGGGACAGTTTGCGAGATCCCTATAAAAGCACAACCTTCTATTCTCCCAAACCATATGGGTTTGACTTCCCATATGGAGTGACAAAATAAAAATATAGTCTAAAAATAGCTCTCAAAAATGCACTGGCTGAAGGCTGCTTCCTGTGCCACAATTTGATTAGCCCTGTGTTTTATTTCTTCAGCAGCGATTTCCATTTATCTCTGATTTGGAGCATGAAAAGCTGCTTTTATAGTCGTAAGCAGAGGAGAAAAAGGCATCCGGGAAGGAAATACAGAGAGAGCTCTTCTGGCTTTACAGGAGCTGCAGGAACAAGGAAAATTATTTGAGAGCCGCACAAAACAAAGTGATGCAGGGAGAGGATCTCTCCTTGCAATCTGCACTGAAGTTCCCTGTCAGCCCAGTGCGGAGCATTACATATTCCGTGCAGCTCCGGAGGAACCTAAAGGAGCCAAAAATTGTCAGAGCAGAAATCCCCCGTGCCCAGGGAGCGGTGCCAGCACGGCTCCCAGCCCGCCCGGCGCGCCGGCCCTGACAGCTCCTTCTGGCCACCAGCGCAGCCCGAGGAGCCGCTCCCGCGGTGACGGATGGCATCAAGCGCAAACATTCCCACTTGGGCTCTGCTGGAAGGTGCCTTCTCAAAAATCAGAGATTTATTTTGGGTTTTTTTAGGGGGAAAAATTGCCAGCCGCTCCTTGGCTGCTGTGTTTGGTGTCGGGCCGCTCGCTACGAGAGAGACTTTGAGGGGCTGGAGCGTGTCCAGAGATGGGAACGGAGCTGGGAAGGGTCTGGAGCACCAGGAGCGGCTGAGGGAGCTGGGAAAGCATTGGAATGGGCAACAACCAGCAAAGGTCCAACCCCTTCACTGTCCAGCAGTCTGGAGTGAGAAAAAGCCAGACTGAAGTCCAGCAGCCTGCTCTGGACACTGGTCAGGCTCTGGACACACATCTCCACACCACGGCCCAACATCTGCAACAGTGCAAAATAAAGTTCTGTTTGATAGTTTTCTCTCTCTCTCTCCGGTTTCTTAAAGCTCTAGGAATGATTTTCCCAATCTGAGCAAAAGCTCTGCACTACCCCTTAAAAAAGATTTTTATAATATCTAAGAAATATTAAAATCCAAAGAGGGGAAAGAAAATATATCTAGAGTGGGAAAAGGCTGTAAAAGCATCGGCAGAGAAAGGATTAGAAACCAGCTTTTCTCTAAAGAATTTAGAGAGAAAAAAAACCAAACCCAACACTTTGGAAACAATTATTTACAAAGTTCAAAGTGTTTGGTACCCTTTGCTTGGGTAAGATAAGGGGCAACAAACAGCACCCCCAGTCACGAGGAGTGTAACCCAATTACTCCTGTCAGCAAAACTAATTTTACGAAGCACATTTCTGCCAGGAAGAATACTTTCCTTGCTTCCCATTCCTTTTTACATTGCTAATAAGTCTCTTAGCAGTCGATTAGAAGTGCCTCTTCAGCCAGGAGCAGGCGGATCGCCCTGAGCGCAGCCAGCGGTCCCCGCTCCGGAAAAAACCTGATTGGAGCCGAGGGGAATTTCGCCTGAGGAGCTTCCCTGCAGGTGTTCGGTCCCGTGGCTGGAACCTGTGTCACTACAGAAGCTGCCAGTGGTTGTTACGCACTGACAGCTCTCAGGAACGGGATCTGGGGCTGCTCTGACCCTTTTCCCTCACTGACATCCAGATATCAGAGGGGGTTTTGAGGGCTACATGAGCAGAGAGGCAAAGAGGACCCACCTGCCTGACAACTGGATGAGGCTCACAAACCTTAACAATTTGTCCCAGATGAAGCAAAATCTCTCTGAAACATCCCCAAATCCTGTCACCTGCTGAGCCAGGTAAACCCTTTAAGGCAATGGAAGTTCAGAAGAATTTAGTTTCAGTAAAAAAAATGATGGATGAGAGACAAAGATGATCAAGGACAGCCCTCTCCGGGTGGGTGCCACTCTCCCCAGCTCCACAGATGGGGAACATTTCCTGAGGAGATGCTGAAAAGCCCCTGGCTGTGCTCTCTGGAAGTGAACAACAGCAGGAGCTGCACCAAGGCAGGAAGATGAGCAGTGGATATGGGAGACAGAGAAATTAAACTTTTCGACACATCCCCAGAACAAGCTGAAAAAAAAAAAACCCAGGCTTTTTGTGGATAAATACAATTTTATCAGCTCTGCTGAAGGCAGTGAGAAGCCCCAGGCTGCCCTTGGCACCTCACCTGCACCTGGGAAAAAAAATGCAGTGTCTTAATTCATCCAGAGAAATGCTCGCTTATGCAAAGCAAATATTGAGGTGCTGGAGAAGAGGATCAGCTTCCAGCTTTGGATATTCTGGGCAACTCTGAGATCCGTGCGTAGGCACCTCTCAGGAGAACAGGGATTGGAGGTGTCCATGTCCGTCCCAAACATTATAAGAAATCGTCTGACATCTAAATCCAGCACATAGAAAAGAGGCTAAATTCATTAAGTCAGGTTATTCCATTTTAATTCTCACCTTTTGGTTTTTGTTCCAAAGGCTTTGTGGCAATTCATGTCAGAGAGCCAAGTAAATATTTTCTTGTGCTGTGTGGAAGATGATGTCAGGCAGTAATGGCAGTGAAATACTGACTTTGTAAAACTGTTTGTGCCTCTGATAGGATTGACTCATTTTGTGAGATTATAGGAAATGCATTCCGTGATTATATACACCCCTCGAGGCCCCGTGGAGGTGAGATTCTGCATCTCACAACCTTATTTAACCAGGACAAAAAAAAAAACGGGCTAAGTAAATAAAAAATCTGCAGGATGTGACTTCATCGTGCACTGTTGACACCTGCTCCTGTGATTTAAAGGATGTTACTAAGAATATCAGGGTTGCTAATGTAAATGACAAAGAAATCAGAGGTCAATCATATAATAATAAATATTAGCATAGGTTTCCCAAGGCCAGAAGTGGCTGCAATGGTAATTGGAATTATGATTTTACTCTTGAATTATGTGATACTGAAAACACTTTGTTCTCTGCTGCTTTCCTGGAACCGCTCCATTAAAGCCAAGCAGACAAACTCTCCAATTTTTCTTAGTCCAAGAATTAATGTCCCCTTTTTATAAGGATGTTTTTTCTTTCGTGTAGGCACCCCCCTCGCCCTGTACACGAAGCTGTTGTGTTAGAGGGGCGTGCTGGGCTGCATGGACAGGGTCCCTATGCTCCTGCTGCTGACCTGAGCATGCAGCACCTCAGCTCTGCCATCCCTGCTGGATATTCAGGATGAGGTGGAAAAAGCTGGAAACTCCTCCAAACAGCACTGCAGGCACAAAGGAAACGCCGAATCCTTCCTCAACCACAAACCACTTTCCTACGGAACAGCAGGATAAAATGCTCTCAAAGTGCTTTAATGCAACAGCCAATACATTAAATTTGGTGAAAGACTGGTCCCAACAATACGGTTTGAATTGACAAAACAGCTGAAGCTCATGGCACTATTTACAGAGTCTCCATTTCTGGGCACCCAGAAAACACCCAAAAAATGTGGCTGCAGCTTTAGAAGAATTCATTTTGGTGTTATCCTGCAACACCTTGTGCAGCAAAAAATCAGCCCAGCAGCCAGGCCGGTGCTGGGAGGAAATTCCGGAGGGTGAGGGGCTGGCAGTGGCTTTAAAGCACTGAGTGACATCCCTCCCCTGCTTCCCCACCTCCAAACACCCCTCCCTGTGCTGCAGGCTGCTGTCCCAGAGCAGTCTGAAAGTCAGAAGCAGCTGCATGAAAATATTTTCAGGAGCGAGAGTTGCTGGGTGCTGCCAGTTTTACCTGGGGATTCCTGCCAGCACCGCAGACGGCTTTGGAAATGCTGCTAAATCATATTTTTTACAGGGCAAAAAACCCCACAAACTAATCCTGTAATGCTGCCTGGATATTGCTGGGCTGTTTTCCTTTCATGCCTGTAACTCCTTGCTGACGGGCAGCTCACAGAAGTCGTGTTGGAGCTGGTGTCTAATGCCGGAACGCTCCGCGTGAAGGAATCGGGATACGCCACGAGTGTTTCAATGCGGTTACACAAAAGTCTAAAATTAGGTCATAAATTATATAATCTCGCAAGGAAACAACAAATTTAATGACTATGCCAAACCAGAGATAAAAGCTGAGGAAGGAAATAGCATCTTGCTCATTAAATATTAAGGATCAGATCCTTCAAACATTTTCCAGTGATGAACTCTGTGGGAGTTTGGCATCTGTATTTGTGTGTGTGTTCTATAGAATGTGCTTATACATCACATACAAGTGCTGGGTGTGATTTATGGAGCACACACACATAGTAAGTATATTTATAATGCATAAATACATTCCATCAAGAGCAGAGAAGGTGATTAGTGAGAGTTTCCTAAGAGGTTTAATCAGATATTTTGATGGCTTATTTCCAGTGTTGCTCCAAAAGCATTTTTCATTACAGGGCACTGGGAGAGAGCAGGTAGAGGCATCTCCTTTTCCCACTTACAGCAGCAGCAGCTTTCACAGGCACCACGTCCTCGGTGGGGTCGAAGAACCCTGTAAAGGAAGAAACATTACCAAGGTGTAACAATGGATTTGAAAATTCCCCGCAACCTTTGAATCCCTCCCCTAACGCTGCTGCGCCCCAGCTTTTCTTCTCACCTTACACGAGGCACATCTGGTTTGATCTGTTTGAAACGACGCAGGGGCGAGGTCTTGTGCACATTCCCTTAAAAGTTGGAAGCGATTCCCTCGGGCCCGATGGCTGTGCTGATGTCCTGAGTATGTTAATGAGAGGGAATGGGAATCTCTGATGGAAAGAGGCAGATAGCACTCCCGTCCTTGCTGTCGTCAAAGCCTCTCTGATAACCATGTCCTTTTCTTCAAAGATTTGAGTCATTTGTGGATTGACTACATAATCCTTGCGCTGGAGCCTGGGAAAACTGCTGTTGATGCCCTTGGCAAATTCTTAGCCTAAAAAAGCATGAAAAAGAGGACCAAGTAATTTCAATTCCATAAAATACATTAAATGCAGCACACAGGTATGTAAATGGGAAACTCCATAACTGTAATTTGCCCATTTAGAGCCTGATCTAAAGGCTATAAAAGTTAATTTGAAATCTTTTCATTGATTTTAATGGCTTTTAGATCAGGCCCATATTATTCACTGCATATCATGTTTGTTTCAGTGCAATAGTGTATTTATGTAAAATGTGAGTTATGTGGATTATAACACATGCAGATCCACTGCTTGTTGTGCAAGGGCAGAGCTTGTGAAATTTATTGGCTTTGGCAACGCACATAAAATACAAAAACCAAACTAAAGTCCCAAATAATGATCAGACTTTTTGAAAGTGAGATTCAACAAAAAAAAAAAAAAAAAGAGAAGGACTTATTTTCATTGTATACTGATACAACCTAAATGTATTTTAAGGATTGTGAAATCCAAATGGAAATTCACACAATTCCTCATTTCCGACTGCAGCGGTTCAACAAAAAAAATTACATGTAAATGATTCAAACCCTCTCAAAGAAACAGCTTTTTTTTTTTTTCTAATTTGGGGAGAAGGGAAAAAAAAAGGGTTTCAACCCAAGCTCAGCAAGGGATAACAGCATTACAGGCGCTGCATGGAGAATTTAGCCACTCATAATTCCAAATCCTTCTCAAATGCTTTATTGCTATAAGGTGGCTCATAGCAGCCTCTACACAACAGGACTCCCATAGCATTAACCATGAGAGATAGGCTTCCAGAAAGAAACTATAGCAAAGTAATTGTAAATCTCTAATGATGCATAAAACCGAGCTGAATTGGTCCTGAATTCTCAGCATAAAAGAAATGAACCATCAGAAGAACCAATTCTGCTGGCAGTATAACACACCCCAGTGTGGAAACTGTTTATGGTGTTTGCTGCAGTGGAAATATTCCCACTAATATGCAAGGGATAGGAATTCATTAAAAAGGCCTGAATGCTGCAGCTTCTTGGGATGCCACATGTGACACTAAAAACAAATCGTTAGCCAAAAAGGAAACCTCATCTGTACCAAGGCAGGTCATTGGCTCAGTCAGTGCCAGCACAATAAATCCAGCGGGATCTGCAGGGTTTTAAACCCACCTTGCAAGGCTTCCAGGGTGGTTTTGTGCATCTTGCAGGGTTCAGCTGCACTAGGCTGGGCTTTGTCGGAACTGTGCCCACCAAGATGTCCCCAGGAGTGTGTGGACAGACCAGACTGAAGCCCCATCCCCCTCCAAAAATCCTGTGCCCAACAGGACACCTGGGCTGGGACCTCCAGTGGTGGCCTTCGACGGGACATGGCCATAGACAGCACAGAGAGCTGTCTGTGTTAAAACCCAAACTCTCCCATTTTCTCAGGAACTTTACCCAATTCCCACCAGATAAGCACCCAATAAAATATTTAAAATCATAATTAACGATATCATTTAATTAGGTAACAATGCAATCCGCAAACTCTACCAACAGACCCGGCTCATTCCAGAAACCTCAGTGCACAAACCTGGGCCACCACCAGTTAATCCATCACTGTCCGGAGACACTTTGCTCCAGGAGGAGACGAGATGGATTATCTGGGAGACCAGGAACCGCTCACTCATGCAAGAACGAGAGGCTGAACACATTTCCCCACACAGCCTCACCCAGGAGCTCCAGCGTGGCCACGAACATAATTTCCTTGAGGTGAGGAACCGTCGTACTTTTGAGTCCAGTAGATCTCCGGCTTCTTTTTGGCACTGCCAAGAGGTGTGGGATCATGGGATGAAGCTTTTCTGGCACCGGGGCATCTGTCCACCGAGAAGGAGATTGACAGGGCTGGAATGGCTGGGTTGGTTTGTTTTCTCATTTCACAACTCGGAAGAGCCAGACATCTGAGAGCTCGGATGCTTCATTGCACGGTGTCAAAACCGGCGGAGGCACAGATTTGAAATCTGCATACGTGGACAAAAAGAGGGCGTATTTGAAATTAATTACAATTTCTAGGCACTACCCAGAGAACAATATTTACCCATAATAAGCATGCACCGAGGAATGGCACATGTACTGCACGGTTTTTAGTGAAGCTGCAGTTTTCCACACTTGCGTGCAGGACTCCAAGGCTTCACCAGGACTTTTCATTTTATAAAAGCATTTTAAAGAATTCTCTCACATAAAAAAAATAAAATATCACTGATTTAAAGTCAAGCTAAAATGAAATGAAATGCAAGTGACCCACTGAGGCTTCCTATGCTTGCAGTTGCATTTATCTGCATCACACACTACACACGAGTTACAGAACATCCCATAACTCTGAAGAGGTGTAACAGCCTTACCTATAATCCCCATGGGAGTTATGGGAAGAAAAGGTAAACAATTTTGCAGGGGATTAAAAAAAAAATAAAAACATGGGTCTCACTCTGTTTCAACTGTAGATAATGAAATAGCTGAAGAAACGAAGTTTTCCTAATAAATATCCTCCTGGTACATAAATATAACAAGAAAGGAGTGGGGAAACTGAGGAAAGAGGGGTGACCACTGCAGGTGTAAATGAAAAATTAATTCATTCACGCTGCTACAAACCTTCTTCTCATTGGTGAGGTGCTGGCACTGTAACCATCCTTTTATTTACCTCTGATTTAGGGGTTGTACCCTGTGAGCAATTCATAGCTGCTCATTTTGGAAATAAAAGTCCAAACTACTTGACCCATTTCCCCGAGGATCCCGCAGCAGGAAATGCTGTCCAAGATGCTCCAGCTGACACCTCTCTATTCCAAGGTACCTCCATTTTTCCCAATCAAATCAGAACAACTCTAATTAAAGGTAAACAAGAAGCTAAAGTGAGATGAATGGTTTATAGGTGCTTCATGCTTCCCTACGTTGATTAATAGATAAAGAATTCATCCCTCCACCAAATTAGTTGACAAACCCTGCTGTAATTACTCCCTGTACATGATGATCTGTAGGCACGGGGAACTCCAGCAGGGACTGAGCTCCAGCTCCCTCCAAAGATATTTTGTGCTGGTTGGCTGCACCCATCAGGTATTTACATTCCACAAATCTTGTCTTTGTATTCCAAGTTTCTCAATATGGTTTTCATCTGAAAATTAAAGCAGGGGTGGTCACTCTTGCATGGAATGCCATTACTCGTGAATCAGGTTTGCAGCAGGGGCAGCTGCCCTGGACTCTGCTCTTTCTTGGCTTTGGGAGTTTAATTTTTCCTTTTGTTTTGCCTGTTGCTGTCCTGCACTCTGCTCTGTAAGTGAGCAGCAAATACAATTTTCTTTCACCTATGGATGAAATTTTGTGAAAGCAGAGCCTTTGCCATCTCGAAATCAACCCCAAAGTTGATCCAGGAGACACCTGACCGCTCCTAAAGCAGAGCACTACAAGAGAAAGGCACTTCGGGGGCTGCACCAAATATTGCCTGGCCACCATGGACCAGGCTGGAGGCACCCAGAGATGGGCTCCAACTTTTGGAGAACGCATTGGTTGAGTTATTTTTAAGGAGTTTACTCTTAGAATAATCAGCAGTTATTAGGGCAGGAACCGGCAGCTGGAAAGGGATGGATACAGGGCTTAGTCCCATTCATTGATTACTTTCCAGCTCGAGTTTTGCAAGGGGGATCCAGTCCTTGAGACGGAGATCCCTGTGCCGGAAAACCGGAAATCAATAAATCCATTCGGAAAAACATAATTTCATTTTGCTTCTTAACCAGAAATTGAGATACACGCATTTCTCCCTCCCTGCTTTTCCCTGACTTAAATATATCCTGTGTTATGTAAGTAATTGCTTTGAACCCACTCTAGGACACAGACAGAGACATGACTCCAATAACACATTATCAGTAAAACAAAGCAAAACAGTTTCATGTCCCTGCTGGGTTTGTATATCCACTCTTAAATGAGCAGATTGTCTCATTATTCACCCTGATCTGGTCATTGTATGCTTAGTCACAGCTGTCACAACAGGTGCCTGAGCAGCCTCCCCCTCCGTGGCACTGCCTTTGCTCTCTGGAGTTTGTTGTGAATTCCTCTGGTGGCTTTGCTGTTCCCTCTCGGGCTCCTTCCAGGCTCACCTTCGTCATTCCGTCGGAAATTATCCAGGGTTGGCTGGCTCTGGACATAACAAACCTTCATCTTAGCCATCGGTGCTTTACAAGTTGATGTTCCTCACCCCGTCACACAAAACCAGTTTCTCCATCAACTTTGGCCATGGTTCTCTTGCCTGGACTTTTCCCACCTCTCTTGATACCTCCAGTGACCACTTCTCCTCATGGAATTAGATATTTCTGGACTAGGCAGGGCTAGAGGCTGATTCCTCCCCTAGGCCAGATCATGCCAAGCGACAGCAGGAGTCTCCAGTGAGTTGAGAATTTCCATGGGCACTTGTCCAACATTATATTTAACAAGAAAATTCCTTGAAAACAGCTTTTATGCCCCAAGATATCATCTCCTCCCTTTTATTTCTCTTTAACGTCCTCCGGTGGTGGTTTGGGGTTCCCAGGGTTGAGTGCAGAGCTGCTCCCCTCCTGTTCCTCTGCTCTCACTGCAGATTTATACATCACATTTTCCCACTGAGCTTAGCACTCACTGGGGATCTTTTACTGCCGACAATCCTGCGAGTTCTTCAATTATCAGCGCTGTGCCACTGTGCACTAACAAACTTTATCTGATACAGCAGCATATCAAACATTTTTAGTTCTGTAACAAATGTTTTCTTAGCTGGAAGCAAATCTCCTCTGATATTAAAGTACCTCCAAATAAAGAGACAATTTTATAGGAATCTCTTCTCTATTGTCTTCAAGGAATATATTGCAGGTTGAGGGCAAAATATACACAATTCAACCTCTTTTATGTTTTGTAGACATCAGAGTTTAGGGCCTAATTCCTGAAATCCGTCACTCCCACTGAATTCCAAAGGCTGGTGAGGGAGAAACTAGACTGAAAGCCAGGAATGTAACCTGTATCAATCTCCTCATGCACTTAAAAGATTTCTATAATTTTCCTTCAATGAAATTACAAAAGAGCAAGGAAAATACCCAGTTTTTGATTCACGGAATAAATAAATTCAGTGCACTACTACTACCATTTGTTTTCTCTCTAAAAACCCAGAGTTAGGGGCTAAAACAGGCATTTCTATCTCAAGTTTCATCCATTTGGGATTGAAATCTTCTTTTCTCCCTAATTTACCCTTCCAGCCCTGCCTTCCCTGTCCTGCAGCACAAGATATCTCTACAGAAACACAACTCCTTACAGCTGAGAATAAAGTTTTACCAAAATCTTCAATGCATTGCCACCATTTTTAATGCAATTTATTGCCTGAAAACCAAAAGTAGAGGCAGTGTCATATTCATCCAGATTTCTCTTGGTCACCTACACTTTAAATAATTCATCCTCTCTGTTGTTACATTTTAAAGCTCTTTGGGAGTATTAATTAGCACGGGGAGCTAAATTGACTTAAATTCTTGCTGCCTTAAAACTGAGTGGGGAATTCATTCCTCTCTTATTCTCCCTATTTTCCCATGTTACTTAAATGGCAAAATCATTATTTCTGGTGTTTGTGGCTTGACCCTTTCCAGGATGGGGAGTGCCCCATGCTGGCATTGAGTCACCTGTTAAACTAAACGGGAGCAGCAGCACCTGAATGCCCCTGAATGTGGGTAAGGACTGATGGTCAGGAAAACATAAACCTACAGCAAACATAAAGGAATTTAGAGGGATGAACAAATCAGAGGGGTGATGTGAGGGGAGCAAACCAGAGCAGAAGGTTGGTTTCTGACAAAACCAGCAGTGCAAAGGATCTGAAGGAAAGGAGCTTGGCCACTGGGTTTTTTTTGTCTTTATTGGTTTGGGGTTTTTTGTATTGGTGGTGGTTTTGGGTAGGGGGTTTCTTTACCTTGTTCTGATTGCTTTATTTCATGGCTTTGCTTAACCTACTTTCTCCCAAAATCATTGACCAGGATAAAAGAAACCTCAATTGCCCCAGACATCCCTTCGCCAAAGGCAGTGGGACACAATCCCTGCCACGGGGCAGAAAGCAGGAATTTTGAACTCACTCTCATTTTTGGCATTTCTATCCTTATAAAACCTTTATCTTTCATACTATTAAGCTCTTCTAGTCAAAGATCCCAAAAAGGTGGCTGTGTCAACTACCCAGCCTGGAGTTCAAGGCCTTTGTGGCTGAGGAGACATTTTAGAGCACAATAACAACACAAAATCTTTATCAAAGATTGTCGGAGAGTTGGAATTACCAGTGGCCATCAGTCAATAATTGTTAGAGGACGTGATGGATAAGGGATAACCCTTCCCAAGCAATTCTGCTGTGGGAATGAGAAAAGCAGCTGGAAGGAATTCATAACAAGAACCTCGCAGAGCTCAGAGAAATGCGATGTATAAACAGATTATTATTTCCTGTGGATATTGATGATAAATGAACTGGATTTGGTATGTCTGGGAAATATCACCACCCTCTAAGCCACCTCAGCTCCCTGTGGCTGAAGGCAAAAAGCTCTCCTGTAACTTATGAGAACTCGGGGAAAAAAAGAAAGCGCTGAATATCTGGGTCGTTAGAAATACAAAAGTTGCACATTCCTCTTGCACATTTTTCATTTAATTAGTATTTCCTGCGGGCTTTCAGTGTAATGAGTCATTGATTATTGCAAGGAGTGCTTTGTAGGGTAAATTAATTCGTTTAAGAGAAACAGTAAGAAGTGTTAAGTAGCTGGATAAATAAATAAAAGGCAAAGTGTTTTGGTCATTTGGTTGCAAGTCAGGCCCAGGGGACCCCCATTTCTGAAATCAGCTACTCAGTGAGCACGCCAATACCTGCCCTCCTCTTTCCTTATCTTTACCTGTACCTACGTCTTTTAAAAATATGAAAAATCTCTATAGATAAAGCAAAAATAAAGAAAACTCTGTTCCTCTGCCGAAAATCAGATTACCTTTCACAATACGATAGCTAATTACATGAGAAAAGATATGCAAAAAATGGATTTTCCTTTTAATTTAGAGAAAACTTCCATTTGCTACATGTTCATTTCGAGCAATTAACAGAATTTCTGAGAAGAAAATAAAGCAGAAAGAGTACATTAACATTTATGGTCAAAAAGAGAAAAAGGTGACGTTTGGAAGAGCTGGTTGCACCTGTGACATTAATCTTAAAACGTGGACATGGGACAGGACTGAGGATATTTAAGCATGTGGCTTAAATGGGCTTTTCACAGGGCTTCCAAAGGGATGATATTCTAAGGAAAAAGTCATCGAAACAGGAAACCTGTTCAGTGCAAACAAAGATGGAAAAGAAGCCATTTTCCTCCTTGGGACAGCTCTGATTCTTCTTTTGCTGAAGATGTATCAGGTGTTTATCAATATATTTATGTAGGGTGTGATTTACCAACCCAGTCAGCAGCGGGCTTTTGAGAATTCCACCCAGGGGAAATAAAGAAACAATCTAATTCCTCATGACCTCCCCTTGAGCCCATTCCCACCACGAACGAGCCTGGACCACAAAAGATTTGGCACCACTAAAATACGGGTTCCAGTTTGTGAAGATCCCAAACTCCCTGCAGTGTTAAACTCCCTAAATCCAGGGGAAATGTGGCCTCGTATTTGGACTGAACACGGAGCTGCAACATCCACACGTGTCGTGGTTCCTTTGGTGGTTTTTATTGTTGAGAAGGGTTCCCAATGTGCTGGGAGGAAATTTATTTCCACTGGTCATGTTTTGTCCCCACAAAACCTGCCTTTTTCTGCCTCCAGCCTTGGAAACTGAATTTTAGGTGTTGGCCAGAAACGTGCCATGAACACCCAAGCACAGAAAGGTAACAATCACCTCAGCTTCCAAATATTTCTTCAATTCACCCCACGAAGAAAGAGAGAAAAAAAAACCAGTTATACAGGAAATTATTCCTAGAAATCACAATCTGAGCAGGGGAAATGCTAAATTCGAGAAGTAAATTAGTCATTTATAATATGCACTCAGATCTAGCCTGAGATGTGCTATTAACTCATTTTAAGCTGCAAAACTCTGGGGACAAGAGCCACATTTTCCATGTTGGGACTTGCAGAGTCAAATTTAAACCCATTAGTGGTACTCACCGAGCACCAGCGCTCTGAGGTGGCCTCACTGAGCAAGGCAGAGCCCTGACAGAGCAAATTCCATTTATCCAAGGTTCTTCTTCCAGTAAGGAACAGTTGTCAGGCTGCAATAAAAGCTGAATTAAAAACCTCAATTTAGAATAGGGTGTGCAAAAAGTAGCAAGGAGTCCTTCCCTCCCTGGAGATCCCTGTTTTCCCAACGAACGGGCGGATTATAAGGAGCCATTGTGTATTATTTTCTGCTGGTAAATGACTTGGTTCCCGTGCCTGCAATACTGCAGGGGACACTCCAGCTTGGGGACAGATCTCCAGCTGGACTAACTCAGCCCCGCTCGCTGCGTCCAGGCACGGAGCCTCTCCCAGGGAACACAGGGAGCCCAGGGAGTTTCATTCCTTGGCTCGAAAAAGATGGGAAAGAAAGATGCCTTTCCAGCATCAGCAGACAGGTGAGTAGGAATGTATTCACAGACATGGATTTTGGGGTGACTTCAACGACAGAAATTTACTTACTGAGAGCTCACAAAGTTGGGGGTGTCTCTGAGAAAAATGCAGAGCTGGGGAGGCCCTGGCAGAGGTTGCCCAGAGAAGTTGTGGATGATCCCTCCCTGGAAGTGTTCAAACCCAGTTGTGTGGGGTTTGGAAAAACCTGGTCTGGTGGAAGGTCCCCGTCCACAGCAGGAGGGTTGGAATGAGGTGATCTTTGAGGTCCCTTTTGACCTAAACCATTCTGTGATTTTATGATTTAGGTTTTTGACCTGGGACAGATGATGCTGAAGTTAAAAGGGCTGTTGACATCGGGCTTTTTTTCCCAGAGCTGTTTGATTACTAAAAATAATCATAGAATCATACAATAGTTTGGGTTGGAGGGGACCCTAAGGATCACCTAATACCAGTATGCAGTGAGGATGTTCACAAAAAGAGCTGAGTTCTGCCCTATTATTATCTTCGTAAAATATTTTTGATTTTCTAGAAATTGCATATGTTGATCCTTGCAATGCCTTACAAATAATGCATTTATCCATCATTTAAACCGTACATTATAATTTATAGGTTAGTTATTTTATTTTGGTGTCAATCAAAGTGGGAAGCTGTATGAAAGAGCTTAGATTAGGAGGAAGAGATTTTTCTGTGGTAAGCTTTAATAAACTAACGGTGACATTATAAGAGCTATCAAAGGAAATCCTGCCGTCTAATAATGGGCTTGTTTGCTGTTTATTTAAATGTTCCACTTTGTGCTTGTTTGTAAGAAGTTAATCGTTACAGCAAAGTTCAACCTGTGGAAATAGGTGAGTCTGCTCCAGCTAAAACCTGCAGCACTGAGCAGCGAAAAGGGGGTTGGAGATTTCAGCCCTTTCTATTGCAGGATAAAACATCCTTCTGGAAATGAACAGGAGGTTTTGCCCAAATAACTCCTGTATCAGGCAGGCTGAGGATGATCCCTGTCCCAGCACTGCCCTGTGCAACCTGACCTTGAATTTTTCCAGGGATGGGGCATCCACCACCTCTCTGGGCAGCCTGTGCCAGTGTTTTGTAAAGGAATTTCCTCCTAAATCTGTCTTGCCCTTACTCCACCAGGCTGGAAGCTCCAGGGGCTCCCAGGGATGGTCCTGCTGGGCAGCCACCTGCTCCTTTGCATTCCACAGACTAAAAATACACTCAAAATTTGTTCATCAAAGTTGTTCTTGAGGAACCAGCTCTCCCAATGTCCTGCACCCCAAAACATACCCACGTTCTCTGATTCCAGGGGAGCGTGTTCATCCTGACTGCTCCTCTCCAAAGCTTCCCAGCAGGGACAGAGCAGGATGCCCTGACTCCTGGAGGCTGCTCAAACACTCTGTGCCTGCTGCCCGTGCCACGGAGGTTAAACCCTGACACTCCTGAGTACATGGCAGAGCTCTGCCAGCTGCTGATAAATGAGATTTCAGGATGGGCAGTGTTAAATCACAGATATTTGGGTTTGTTACACCCTCTCCTGCTGTGACCCAGCCAGCCATGGCCATATGGAGTGGTGGGAGCACCGCTGGCCACACACGCTGGTGGCCTCGGGTCAGCTTTGGCAGCAGCCCTGGCCAGAGCCCCTCCATAAATCACACACTAAACTCGTGTCTCCGGCCATCTGGAAGGCTCCCAGCTGGACCGTGGGCATGGATGGTGGTGGGCACTGAGGTGGTGGGCAGTGGCAGCACGGGGTGCTGAATGTTCTCCGTGGGAATGGGCTGTTCTCTGTGGGAACAAACAGCTTTATTCCGGAATGGGATGTTCTCTGTGGGAAAGGGACGCCCTCGGAGCGGTGCAGGGCACCAGCCCAAATCATCCCAAGACCTAAACAAACCCTGGAATTTCCACCACCCTGCAGAGGAATGAGTCCCCCTCACCTGGCATCAGCATTTCGGCATACAGGTGCCTGGAAAGCGAAATTGCCTCTTTTTAAGGAGAAAATCCCTCTTACCCCCACCTCTTCCATCATTTTTCCTGTCTAGAAATAACTGCTGTTGCTGTTGGTGTTGCTTTCCTGCAGAAAGGAGCAGGTTAACCTGTGTCATCTAGAAATACCATTTGCCTTCTTCCCTCCAGATGGAAACTCTTTGGTTTCTGCTATCACTAAACACACAACTAAATCAAGATATGTTCTGCTAACATATTCAAAATGATGTTTGGCCTGAATATTTTTTTAGCTTCAAACATCAATTTCATTTCATAATGAATCCATGCTTCATCTCATAACATTTCATTTTTCATACATTTAGCAAAATTGCTTAACTGATACTTTTTTTTTTTCCCAAACAGCTTTATTCCTACACTAAAGACATGCAAATCAGACTTGCACTCTTATATAATGTGCAGAATTCCCTACTGTTGGCTCAATTGCTAAATTATAAAATATTCATAATAACTACATTTTTTTACAATATTAATTTGGTATCCCGACTTTTTTTTTTGTGGAAAGCACATTAAGATGCACAAGCAGAATTTTACAGGTCTCTCTGTTCAATGATTTTTCACTTTTATTTGCTCCCCTCTCCAGAGGGGAACCTCCCCAGCACCCGCCACGTGCTCCACGCCCCGGGAACGTTATCGGGAGCGCCGGCGAGGCACATCCAGCCTCACTTCCTAAGCCTAATGCCCTTTGCAATTCTTGTCTGAGCAGTTGTTAGCTGAAGACAAGACGACTTATTTCCATTCATTCCCCGCATAATCCACCTTATGAATTTCCACCTCACCTACCCGCACAGCCAAGGAGCCAGAAATACAAAATATTTCCTACTGTGTTTTAAACCCACATCCTCCTGGATACACGATAAGAGCTTAATAGCTTTGACACTGCACTGTTTTCATATTCATGCCTAAGTTATGGATACAGCAACAGATCAGCACTTCTTTGTGCTTGGCATTGGCTCTGCTTCGCTGCCTTAAACTGTCTGAGTCAAGGCCACGTTTTAATGCCATAGAGCTCTATTCAAATACCAGTATGACCACATTTTAAAAGCCACCCTGTACCACTTCATTGCCGCAGATGTCCTTTACATCTGGCAAGGGCCGTTTCTCTGCGTGTCAACAGTAATTCAGTTTAACAGCTGTCTCTTTTGACAAGCTTAGTGTCAGACTCTAAAATGACAGGGTGACAGTTTTCCTTTTCTTTAACAGAACATAGTGCAAATTAACTGTTTGAATGCAGGAGCACCGAACGCCTCCCGAATACAGTTTGGAGTCAAGGGAATAGGATTGGGAATTGTTGGTATTAACCCAAACTGGAAACCTGCAAGGTCTGACAAATCCCGGCACTGCCCCTGGAACTGAGATTTTTACCTGAAATCAAAGTGCTCAGCACCCAGAAAACCTTAAATTGAGTTGAAGTAGGTGTCAGAGGGAAGCACTGGGAATTTGGACACTGGCATGAGGAGTGATTTTCCTGAACTGCATAAAGACACGGGACAATATTCCATGTATTTAGTTAAAGTGCTTGTTAACACAGCAACTAAAGGTACCCCACGTCTCAGCTTTCCAACATTGCTCCACACACACAGGTTTTCCACGAATTTCAGGCCTCCAAAAAGACCTCAGCATAATTTCTGTAGGATTACAACTGTTCCTGGAACAACGCCGTACATCTTCATGATTGAAACCTTTAAGAGCAAAACCGGCTTGTGGACAGTAACAAAGTGCCACCATGATTTATGAACCACCAATAAACGCTACCAAGACATCGCTTTAATCTGGTGCAAGAGTGAGCTTTATGAGGCTGCTTGTATTAGGCTCACATAAAAGCGAATCAAAAAACCATAAACCTCACACTATGTGTGTTTAAACCATGTGCTGATGGCAGCTGTACACTGGGGCACCTCCTCGTGCCCCTGTTCTCCAGGGCTGAGCAACGAGGATGGAAGTTGCCTCCCCAGTTCAGTTCTTGGCCATCCTCAGAGGGACTGCAGTGACACTTGATTCCATCTGGCACAGTTCGTTTTAAAGAATTAAGAAAGACTTTCTGTTGTTTGTTCCTGGGTGAGCAGGTACAGTTAAAGCACCACAAAAAAAATCAACAAACCAGCAAAAACCCCAACAGGTTGAAAGGATGGAAAAACAAGCATAATATTGAAATGCCTTTAGTAATTCCTTTTGTTTGCTTAATGTTGTCATAAGGAAGAATTTTTCTACCAGGGTGGCAGAACATCGGCACAGGTTGCTGAGAGATGGAAGGTGCCCCATCCCTGAAAACATTCAAGGTTATCTTGGACAGGGCTCTAAGCAACCTGGTCAGGCTAAAGATGCCCCTGCTCACAGCAGGGAGGTTGGACTGGATGACATTTAGGGGTCCCTTCCACCCCAAACCTTTCTCTGATTCAATGATAAGTATTTGTATGTAATACCCATGATTACGACATGTGGCCACCTCATGATATTTAGAGCAATTCACGCTCAAATAAATGCCTACGAATACCTCTAAAAGCCAAGTTCATTTTTATCAGCTGGAATGGTGATTTCCCATTTCTCAGTCTCAGAACACAGCCCAGGTCTTCCTCCTTCATTCAGCCCTTTTAGACACAATTGGTCACGACCTGCAGAAGTCACTTATCGTCCACCACTCTGTATCCAGGTCTCTCCTGCAGAAAACCTATGTCCCTGTGCTGCAGGGGCTGGGATAGAGTTACTGACAGTGTCACCTCCCTCCCCGCTCCTTTCTCACCCACACATCCCGTGTGCTCATTTCCATATCCCAGGAATTCATACTTTCATAGCCAGAGGTGAGTCTCTGCAAAGGGAACACGTTGCTGTGGTTTTATTAATATATCATGAAGCTCAGTTAGCTGCAAACACATATTTTTAGCACAACATCAGCCCCGAGGGACGTGCAGGTCGCTGCCTTCGGAGGGGTGGGTTGTTATTAGTATTGCAGTTAGAGCTCAGCTACACAAAACACAGAGAATCACTTTAAATACTTCATCTCCCTGAAATCTCTCCCATGCCTGGAACACTAATAATTCTATAACTTAAGCCGAACAGAGTACTATTCAGCTGTAAATTTTATGGCTACCCTCTCCACCTCTTATGAAGTGTGAAAAGAGGCTTCATATCTGTCAGTCTTTGCTCAGAAATTACTTTCGCTGATTACTTAAACTTTCGTTAAATAAGCTTTCCACAAGCTGTAAAAACAGAACACAGTAGGGAAAAAATTGGCTCTCTTTTAAAAGTGCTGTAAAGTCTCTTTTTGAATGAGTAATTAGAAATGTGTAAACTCTTTTATGGATATGTGAGAAGCACACACAAAAAATTTGACATCCCATGCAAGTATTTCTGTGTGCTATCAGATTTCATTGTATTTCGCAGAGACCCAAACTATACAGACCCAAAATACACATACATTAGTGGACACGGGTTATTTGCCAAGGAGGAATTTACATACAGTACAAGTAAAACATCCTAATTTAAATCCACGACAATGGATACTCACATTCTTAAAGAGAAATCAGAGCTGTTTGTCTTTCCTCTCATATTTATACAGATTGCAAAGCTGTTGACAGAGCACGATTTGAGCTGGGCCTTTCCAACTGCTTACTGTTATTTTTATTGCCATTGTCAGCTATCTTTTCCATATCAAGAATTAAGCTCAGATGAAGAGGTTCTGATATCCCAAACCCACACAGGAACACCCAGGTGGTCGGGCAGGGAGTGGCAGGGACAGATCCCAGGTCTCGCTGCTGGTCCTCTTCCCCTTGAAACTCCCAAACCCCTTTAGTTAAACCAAGTTTCCATCTTCATTTCCCCCACACCCACAAGCTTCTCATCCCTAAACCGGACTCTGCAGATGCTCTGCGACCCCCTTATACCTTCTTTTTTTGGGGCCCTTTCCCGCTCTTAAAACTTGCATTATTTGTGCTGAAAACTTGCTTTGCCTCCGAGCCTCGCGCTCGGCTCGGCAGCGGGGGGTGAGCATCTCATCTCAAAAGAAGAGCAAGAAAGGCAGAGATGAGGGGAGATGGGTGGTACCCCTGTGTGATTTCCCACCTCCCTGGGAGAGGGCACAGGGCATCTCGGGGCCACGGAGCTGGAAAGCATCCCACCTCCAAACTGGTAGGATGTTTGCTCGGGGATGTCCCGCTGGGCACACGTACTGTGCACTATAAATAGTAATGTCTTCCATGCTCCTCTCGATGGAGAAATCTGCAGGAGGGGAAATAGTCTCAAATCTGTGTCATTTTCAAGGCAAACAGAGCCAGCCTCATTCCCTCCTCGGCAGGGAAGCTGGAGGTAGGGGGTACTCACCCCCAACCCTGTGGAGTTGGGAAAAAGCAGGGCCCAGCTGACGATTCTGGGGGTGAAGAGCTGCTGCACGACCCACTCCCAACCTTTCCATCCCTGCATGTCCCTCAGGTATTTTCCTTCCCTTCCACGAGCAAACTCAGCCTCTCTCCTGGGAAGACAGTGGTCACTGTGAAAGGTTTAGGGGGTGACGTGAGCAGGTGGCATGAACTGCGCCCCAAAGCATCCCTGCTGGAGGGAACTGCCAGATGCTGCTCCCCCTCCCAACCCCACAGATTTCCAGCATGGAAATGGTGCTGAGGAGAGCAAAGAGCACGGCAGTGCTCTCTCCCCAGAAGATATCAGTAAAATATCTCTCCCAGTAAAGACATTACGGTCGTTATTATTATTTAATTCCCCCAGAGAGTGATCTGTACCCCACCTGCAAAGTCCAACAATGCTGTTGGTAGCAGAGCAATGCCCCTGCTCCTGCTTCCCACCACTGCTCCGAGCCAGCTCTCCGGCAAAGCATCCCCAGGCCCAATTTGGTGCCACGTCTGTCAGAAAACCAACCACGATGCAAATGTTTTCAAGGAGAAGAACAAAAGTATGAGAAAGGAAAAGGCCTCACACATCTTTAGCATGGAGAATGTATTTAGTGCTCCCAGAACCTATTACATGGGGTGATCCAGGCAATTTATTGTTTTGTCAATACCTTTTATTTTGATTTAATAACTTACAAACCCCACGGTCTATCTGCAGCGCAGCCTCAACTTCCTTTACACAACCCCACTTAACTTCCAAACACTTTAACTTTCAGGTCAAATCTCTGTCATATTGATAAATGGGTCTATTTAAATTTTTATCACCGAAGAATTCTCCCTGGTGTCTTTTTCACTATCAGATTTCATGCCCAAAATAACAGGATACTTATTATTTTTTGTTATCCACCACACACACGGGAAGAGCCTCTGCAGAAAGCCCAGATGTGGTGGGGAAACAGCTGCAATTTGTCTGCAATGGTCTCGTTCCTACAGACATTTCGTACGGAGGGTGGTGCAATATTTGCAAGAATACTGTGTAAAAATGAGAAAAAAAGCCCAAATTGGCATAAATACACTAAATTCAGTCTGCCCTGTCTGCGTATTTTACCCTCCCAAGGCATTTCTGTGCACGATGTAGAGGCCCTGGGCGAAGTTTAATCTGATTTGGCCACTGCTTCATTAAGCAAACTACGAAAAACTGCTACAAAGTCAACAAATTTTTAGGTATTATTAGAAATAATCACCTGGTTTTCCTGCCAATAATCAGCACCAAAACTGCAATCCTCATAGCCCTAAGTAGGCGACGAATGTGTTTAACCTCTCCTTTAAACGGTATTAAAAGCTGAATTCTGTGGCTACTGTAAAGATAATAAAAACAGATACTGCCCGAATAGAGAAGTGTTTAATGACAAGTCACAAAGAGTTCTACTGAAAGGAAAGCAAGAGCAAGAAAGGTTAAATAAACAGAACCCACAGTGCCTCCCATCTTTCTTGCATTACCTTTCAATAACTCCGACAGAAAATTTCCACTAGCCATGATTTGATTTCCCAGATCTGTGCATTAAATATTTACTCCTAACTATAAACTTATAGGAGACGCAAACAAAAACTAATTTGCATTATTAATGATGCAAGAAATGTGATGCTTAGTCCCTTAAGATTCATAATAAAGCAGGAAATGTTAGAGATTTACTTTCTTTTTCATTTTAAAAGGCAAGTTAAAACGATAAAACTTATTTAATTAACAGAGAGTCTATTTATGAATTAGTTGTTTCTTCCAGCAAGAATGTTTTTTAAAAAAAAAAACTGTCTGAAATGAGGCTGAGACTACAAAGAGTCCATTTTCAGCTTGGGAGTCTCAAGGGAAAAATCAAAGGGTTTCTTTCTTTCAACAGTTTGGGTGAGATGATATTTTGAGATGTTGACAGCTGCCAAACTGCAGAACCAGTGAAGAACTACCAAATTGAAGTCGTTTTTATCTTTTTGAATTTTCCTCAATATTCAGCTCAACTTCCTTTAACAGCTCACGACTGAAATTTCTGCTTGGTTAAAGGGTTTTTTCTCTTCTTTCAGCGCTCGTGTCGACTGCCCTGGGCCAAACATGAACTCTCTCTCTTCTAAAATCAACCATAAATAATAGAGAACCATTATTATTACTCCTAGTCGTGTTCCTCTTTTAGCAATGCATTAATTGGCATCCTCTTCTCCCTCATTTGCCCAGTGTGGCACCAAATTTCGGTGGTTCATCATCTTTATCATCTCTGAATTTTCTCACTCTGTTTACTTACAAGATATTAGCAAAACAGAACTCATAGTCCTTAATAAACAGGGTAGAATTAAAAGTCAACATTTAAAACTTGTTTTCTCCTTTTCTGACAGACGCTGTTTATAAGATTCAAGTCAGTTAATATAATAATAGTAATAATTATTATAATAATAATGAATAATAATAACAATAAACATTGCTTTCCACGTGGCTCAGAGTAGTCTCAATTTTCCATTGTCTTGCTAGTTCCTGTTTCCACTGCTAAAGCCACCCCTCCTTTTCTAACCCTTCCATTTGTGTCAGTCCCATGGCCAGCCTTGTGGTGGTTTCTCCTCTGCCTCAGACATCTGCCCCATGTTTCCTCTCAAAACCCCTTCCCCCAGACAATCTGTGCTATTTTGCCTTCACCACATATTCATTGACCAAATCAAGGTGGAACAAACCCCTTCCTCTCCTTGTTCAAAGTTTCAGCCTCAGCTGCAGCCTCTGCTTCAGCTCCCTCGACTGCTTCTGCTGCCTTCTTCCTTCTTCCCTCTCACTGTCCCGTGTCCTGAGGAAAAGCACTTTCCTCTTCCTCCAAGCTACCATTTCTTTCTAAACTGGTCCTTTAGGGTCTGTCCCAGGTGTCCTTCTGTCCCCTGTCACCTCCTGGGGGGTGACACCTTCCTTGATGGGGCTCGGGTGGCCCCACATAAATCTAGTTTGCTCCCACCAAAACCAGTTCAGGCAACCCCAGACCAAGCAAGGAGCAGGTCCAGAGCCGTGTTCCAGAAGGGGAGGGGCAGAGCCTCTGGCCCTGCTTTAGCACATCCAGTTCCTGATGTGTTTTGTCTTTACAGCACTGAGCGTGAATGAGCATCTTCTGAGCCTGATCCCCAGAAAGATACTGAGGAATTTCTGGAATCCTGAAACCCACCAAGCCCTGCTCTGCCTCCTGAGATCTGAGGCAAATAGTATTTGGAAATAAAATATCAAGAGTGAATTCTGCTGGCACAAACGCCTCAGAATTTGAATTAACTGCACTTTGGGTCACTTTCTCATAAGAAAAAAAACCCCAACTTGATATTTAATTTAAAAATGTTTCAAGAATAGAAGTTCAAGTATTGATCACTGCAGACAGTGGATAGCTTTAAAAAAGGGGTTTTTATGAATTATCATAAGAGTTTAATGCCCAGCAAAGGTAGTGGAGTAAAAGAGAATATCCCCAGCTGTACCACAGACCTGTTCCCATCAGTGACCTAAGGATGAATTCACAACTACTTGATCAATTAGAAAGGATTTATATAATTACTTTTTTTAAAAGTTTATTACTTCAGATTTTTTTGGGAGAGTTCCTGTCAACACTAAAGAAAACCATTCTCCCCTTTCCAGGAGACCTTCCCACACCACTGTGCTCCTAAACTGGTGAGACACAATACACAAAGCCTTCCTTAACTCTGCAAATGTGACAAATTTAAATAAAAAGATTATTAATCTAATGCTTTTAGGATTAATAAACCACATGAAGACTCTCCAAATGATGCCTCTAATTCAGCAAACACAGATCCAACCGGGCAGCCCACACAAGCCAGGTGGGTGTCCAAGGGTGAACCCAGCCTTGCCTGCTGCACTCATTAATTAATTTTGTTAATATCCTCAGAGGATGACCCTTCTTTAGCACAGACTTCATCTCCCCAGGGCCAGGAGAAGCTCCCCATGGCCAGCAGCAGGACAGATCACCGCCGGATCCCAACATTCCACAGCAACAGGAGTCAAAGTTGTGCTCTCTTCCCCTTCATCCCCTGCCCTGCTCTGGACATTTCCATCTGAAACCAGCACCTGTCACTCCCCCAAACCAGGTATTTTTCTTTTCTGTTTGAACCTGAATGAAAAAAACCCGAATCTCTGGGTGTCTGACATCAAAGTGTCGTAGAAGGGAACTACTGGGATGGTGTTGTGGCATTAATGCTGCACTAGAAAGGAAGAGCAGATGGGCAGTGAGGAAGCAAATCCTGTTGAAATATGATTAAGTGACACTGAAGATAAGGAAAACCATGAAAACTAAAGGGCAGGTAAGGAGATTTTAAGTGCAATATAAAAGGGGATTTGTGGCACATGTAATTCTTCCTTTAAATATTTATTAAACATAGATTTTTTGCCTCTCAATTATAGTTACAGATCATTTTGTTTCTCTCTGCGCTGTCTGCAGGGATTAGCCAAAGCCGAAGGTTCTTGGTGCTTTTGTATCTACGGGATGTTTGTTTTATTCTCTCTCACAAAATACATTTCCAATTACAGATGAACACAGGACACATGAAGGGAAGAACGTGCCATAAAGCACCTGCAGCACTACCAGAACAAAGCCCATGATCTCCTGGAAGGCTGTGGTTTCAATGCAACCGCCTCCAAATCAAGATTTATCCATCTCCACCTTTGACCAGGCAAATCTGCTTTCTGATCATCTCGTTTCTTACCTGTTGTTTGCCAAATTAGAGTTTTCTGTAAGTATTACGGGATGGAGAACGTTGATTTTTTTTTTTTTTTAAATCTATTTTTAAATTATTTGTGCTGATGCAATCAGTCACACCTTCCAATAAATTACTAATTGTGGGCGAATCCTCGTTCTCAGCACCAACAGAAATAGGTTTTGTTCTCACATCCCTGTGCATGCCCACGGCCACCAAACCCAGCCCTCGCTGTGCCGGTTTTCCTGGGAGCTCATTTACAGCCCGAAGTGACCCAGTGGGACAACTGCTCCAGAGGTGGCCTTTCATCTCATGTGGTGCTGCTTCATCTCAGCATTTCTAATTTTTATTCTGCCTCCCAGAGAAAAAGAGTTAATTGAGTCTTTAAATTCAGCAGGATCCCTGGTAGAGGGGGAAGACAGGGAAGGAGCAAGCGATGGATGGATGGATGGATGGATGGATGGATGGATGGATGGATGGATGGATAAGAAAAAACCTCATGTCTTTTTTTAGCCAATCCTATGTATTCTCCTGTACTTTTCCACAATCATAAATCCAATGGGCTCCTCAAACCCCTCTCTGAGCAGTGCTCTTGCTCTGCTCCGGCACAAACTCGGGATGAAGAGGGACAGGGAAAGGCAAGTGAGTGCAGATCCAGCACTCCCCACCAACTCTGCCAAACCAACACTGCACTGACACAAATATGCACTATTCCCTGCATATAAAATCTGCATTTCTTTTTTTTATATTTGCATTGGAAACCCTGGCTCAGGCCTGTGGCTGGGATTGGGGTGGCGTGTGCTCATCTCGTATTGCTTGCGACCAGTTAGAAAAATCACATAATCCACCGCAGGTTGAAAACATAATTTAAACCTGCCAAGTCTCATAACTTCCAAGAAGGTGAATTTACCATTAAAAAAACCGGTTTCCACTTACCAGATTTTATATTCAGATCTCTGGCACACGGGCTTGCCACCAAAGAAGCCTTTTATGCAAGCACATAATCAACGGAAGCCTTCATTTTCACTGTGGTTGGATTTAATGCGATAATGAATATTCCAGTGTCAGCTCTGGGTAAACGGATGGGGTTTCACCTCAGATTCCCTCCTCTCAATGTCTCACGCAGGCACACGCTTGCTGAGCGGTGAATAATTTAGCAGCACCAGCAGAAGGACACCTGAGATGTGTTCCCAAGGCGGGCGGATCTGCCTCGCTCGTGTCCTGCCCCGTGTTCCTGCTCTTGTAAACAGCAGCCGTGGAAAGGCTTTATTACCTATTTATATCTGGCCCTGGCCAAGGAGAACTCTTGGAGAAATGTGTGGCTTCAGCCAGCTGCCTGTGGAAAAATCTCCCTCGGGTGGCCCGTGGGCACCCAGGAAGGTCCGTGGGTCCAGCACACAGATCTGGGCAGGGAGCTTTGGTGGTGCATCCCAGGCCAACGCCAGAGCCATGAGGAACGCGTGCTCCCTAATTAGCAGCATTTATTTTTATTGTCATTTGCAGAACTACAGCTGATATTTCGCATTCATTTGAGAGCCTCTCTGCAGTTTGCAAACACTTACCCACCCCATACGAGGCGAATTCTTTCATGCTCATTTTCCAGACACGGAATGGGGCTGAATTAATGTCACTGTGAACCCCTTCCCTGCCAGATTCCCCTGTTTGTCCCTAGATTTAACCCTCCTTACCCAACCGGGCAGCTGGGGGAGCGGCTTTCCAACATAATTGTTAAGGATCTGCTCTTTCTTTGGGCTTCTCACCTATTTCCCAGTCATTGGCTGATGTTTTTCCTCTCCTTTTTGCCAGTTTCAAGTTTCCACTCCGACACCAAATGCTTCCCCTCTTTTCCTACCGCTGTTAACACGAGGCAGATCAAACAAACACAAAAGTGTTTTCTCAAAAAATAATCATTAAGCGTATCGCGGAGTTTGGTTCTAGTGACAGCTGAGTATTTGTTTCATTAATAAGTCATTTGCAATTAATTCCTGGAGTCATTTCTAAAAGAACATTGTGATGTTTCCATGGTTTTAAAGTGGCAAAACACCAGTCATTCTTTGACAAAATTTCAGTGCAAAGTGCTCATAGGCACCCACTGGAGAAACCCAGCCTCCGATGAGGAGCGTCCCCATGATGTGGGAATGTGGCTCCCATCGGTGGTGAGGCATCTACTCACAGCCTGCAGAGAACTGCAGGGTTTAAGGCTGGAATTTCAGGTGGGTGGGTGCTCATGCTGCTCCTTTCGAATGATTAGTAATGAAATTATCATAATTAAGGGGTTTCTTCCCTTTAAGACTCATAAACAACTCTTCTCTGTGCTGAAAACAAAGCAAAATCTCCCATACAAAAGGTTCAATTTCTCTCTTTTCAATCAAAAGGATGGATGAACAAATAATTGTTATCCTGCCTTCTGAAACTGAAGATGCTCCAGCTCCCAAAGGTTCCTGAGGCTCTAAAATCACACCAGGGTGAGCATCTTTCCTTGGAGATGCAAGGGGCTCCATCCTCACCCTACCAAAGTCACCTTCTGCTGAGGATGGAATAGACACCATCTGCATTGATGTTTCATTGAGAATTAAATAACAATTCCCCATCTTTCACAGCGTTCTTTCTAACCTTACGAACTGGCACGATTTGAGAATAAATAGCACAAGAAAGTGTCTCTAATCCTGGAGCATCAGCTCCACTTTCACTCTAAATCCCGAGTCCTGACATGTGGCCAGCGAAGATGAAGGACATTTCTAAGCCATAGAAACAATTACAATTGTTGTCATCTCACCTTGTCAATAACCTTCCCCCAAAATTACAGGTTAGAGAGGTGTCTGTAATCATTAACAGCCTGGAGGAGAAGCACATTACCAAAGCAACAAACCTCTAATCAACAGAGTGGGAGCGGTGCAGAAGAGAAAAATAACTCCTCAACGAGAGCCAGTTGCAATAATTTTGTTTTAAAAAAAATAAAGATCTTACTTGGTACATATAGTTACCACCCCACAGTGGCAAAACTGACATGTTGGAAAAAGTGAACATGATAAATTTCTGCCTACTTGGGAATGTAATTTGCTGGAATTACACTTGTAGAGGGAAGTGCTTGCAGGTTTTCATATTCAGCAGCAAGAGGACTAATTCTGTCCATGAACTGACACAGCTCTCAAGTGAGAGAGCTGGCAAAAAAAAATTGTCGAATATTTGGTTTGCAATTAAAAACAAAGACAAAATATTTTTGAAACTTAAAAATGCCCAGTTTCAAGCATCGTAATGGAGATGAACTGATAACGAACTTGGGGTCTGGAAAGCAAAGTTCTAGGCCCACTTACCAAAATCTTCAAGTGGAAAGGTTTTTAATTTGTCATGAAAATCAGGTTAAAATGAATCTTTTAAATGTTATTGCAACGCCATAACTTATGGGCTAAAAAATTAATAAAGTTGGATAAGAGAATCTATAAAATATCCAGTGAGAAAAAATGGAAACAATCAATTTTGCACCTTCCATCAATACCCCAGGAGTTGCTACACAACTATTTCTATGATAAGATGTGACTTTGCCTTGAATGCAATTTGCAATCTATTAACTTGATCCAGTTTTCACTGAAGGAAATGAAAAGATTACCATTGACTCCAGTGAAAGCTGGATTAGACTCTGTTCACATTCACAGTGGGGAGAGGAAAAAAAAAAAACCCTTAATGGTTATTTATGCCAGAAATTCCAGTGTAAAAAAGCAAAACTGGTGCAAATGTGTTGAAGAATTTGAAGAGAAAAATGAGCACGGTTGACATAAAATATAATTCCGTTAAAAAGTAGAAGATTACTAATTACTCTGAATACTCTTATAGAGAAGATATCAATGTAATTAAATGGCACAAATATACTTTGAAATCCAATTATAGCAACGGAGCAATGATTGCACAGTTGCATGAAGAGTTAAAATAAAATATGATAGCAGATAAATGGGTATATTAGAAAGGCATTATTAGATTTCCCTGCATTTATCCACCACTGAGTGCCACCAACCCTTCAAGCCAGGGACAAATAGGAGAAAACAGATAGAGGAGAGAGATTGAGGCCTCTTGCTAAATATAGACAGCAACAACTGAGATATTTCCACTAAAAAAGATAAAAAGGAGAGATACCAGCTACCAATACATGACACACAACAAATCAAAATCCTGAGTCTTACTCACAGCCCTGCAGTTCCACCGGAATTATCAACTTTTGTAAACACCAAACCATAAAACGAGCAAAACTCGAAAAGGATTTACTGCAGGAAGTCGAAAAATCTCCGAGAAAACACAATATACCAATAAAGAGCCAATTATGGCACCATCAATATTCGCCAGTGGACTATCAGGGCAAAGATATGCAGATTCCATTAGGAAAAAATACAGCCATGCCTGTCCTTTGGCAGGAGAACATTACTTAGAGATGGGAAAAGGGATCTGCACTTTATTTGTAGGTTTAAATAATAATTTGATACTTTATCCGTTATGCTGAGGAATTAACATTTAGGGGAAACAAATGCACGTCCCTTTCTGATTTAAAACAAAGTCAGCTCTTGCTCTGCTTTCTCTTGTCCTTGGAATTCGCATTACCTTAAAATACATGGATATTTATGGTATGTAAAAGGTATTTATAGTATATTCAAGGTTTGCCAACTTTTGAAATCCAAGGGAAATATTCACCAATTGCCAGTAACTTGCTCATCTCTCTCACAACCTTAGCTGGTTTTAAAATTCAGACATAAATCAGGCACAAGTTACGAGAGGTTTTTGTGAGAATTCCTCTCTGGTGAGCTGGTAAAGGCTTCTTTGGGAGGTTCCCCATTAATAAACACCTGCACTCAGCCCTATTTCCCAGTTTATCCCCATTTTGCAGTCACAGGGCGAGGGCTCATAAGGGGTTTTATTTTATGGGGTCACACGGACTGTGGCTGTCCCTCCCCAGGTACAAGCTGGGATATTAACTTCATCAAAGAGGGGGGAAAAAGAATGAAAATAACCCCTAAAAATAGTCTCTTCTTCTGCTTTTGCTGCAACACTACAAAGACAAACAGGAACATCCACATGCTCAGCTCTGCCTTGGCTAAGCAAATCTCATAAATGTCTGAATTTCCCATTATGGCCATGATTTCTAGAGGGACATGAAATCTTTACCTCTCTCTAAATTGATGGGAGTCTCCCTCCTCCCTTCAGATGCCAGAATATGGAAGTAGAAGACTCTCCCTCTGAAGGCTGTATTTTATAATACTCTGATGAGATGCCTTTTGATTTAGGGTTGGCATGAAGGAAGAAAAAAACCCCGTGTAGTCTGCCAGCTCATCTAACCCAACTTTAATCACTTGCTGTGTAGACAGCTATATCTGAGCCACTCATCTAAAATCCCTTTAAAGTCAATGGTGAGAAATAGATGTTTTTAGGATGCAATTAATTGATTGGAAGGAAGAGGGATCTATCACATATGGAAAAGAATTATGGCCCAAAGGGTTCTGCTTTTCCTCATTTACTTTAGAGGAGTTCACACATCTGCATTTGAACAGTCACCCAGAACAGGTGAGAAGAATATCTCCAACCACTGTTAACAAATCTCTCTTGGTGTTTTTTAATCTGTTTTCCTGTTCCCTTCTGTTCCCACACCCAGTCTCTCCGGAGATATCACTTCCAATTTTTTTGCATTACAAGCCCGTTAACCCCTTAAAGAAATGGGTTCATCCATCTGATGCTAATGAGAACTTTTGGATCACGCACTGGGGCCAGAAGAGCTGATCCATCAGGTTTAAAAAAGGCACTGATGGATATTTTCATGTCCACTGTCACAGAAATATTTGCAATAAGACAAATAACAAAAAACTTCCCACAGCTGTGCCACTCCCCCAAGGGCCTTTCAGCTCCCAGGACTATGGGTGGCCACCAGCAGAATGTACCAGAAAATTATGGTGGACACTGAGAGTTACAGGAGCTGGGATGAGGATTTTCATGGAGACAAAGGAAAATGTTCCCCCTCAAGAAGATGTGGCACATCTGTCACCTTGAACACACAGCAAACTTCCGGGGGAAGAAAAATTGAAAATAATAAATTTCTCTTCATCGAGCGAGACCCAACGAAGCCAACTTGAAACAAGTTTTGCCAGACTTGAATACTGTGGAGCCCCCCAAAACCTTTTTCTTTTGCTGCTCTACCACCCAAAGCACAACCCTGTGCAATTTTGCTCTGCTCTGACGAGCTGGTGAACCACAGCCTATTTCCTCTCACCCACCAAAGAGCACCATTGTGCTGCAGGTCTTTGAGGAATCTGCTGCTCACTCTGACATAAGGGAGTCAGTTTTGTTTCATGTTTCCCTCATTCTGGGCATTCATCTTCAAAGTGCCTCACACGCAACCGGGGAGCCTTAGAAGCCTATCAGGGGCAATTCAAAGAGCTTTGCACAGAGCAGGAGGGGGCTCCTGTTCAAAGCTGCAGCTTTGCATCCGCCAGAGAGGAGCAGATTCAAACCCAAAGAGGTCACTTCACCTACCTGTAGTGGGATCTCATATTCAGAAGACTCTGACTAAAAATAAGGGATATTTAGACAGTGTGATAACTGAAACCCTCGAGGCGATGCTCTTTCTCTCTCCCTCACACACAGAGCAATGTCTCCTTTAGAGAAAACCTCAAAACTCTGGGAGACATAATGGCCTCCAGAAAACTTACTCAGGGATTAGCTCCAGCTGTAGCATCCTCCTGGTTCGAGCACAAAAAGTTTCCAAAGAGCTGGACCACCACAGACCTCTGTCCAAACTGCCTGAAACAAGGAAACTACAATAAACACTTGTTCAATACAGGATGGAGGAGCAAAAACACTGATTTCTTTCAATTACCCAATTTAATGCAATAGAGAGGAAATATTTTGCTCGGTTCAGAAATTACCTGTTGTGTGGTCAGACCTGGAAGCCCCCGGGTAAGATAAAGGCTCCGAGTGTCTTGGTTGGGGCACTGTCTAAACACAGAGTAATTCAGAGCTGCTTGCCCCAGAATTTACCCCTTACACAGGAAATACAGAAAAGTACAGAAGAAAACTCTGTTGTCTGAAACTTATCCGTGGAGAACTGAGACAAAGGGAGATGCAGGTTCAGGTATAGATATTTAATATCATTGATGAGGTTAAGAAAATCGGAAAAGGATTAAGAGAAAGGGAAGCATAATGGTTTTACAGATTATCTGTGGAGTCTACACAACAGACCCTTGATTTTTTAAAAACTGTTTAGATTAAGTCGTTGTAACACCTGGTTTTATGAGGTGTAGTGGCTCTGCATCTGCAAGGGAATCTCCTCTTTGCTGCTGGGAGAGGGCAGTGGCATCTCTGGGGTTTAATCCCACTGCCCGGGGTTAGCAGGGTCTCTCTTCCTGCTCCCACTGCCATCACACACCCGATGAGGCCACGTTCCTCCTCCTTCCAACATCCACATCGCAGACACGAATCCCACCTCTGTACAGTTTCTCCCACCTGTAACAGCTCTTCAGTTTTTGTTGTCTCCAAGGGCTCCTTTTCTCTTTTTTAAAATCCTAGATTAAAATGCACGTCATCCCGCGCTGCTTTCTCAGCCTCCTCTTATTCACATTGTATTTTTATTAAAAGCTGTAAAGCCTTTGGGACAGTCTGTGCCTGAACGGCACTTCACAGATACACTTGCATTACTCCTCATATCAATTTTTTTCTTTTTATTAGAAGTCCCTGGGTTTGTTTTTCTTTTAACCTCAATTTAAGCATCCCCTCCATGGCCATGCTTCATTTTGCTGCAGTGCTGACTGTGGTGTTTCAGGTTCACTGTGCTCCCTCCACGTTTGGGTTCTAACAGCAGGCCAAGATGGATCATAAACTTTATGTCTGATTCCGCTTCTTATGTAACATTTGTGGGGTTTTTTTCACATTTTTCTACTTAGCAAATGCATTATTCCTTTAAAGCACCTGATCAAGTGTGCTGAGATCTGTGAGATAATGCTAAAATTTAATTTAATTGCCTGACTATGCTCGTGCTGCACGTACACAGCTACAGCCTGGTTTGGGCAAGGCATCTCGCCACAAGGGCGGGGCATTTTGAGGCCCCTTCACTCCATAAGGAACCTCAAACCTGTGCTCAAGCCTGCTCTCAGAGGGTTTCCAACCCTGCTTTTGCGATGTGTTTCCCTTTGCCCATGTTTTAGCCTCACTCCTGTTGCTCTTGCCCTGACCTCACCCGGAGCAAGGAGGCTGCAAGGCCTCCATGGCTCTTTGCTGAAAGAGCGATTGATTTATGCCCCGAATGTTTCCCGGGTTGTAAAACAGCATAAAAGTACAAATGAAGAGCCTCACACTACTTTTCTTCCTGCTGTGTGCAATCAAGGCAGAAAGTATCCCTCACTCCCAAAGAACCTGCAAATTACCTCGGCATACCTGAGCCCCCAGCAGCCACGAGACATCGGGAATATTTTCCCCCACTTGTTCTCCCCCTGCTGAGCTCCTCCACAGGTCTGGGATGCTGCCTGCTTCCACGATGCCTGCTTGGAAACAAAAATCCTGCGTGTGAATGAAATACTAAACCCTTGCCACCAAAATATGCGAATGATTTTTAAAGAACTTCAGATCACTTCAGATATTGCGGAGTTGACCCCATCTATCTGTGGTGTCTGAAAGGGAAATAGATTTAACACAGCCAAGAAATAATCACGGGAAAGCATTTTGGATTCAGCCAAGGATGAAGTAAGGCAGTCTATTTTCTTCAAAGCAAGCTCAGGCCACCGCTCACTACATTCAAATACATCAATTACAGAGAGCTTTAATGGAAAAGGATTAAAAAGTACAAAGGTAAAACAAACAGCATCACTGCAGTGTCCAGGGGGATGAAAGAACTTCCTTCTGTGGTGGGTATGATTACAGAATTGCTAAAAAAAGAAAGGGAGGAGGAATGGAAAATAAGGTTTTGTGTACCTTGACCAGAATTGCTGCGACGGTGACATAAGCCCAGGACACTGCAGCCACGTGTATTGCAGAATTCAGTGCCCACGCCCCCAATCTCACTGCCAGAACTCAGGTCTGAGCTCCAGATCTGTATTTCCTCTTTCCTTCCAGCCAGGGAAGTACAGTATTTCACCAATGCAAAGCTTTAGACAAGGTTATTCTCCTTTAAGTCTCTTCAAATTGTGTCTGTACTGTGCCAGGTCATTGCAAACTGTTTCCTTCGCTCTACTTCCATCCTTGGTCTCATTTCCAAGATCTGCACCATTCAGCTCCATCTTCCTTAAAAGTTTGGTATTGAGTTCTTCATATGCCTAATTTGGGCTTAATTCGAGCCTGGGGTAAATCGTTACAACTCAGATGAAGTCAATAGGAGCACAGTGACTTACATCAGCTTTGTGTCAGTAAATACTGACAAGATTGATCTCAAACTTTTTCAGAACAAAAGATTTCTGAAGATGGATTAAACAACATAAATGCTGAGCTGTTTTGCCAGACTGCAAATGGCATAACACAAGCTTTGTGTGACATCTCTGAATTATCCCTTCGTGGTAATGTTGACATTACATGGTATTGACTCATGGAAGAAGCTTAAATACCCTTTTAAGTTTTCAAGACTCTTTGACAAAGCACTATTTCATTAACAAAATGTTAATGGAATCCAGGAAGCCTGAGTCTCCAGAAGAGCTGCAAGGAGCTCTGCTGGCTGGCCAGGAGACGTGGCTGCTGCACAGAGCAAAGCAATCTTGATTTTTAGGCAACAGAAAAGGAAGCATTTCAAGCAGGGCACTCCCTGGTTGAGGGAGAAGGACCCGAGGGCACTTCCACAGCCCTTCACTGAAGGACTACCACACCTTCTGCTGGAGAAGGTCAAAATAGCACAAATTAGGAAACGCGCCGCACAAAGCGAGCTGGCACAGGCAGCAGGGCTGGCATCAGCCTGGAGATAAAGCTTCTTGCTGGGAAAAGGAGAAAGACCTGGAAAGCGTGGCCATGGGGATCACCTGCTCTGGGGTCACCTTTGGAATGGGGTAATGATGTGCCTACAGCTAAAATTGTTGGCTCCAAGAGCCCTGCTAACCACAGAACCACTTGGGTTGGAAAAGACCTCTAAGACCCATCAAGTCTGTTAATGACACAGTGGCTCCCACGTAAGTACAGGGTTTATATTTGATGGATTTGCTGCTAGGAACAGGTCTTGGCTTTCAGGTTCTTGACACAGCCCAGAGCAGGGACTTGGTGGGGAGGCAGGGGCAGCACAGCTGGCACAGGAGTCCCCTGTCACCCCCAGGTCCACAGGGGGAGGCTTCACTGCACCAGTGAGGAGCACACCAGAGGCTGGATCTCACCCCAGCCAGAACATCCCACCTGTGCAGAGCAGAGAGCAGGTTCTCTCCTTCAGAGAGCAGTAGATTGCTTATGAACAACCACTCACAAATTTTTTTATCAATAAACTTAGAATTATATATAATTCTGCTCAGGACTGTGCCATGCTCCCAGCACCTTTCCAACACTGATCTCTGCAGAGAAACCCTTTATAAGTCAAAGGAAAGGTGACAGACCTTCTCAAGGGCAAAGTTTTCTCCCACGCTGAGTACTCAGATTTTCAAACTTAAGCTTTTCTGCCATTTTCTAGGTCTGCAGCTCCTTTATGTCATAAGGCAAGTCATTATTAACCAAAAAGTTTGGAAGGGCTGGGCAGGGGAATACTGAACCTCCGTCCATTTGACAGCATTTTGTACACCAGCAGCTTCCACGTTTCCTCCCAATGGTTCATTTCATCTGCTCCATGGACTCACACAAAGCAACAAGTGCGAGAAAATCGTGTGGAAAAAAAAAATAAAATTGAAAGTTCAGTGCATAAATGCAACACTTGACTGCAGCACTCAAGGGCCACCTTGCTGCCTGAAACCACTTATTTTTAATTGTTTACATTTCAAGTTGATAAAATTCACAGTAGCGAAGATAACTTCGCCTGACTTCCAGTAGAAGCCGTGATGAGAAGCTGACGGGGAGGGGGGGAGGTCTCTGAGATGTGTTTGTGTGCGTCTGTGCCATATATTAAAAATAAAGAAACGAAGAAAGAATCACACACAAATATCAGACTCCATCAAACATGGCAGGGCTGTGAAACACAGCCGCACTCGGGTCCTGGTGGCTGGATTCAGGGAGAAGCAACCCAGGTGTTAATGAGGGGGGACCCTCATGGGACTGCACTCCACGCCTGTCATCAACTCCAGGGATTGAAAAGGAAGATAAAGATCCTCTGACACATCTGAATGATGGACAAAGGGCTCATTCCCTGGCTGAAAACAGGCATCTGGAGGCAATAGCAAAAGCTTCCTACACATCTCCCCAGCTCCTACGTAACCAAGCGTGTGAAGTGATGCTGATGGTCCCTTCTGTGGCCAGGTTAATGCTCCTCTCGCCAGCACCTCACCCTTGTGGGTTCGTTGGTTGGAATTCAAGTCAAGTGACCTGTGCCTCGAGAGGTGAACAAGCACAACATCAGCAGTCTGATGCCCCGAGGAGGAGACAAAAACTGCTGCAGAAAGGGAGGAAAGATTTTGTGCCAGGAGATGATTCATGTTTCCAAGTACCTTGCTGCTCTCCAAAGGAGAGGAGGAAAGCTGCACTGCCTGAAGGCTGCTTGGCTGCCCTGCACCGGTGCCAAGGAGCCTGCAAATCCTCGGCTCAGAGGATTTGCTCCAGCACGAGGCAATCCCACCTCTCAATCCACCACCAAAACACAAGAGAAAAGTGCCCAGAGCACATCCCTGGCAGGCAAACCAGCTCCCAGTCTGCCCTCCAAAATCCTCCGGCTAAGCCACTTTCCTCAAATTCTTGATGTAATTAAACTGGAAATCAAAGATTGAGGCTCTTCGAGGACAACCAAATAAAGTCCTGGGTGGTTGCTATGGCGATAATGGCCACACCAGAGCTCAACCTCCACACAGGATGAGCACAGCCCGTGAGCAGAGGATCCAGGTGAGCTTGCAGGGCTCCGTATTCCTCACCAGTGTGGAAATTCAATAACTTAATAAAAGAGAAAGGGAAGAGCACACAGAGCCTTCCTCAAAGTTTTCTTCAATAATACCATAGGTTTCAGTACAAAACAATTTAAAGGACTTTTAGAAAAATCAAAATTCAAGGGAATTCGAGGGAGAAAGACATTTTGATCTTGACTGCAAAGTGTGGCACTCGCTCAAGGACACTGAACTTTCTGATCTCTCTGGGGTCGCGAATTTTCCACATGAATTAACAGACGTCCTTTGAGCTGCACAGACCGAGCAGGATTTTTATCCCAGCTGAAGATCTGCCCCACGATGTTCACATCCCATTGCCAGGAAAGCATCTCCCACCCTCCAGATAGCCTTGGTCAGAGCCCTCTGTGAATAAGCACTTTATAATGTGAGACACTTGCTGCGCAGTGGGTCACTGGAGCAGGGTTGAGAAAGGGACATTCACATCTGAAGTCACAAATCGCCACAGTCAACGCTGAAAAAAAATCAGCTCTGTCTCAAAGGCTCTTACAGACCTAAGAGAATCAACACGCTCAAAGAACACATTGCTGCGGTGTGTTAGCAAAGGTTAGGGAAAGTTGGAAACCCTCAGGTTTTGGAAATCAATCTGTGCATGGCACAAAAGTGTCTCTCCTTCTAAAGCCGAGGCAAACGCAGGTTGTGCTCGTCGTACTCTCAGAGAAACCTGTCATCAAAACCTCTCGCCCTCATTTGAGCAGGACAACACCACTCCAGAGGCACAAAGACAACTGGAAGGCAGCAGTTCTGCAGAAGGGGCGTTTTAATTCTAGAACTCCACTGCATGCCCCTCGTGATTACACACATTGCTGTGCATCCTCTACACTCACACCCATCATTTTTCTTCAGCTGCCACGTTTAACCACAAGTGCTGTGACCACAAATTAAAAAGAAAAAACACTTAAAAAAACCCCCAAACAACAAACTCAACAGCATTTACAATTGCATTAATATAAAACTCACTAGACACAACTGGCACCACACAGGAGGATTTTTCTTTCCCAGTCCTAGGAAGGAGTTTAGTTGAGCAGGGATTAATTTAATTGAGCTGAGCTGTTGCCCACCCTCCTTCCTGCTACTCAGGTGCCTCTCCCCAGCTGTTCCTCAAGGAAAACATTCCTTCCTCCAGAAGGAAAACACCTGTGTAGCACCAGGCACTGCTGATTGTCGTGAGGTGAGAGGGTATTTACTATCTCTGCAGGACAATTCTAGGAATTGGCCCTTTTTTTTTTTAGTCTCTGGATGGATCTTAAAATCAAAGATTAAAGAAGCGAGGAAAGCTTTACAAAAACTGATAACCCCAGCCCAGACACCTTCCAATCATAAATACTTGTCATTCTTAGCATAATATGCAACCTTCAATATACTGTTGTTTCAGGCACGTTTAGGTACCCCATAGAAATGGCTTTATGCTGCTATTATTCCTAAAGAACTTCAGATGGGTTTGGATCCATCATCATTCATCATGTCAGCCCCTCCACGGGTAGTTACACACACTTTGTCTGCTCGGGTTTATCTAATAGCCAGCCTTGGGTTTTATTAATTTCCACTAGTTTGCAGAAACTACAGAGCTCCTACGCTCTTTTATAAATGATCTCTGAACTTATATCCATTTTCCAGGAAAACCCAGCAGTGCTTTAAAGGCACTTCAGCTCTTCTGGTGCTGCTGCTTCCTTAAGAAGGGCATCCCAAACGCCTGATGTGGTTTGGATTTCTCTGGTGTTTGTTTGCTGGGATTTAGACTTAAGGAGAAGCAGGTTTTGGGGTGCTTCTGATAAATGGATTCCCAAGGGCAAACAACTGATTTGTGTGGTGGGTTTTTCTCATCTTGAATGTTCAGCAGCCTGAGCTGAGCTCAAACCTTTTACTCCTCAATTTTGCATCTGTGGGATTAGGGAGCATCCCTATGGAAGTAGGGATAGAGAAAATCTGAACTTTCCTTGTCATGATTCCCTTGCCCAGAGAAGCTGTGGNCCTGTGGGATTAGGGAGCACCCCTATGGAAGTAGAGATAGAGAAAATCTGAACTTTCCCTTGCCCAGAGAAGCTGTGGCTGCCCCATCCCTCAAAGTGTCCAAGGCCAGGTTGGATGGGGCTTGGAGCAACCTGGGATAGGGGAAGGTGTCCCTACCCATGGCAGGGGATGGAACAAGAAGGTCTTTGAGGTCCCTTTCAACCCAAACATTCCATGACCCTATGATGACGGAGGAAATAAATTCTCTTGTGTACTATTGATATATATATGAAGATGACAAAATATCTGCTTATCTATCAGGCATAAATCACATTTAGATACCCAGGTGTAAGCACAGGGATGTGTTAAATCACCACAATTTTAGTTTCTGTACTTTCAGTTGAAATCCCCTCAGTTCACTGCCAAAACCATAATTGTTAATTTATGGTTCTGCTGCAGAGAAAGGAAAGAAAAACAGAACAAATATTTTGTATGTGTGTGTGTGTATATATATATATGTGTGTATATTTGTATATGTATTCAAAATTTTGTATCCCTTTCCTCTAGAATGTTACTTTATTCTATTTTACAGGGGATTTCTCTGCTCCTCGGTGAGTTTTTGCTCTGTAAAAGCTGTGTAAGAGGCAGGTGTAGATCAGGGCAAGGCCTGGTGCAGGGAAGGAAGGCTGCCATGGCATCCAGAGTCCTGGCCGTGGGTACAGCCACCGTCCCGAGGCCACGCAGGTCCCATGTGGCTTCCACAGCACCAGTCCCACGAGCCAAGGCACCAAAGAAACAGCTCCTGCTCAGGATGGGGACCCCACTGGGGTGGCCTGGGGTCTGTGGCTCCCAAAGGCCTCCCCTGACACATGCCCAGCCCTTGGCCCACCTTGGGAGTCTCTGGAGCTGGAGCTCCTCCCTGCCCTGGCGGCTCCATGGGCACGGAGAGTCCCGGAGGTGCTTCCCATCTTCAAACACTTCCCCTTGGAGCGCTCCAGCCACCTGTTCAGCACAGTAAAATATCCAACCCATTTAATGAGGCTTCTGGTAAAATCATCCCTTTGAAGTCCCTCAGACCATGACAGCAATTAACTCCAGACCCATCCTCACTTCTGTTGTTTTACCTCAGATCATTCAAGATCAACAACATCACCGAGGGTGCAAATTATTTCCCTGCAGAAGCAGTGAGGGAATGTCTCACATCCAGCGGTTCCAGTCAGCTGGCAAAGTGACCTGACTGCAATCACAGCCACAGCGTGGGGGTCCCCCAGTGTCCCTGGGCTCATCCACGATTTTTAATAATGTCCCTTTTGCAGACTGAAGCCTGTGAGGAAATTCATTGTGTTTAAGGCTGGCAGCGTTTAGGGATGAATCTACTTTAGGTATAGAGAGGGCAGGTAACGATGGCATCACAGGACAACAAAATACACAAATGGGGTCACGAACTGTGGCACCTCTTGATAAAACTGCCCCCAAGCACATCCCACTTGGGCATCACGTGTACAAGTGGATATTCAAAAGCTTTTCCCCACATGTGCACAACGTGGATTATTTCCATTGCGAATTGTTTGTAACAATGCACGTTAAAAGCAAGTATGACATCAAGTGGACTGTAAATAATATAATTTTGAAAAGGCAAAAGGATCTAACTGAAATATGAGTTTCTCCACGTTAGAAATGGGAGAAATAATAAATGAGGAAAATCATGAGCAATAGATACACAACCAGAAGTCGTTAGTCTAAAATTACCCTTGGAAGAAACTTCTTCAAGGTTTTCTGTTTGCTTTATTTCTGTTTCTGGTTTTTTATTTGCTTTGGGTTTTGTTTTTAAAGCGAGCAAGAATAAGGATAAAAGGAAACTAATTCCCCACTAAAGGGCCTCCTACGGCCGGAGCGGGAAGACCCGCTGGCTCCAGGAACCTCTGCCAGGGGAGGGGACACACAGCCCCCCAAAATGGGGCTCCAGACAATGATCCTCGCTGGTGGCAACATGGATCTCCCAGGGAAAACAGCAGAGGATCCAAATCCTTCTCCTGCTCTGTGCCTGAGGACACCCCCCACGCGCTGATCCATCGGCCAAGACTGCGTTTCCCAAACCCCGAGGGCAGAACACGCCACCGCCCAGTTAAAAAGGCAGGAGAAATAGGCACAACCTGGAATTCTATGAGAAATCCCAGCATTTTCCCAAGAAAGATTCAAGTTTCTTAAAAGATCTCTGAAAAAGTTCCTAAAAAGAACGGCGAAGTTGAATTTGGGAAAGCACTTTGTGGAAATGTTCCATTTTAATGAGGTGCAGTGGGAGGCTGAAGATGTTCCAGTTGCCCAATTGCAACAAAATATAAGGCAAAACATTGGGAAACAGGCAAACTGCACCACAAATAAATAGATAAATAAATAAATAAATAAATAAACTAAAAATAAAAGAAGCCTTCCTAAACTAAAATATTTCAGCATCATCAAAATGAAACACCTCAACATTCATCAAAATGAAACACCTCAACATTATACCAGCAGGGATGAAAGTCAAATGGTGCATTGGAACACATTTCCTCTCAAAAGTCATTACAATCAATAAAATTCCAATAGAAAATTTCATTTTCATTCAGACTGGGGTTTGGATTCTGAGCCTGTTCGGAACAGGCTTTGACTCCCTTTCCCCCAAAGAAAATTGCTGCCATCCCGACCTCCTCTGCAAAGGTGATTCGGGAGAATGGAGTTGTTACTCATTCTCACTGAAGAAAACCTATGTTTTCTATAAAATTGGTGCTCTTGGCTGATTTCTCAGCAAAAAGGCTTTAAGGGGAGGCAAAGCAAAGCTATTGTTACCCAGACTTTCTTCCTGTAAGGACCCATCCCACAGTGCATTTACTGGTATGCTCTGGAATACCATAAATCATTCTGACAACGTGATACTTGTCAAAATAAAGGCATAAAATACATCTTGGAATAAAATCTCCTCAATCATATTTATTTGTTTGCTCGCTGGTGCCATTTGGCTTTTCTCAGTGGGTTTCCCAGTCGTTAGGGGGAATTAGTGAGATTCTGCTGGAAAAACAGCCCCATGTGCATATTCACACACTGAATTTCTGCATCCAGCACTGCGCGCTCATTCAAGAGAACTAAAAATAAAGCTTTCAAAGGACACTTCAGCTTTCCTGCTGTATTTTTTTTTTCCCTTTTCCAGCTTTTTCCCCCATCCCCCTCGCCAAATATTCCACTAATGCTCAACAGTGGCGTGGTTTAAGGGAGTCCTGCATGGAAAGCTCCTTCAGCTGCTTAGCCCAACAGCATAAATTTGATCTCGTAATTAGTATTCAGCTCAGCATCTTGGATAGAAACCAATGTTACAGCCAAGAGGTGGTTTAAATCACATAAATCATAGATCAATGACAGAACTCTAAGCACTGGATAGATTACAAAAGTAAGCTTTAGTTAAAAATAGATTAACCATTTCCCTGCAGGAATTCCTTCAAAAAAAGCCCTGAATATAAAACAAATAAAATTAAATCTGATAATTTTTTTTTTCCTAATGTATGCATATACTAGATGAATTGTTCTTTCCCTTGACAGTTACACACTGATTAAAGAAATGTGTTAACATGCTATTTCAATGGAAAATATTGTAAATTGTGGGGACTTTAATTTTTTTAATGAGCCTTTAATAGCCAAAAAGTACATCCCAGCAATATTGTGTACAGCCAGGCTTATAACACAAACCCAGCAGCTAACAGACACTTCTTCAGCTGCCGGTTTTATAAAAGGGTAAAAATCCTTCCCAAGCCAAGAAAAACCTTTTTAAGGAGTGTTTTTAAAGTATTTTGCGTTTCAAATTTAACTAAGGAAGCATCCGGTCGCAGGAAGCATCCCGAGCCATCAGCTGCCCTGATTAAGTGCCCATGGGGGTATTCAGCATCTTGAAGGATTGTGCCCAAGATCACCAAACTGTCAAAAGTTCAAGGGACAAGGAAATATGAGGCTGAATCTCTTCTCCTTGACTAAGAAATGCAGATGGGTTTGGCTCCTGCGAGTTAATTCTGTCAGTGTAAACCCCAGACTGAGGTGCTCCAGGACAGAGAGTGTCACCCAGGAATCTGCCCTGCAACCTGGGAACTGCACACATAAATTAAAAGTGTGTTCCTGCTCCTGTACATTGCGCTGTGTTTGCCTCCCATCGGTCAAAAGAAGATAAAAAATAAAGAAAGAAAAATAAATTTAAAAAAAAAGACTTTTCAGCATCTGAAGGAGTATTTGTGTGTCCGTTTTCTTAGTTGCAGATCTGAAAGGCAGGAATGCCTCAGCAGCACCTCAGCCATTCCTCAGGCCAGGGGATTGCAGAATTCCAGCCGTCGGGTCTGGAATTACACCCTCAGGTTCCTCCTGGTGACCGGCACAGGGAAAGAGCCTGGAAAACTCACACAGTCCAAGGCAGCTCCGGCCGTATCAGAGGGAGAAAAAGCAGCCCGAGCATCCTCACCAGTCCTGCCACCTCCTGTGCCCTTCTCCAGGCTGGAAATGCAGCTTCAAATTAGTAAATAAACAAAGGCAGGGAAACCCAACATTTCCTGCCCCTGGACGAACAAATTATGATCGAACGGAGAACTGAAAATACAGAAATTCACCCCAATAAAAAGTTGCACAGTTCTTCGACCGGTAAATAACTTTTATAGCCATGATATAGTGAAGCCAAACTTCCCGACCACTGGCACCTGGTTGTGTATTTAACTTTCTACAGATGACAAAAACGTGAACGTAATTGGTGTTGCCACAGCTCGAATTTTAAAAAAATAAGTAACTCCGCATTTATAGACATTAACATTTGTTTTCAAATACTCCAGCTCCTTCAAAAAAGAACATTTTTAAACTTTGAGTGCTTTATGGAAATGACTACTTTCAATTTCCAAGGATTTTTTCTCAGCGTAAGAAGAAATAATAAAGCGAGCTGCTCGATGGTTATTTGAGGAACAACATTCGGATTTCAAAACTGGCTCCCTGTGTGATAGAAGACTGCAATATATGCAATCAAGACAGAGATTCAAACAATAATAACTAGCAGAGGCTCCAGGGCATTGCAGAACGTGTCATTTACTTCAGCCCCGTTCCTTTAAACATCAGTCCTACGAGTAGTTCAGTGGAAAATAGATGGGGCTGCTCGTGTAAGTATAGACTATTCGTACAGGGAAGTTTTCAAAGGCTCTGCATTTTCCAAAGTGCTGAAAAATGCATATCAAGTTTAGCAAAACTAAAGAAGGGAAAGACAGAAAAAAAAAAAAAGGAGGGGGAAAAAAGGATCTCTTGTAATACGCCAAATTGTCGGAGAGATGTCAGGGTTAATTTTTAAAGGCACATTTCCCTCCAGCAACAATTCTCTTTAATTATTTCAATGTGAAACACATTATCAGACATGTTCCTTGCCTGTTCTCAGCTCGCTGACACAAGATAGGTACAAGATGTTCCCTCTCCTCCGCCGATGCTCACACATGGTGGTGCTGGGCACTCTGGTGCTGCTGCCTGGAGGGGAGCGTGGGCAGCTCCTGCTGTACCTCCAGCCCCTTCTACCAAACTCCTGGGGCCCCCTCCCCACAGCCACAGCACCAAAACAGGGAAGGAGAAGGTTGAGGAGAAACCACAGGATTTCAGCGTGGCCTCGGACGCGTGCGCCGGCACCAAGAGCAGCACGGAGCTGCAGCCACAGCAGTTGAAGGGTTATCAGGTAACTATAACACACGGGCCAGCCTTCCAGCAGGTTTGCACGGGAATTTAGCCAGATTTTGGGGGTTTTTTTCCCCTTTACTTTGGTGTTTAATAGTCATGTAGAATAGACAGAAGATCAGGCAAATCCCGGTGAGGGAGTTAACGAGCCGCTTCAGGACATCGTCCTGTTGGATTCTTCTCCAGGAATTTATGAGAAACACTTTGTGTTCCTCCCAAGTGGGAAAGGACACTGCTCAGAGACCCAAAATAAAATATCAGCTCAAAATCACGAGGGACAGTGGTTTCAAATTTAGACACGCAGAAGGAACCTTGATCTAACACATCGGCTCGGTGTGGCACGGCAGCGTGGTTGGTCAAGTACTCCAGCTGGGAAAGGGGATTTCTGTTTTCCCACATAATTTCAGACTTGAGGGATATGCATTTAAGGTTCTTAAATATGCCAGAATCACATCAATCTATTCAACCCTTGTTCTGGTGCAAGGAAAGTCTAATCCTTTTCTTGGGAGGGAAGAGGCTTCAGACCAACCCCACCAGATCGGCTGCAATCTAACGGCCTTTTTTATCCCAGCCCCAGTAAAACTCACTGTAGAGCCAGTCGTGAGATTAAAAGCTTTTTTTAAGTTGCTATCTTGGGAAATTTCTTTCAAGGAAATTACTACAAAGCCTTGTTTTAGTGTGTTCCCCTACTGTGAGTCCTACTGTGTTTTTTTAATAAGGAAAGCCATCCATCCATAGAGGTGTATCCTGTTCTCCATGCTTGAGTGTCTAACAGCAGGCACATACAGTAGACACTCTGATGTTTTGCCTCTTTAATTTTCACTCCATAATGTTGGTGCCTGGTTCTCCTGACTGCACCTTTCAGAGCAGTTTAATTATGGGCGTGCACAGAATTTTGAGAGGGGATTTTCAGTGATAATATTCAGATGTTAGGGACAAGTTGAATACATGAAGATATCCAGATTTTTCTATTTTTTTTTTTCTTATCCATAAAATAAAATCCTTCTATGCGGTTATCACAGGATGGAAAGTGAGATAATATTACCAAGGGGAAAAAAAATAAAAATACTTCAAGGCTACACCAGAAAAGACTATAGAGATGCTTCATTTAGTCTTTAAAAGATGCTTCAGACAGAGATGCTTCATATAGATATAGAGATGCTTCATATAGATAGAGAGATGCTTCATTTTAGCCTTTAAGAAGACAACCTTATGCTAAATATGAAAGTATGGCAGATCCATCACCGAGCTTTCAAGCAAATAGGACACAGCCATAGGTTTCCACACTTAAATTCCCAACCAAATGAAAATAGCTCATGCCACTGAATTTATTAGCCCAAGGATTTTATCCCTGATTTTGATGAATTTTTTTAAATTGAGCCCAGCAGCTCCCTGATAAAAGGTTACTGTAGCACTCAGATATCAGGCTTGGAATGTTTTTTTTTATAATAACAGGCCAGGTACAGGGTTATAAATGAGCCCTGCTCCATTGACTCCAGACAGGGTATGAAAATTGATTCAATGGAGCACCATCAGTCCTCACCAGCTGAGTATCTGTCCCTCTAATCACAACTAAAAAGATTTTCCGAGTCAATTAAAGGCTTGAAGCCTTTACTCACTCACACAAAATCCCTGCTAACAATGCCTTCATTTAAATCCTAACAAACTGAGCACACGCTCTGCCTGGTGCCACGGGTGCTGCTGGAGATTGAAATCCCCGCTCCTCCCGAGGCTTCGGACTCTTCCCTCCCGGCTCACGTGGCCCAGGATCACACCTGGCTGCCCTCCCCAGTCCCCACACCTCCCTTTGGGGGCTGGCTGACACAAAAATCAGCACGTTCATTGTTTTTGCCGAGGGGAGGGAGCACGAGCCGCACGGAGCAAACGTGTACCTTTGCTGCCAGAGTGGGAGTACTTTAATTTCCAAATTACACCCATAAATAAATCAAGCCGCAGCGGCTGATAAATGAAAGATTATGAAAATAGTAATATCCCGCAAAATCTTGAAAGGCATCATAATTCCTCAAACAATTATCTTCTGTCATGTTTGCGAGTAGCCCATGTAGTTCAAGAACAGAAAATACAAATGTGCTCCTTTAAAATTCATGAAACCACTCATTCTGTCATAAAAGCAGGCATCTTTCATGGCTACTTATTTCATACAGTCTCATAACTAATACTGACAGATACTTGGAATGCAAAAAAAAAAAAAAA
>VZTA01002827.1:436224-466656 GCA_013398855.1 Mohoua ochrocephala
AAAAAAGAGCTCTGGACAAAGAACTAGAGCTGCTCAATTCTTACATTTTAATGCTCAAAATGGAAAATAAATTCATATATTATAGACGGCCGCAGAATTTCTGGTATAATTAAATCAAAATTTGTAGATAAAAATGAGATTGTACAAAGACTGGTGGTGTACTGCTCCCAGGATTGGGCTGTGCTGCATCCATGACAACAGGATGGAAGGTTGCTTTTAATACTATTATCTTACATACCCACAGCTGAATGCTAATGCAGCTATACTGAGGAAATCAAGTTTCAGATCTGTATCCACTGAACTTACATCCACCAGGCAGGGACTTTAAAAGCCAGGCGAGCACACAAAGACCAATATTATAGCTCTGTCAACTCCCCAAAGGTCACAGATTTCAAAAGGTATACACAAATATTAATTGTCAGGTAGTTCTGTGCCGAGGAGCAGGACTGAGGCAGAAATCAGGTTTTGTGGCCATAATTCCCTGCCAATTTCAGTTTATAAAATGGAGGTGCGGAAGGAAGCAGGGAAGATTAACTGGGATCAGTTCATGTTCCCGGCGCTGACACGCGGTGACGCGTCCCTTGTGAACGTTGTGTCGGGAAGGCTTTTCCCTCTTTCCCTCGGTGAAGGAGACAGAAAATGTGGGAAAGCAGCTGGGCAGCCTTGTTTTCCAACACTTCTATAGATCCAACCTTTGGGTTGTGGACTCCCCATCCCTGGAAGTGTCCAAGGCCCGGTTGGACAGGGATTGGAGCAGCCTGGGATGGTGGAAGGTTGGTGCCACCCGCCATGGCAGGGGGTGGCACCGGGTAAACTTTAAGGTCCTCCAAACCCCAACCATTCCATGATTCCATCCTGGCTGGGAGACAGAGGGAGTTCCTGGTCCCTGCTCGCCCTGTGCCTGCACAAGGAGCCTCTGCTCTCCCGTGGGAATCTCCATATCTGCCCAAGCTCCTTCCACAGACATCACCTCCAACTCCTCAATTCATCTTGCCTTGATCTAATAATATTTTGCTGTAAAATCACGTGTCTACATTAAAGAGATCTAATTTTGGTTATAAAATCATAAAAACATAAATACTACTGATTTCCTTAGGGGCACCTGGATTAGTATTCCCAAAATTTCAGAGTTCTCAGCTGTCCTGTGAAACCAGGGCGCCCTTCCTCCTCAGTGCCAACAAAAGCAAAAGGGTTCTGTGAGTTCCCAGCTGAAGCCATTCTCTCAAGCCTTGTTCTACCAGAAGTGACCCCGTGTGACTGACAGCACTGATCCATCAGTGTTCCAGAGGGGGACACAGCCTCATCAACACCGGAGCCTCTCCTTAGCACTCCGGTCATTTTCAGACATCTCACACTGTCTATTCTTCCTTCTCCAACTCCCCACACTTCCAGGTGGAGAACTCCAAACTGTTTGAGCTATTGACCACTCTTCTAAAACAGCTTGTAACCTGTAGTTATCCAAATCCTTCTTCTTTAGAAACCATTGGCTCACACCCTGAGCAATTCATTTTTAGGTGCACTATGAGGTTGCTGCAGGAAATTCTGGATCTCTGGTGCTCTGGCTCTATTTCACACAGTCAAGTGTGTGGACAGGTTAAAATGCCCATTTTTTTTTTGTCTGAAAGCATTCTCAGAGTTACTTTACATGAAACAGAGATGGTAAAATATACAATATATAAATAAATCTAAAACCTTAAAGATAATAAAGTAAACTGAGCTAAAATATTGAGAAGAAACACTTGTGGTGAGGCTTTGCAAGTCCATCAGGACTTGCAGATCAAGCTCACGGAGTGCAAACCGCTGTAGAAGTTCAGTTCCCAAGGGGTTTTTTTCCCCTGTGCAAAGAACCCTTTCTCCACAAAACCATGGCTTCAGAGGGGCAGCAAAAAGATGCTTCATTGAAGAAAAGTAAAAGGAGGCAGCAACAGCCACAGTGATGAAAGCATTGGCCTCTAAGTGGCAGAATGTCAAAAAAAGTTGTAGCATTTTATGATACTGTAATTGAAAAAAGTATTAAGTTGTTAGTGGAAGTGTATTTAAGGGAAGCCCCACACGTGGATATAATAGAAAATTAATCCTCAGAGCTCAGAAAGTCCCTGAGGATGTAGAATCCATCATGAAGTTACCTCCTGTCCCAGATTTTCTTGTTGCTTGCCTCTGCTGACAACAGTTGTCTTTTCATTAGAGAATTTGATATCAATTTACTCAGACACCAGGGGCAAGAAAGGATTTCACTTTCTTCATCTGAAAGACACTGATCCACAGAATTAGGACTTTGAACAGATGCCAGGGTAAAATAGTGACACGTTCTCTAAACCAATAACCACAGGTGGCCTCAGCAAACGGCCCAAAGCCTCTCAGGGCTGCCCAGGCAGCCACGACCCTCCCAAATTTCTGATGATTTCAGTAGGGACAACATCCTCGATTGCAAAGGTCTCCTTCCAGGCAGCTCATGTTTGCAAACCAACCCCATAAAAATGTCCTGGTCGTCAATGCCCTCCTCCAGACAGTCACAGAATAACGGGAAAGGTTGGAAGCACCACTGGTGGCATCATCTGCTCCAACCTCCCTGCTCAAGCAAGGTCTTCCTGGAGCACGTGGCACAGGGTTGTGTCCAGATGGTTCTGGAATCCCATCCTCCTGCAGCAGAGAGTGCAGGGAGTGACTGCTCCCCTTGCATCTTCAGGTTAAAATCCCTCAGAACGGGTTTGTCTCTATTTAAAGCACTAAATTAACTTCAGGTGATGCAGCAAATGACCTCAGGAAGGGGACCTACCTCCCCTAATTTGAAAACAGAGCTGGCTGCCTTCTGCTTCTCACCGATTCCAGAGCTGCAGGAGCCAATGGGACAAAGCACCAGGAGAAGTGATGGCCCAGCAGGTTATCATGGAGATTATTCCCATCTGACTGGGCATCTGGGGAAACCTGGGCTTCACCCCAAGCTCAGAGTGAAACTTTCCCACTTAGAAATCTTTTCAAAGGCTTTGGCTCCTTTCTTATTCAAACCTTGCTTACACTGAGGATTTACCACAGAAACCCTCACAGAAAAATGAGCTGCCATGCAACGACAGCTTCTGCCCCCACAAAGGATCAAATCTGGGTGCTCAGCGAGATCCCAGTGGCCTGGTGGCAGCTCTGGCAGGGGAAACAGCCCTGTCTGAGATGTGGAGCTGCTCCCGCTGTGCTTTCTGCTCACCCAGAGCTGGGCTCAAACAAGAATCTGACTCTGCAACTGAAGAGACTTGCAGCGAGCAGAGCTTGTGCTTTGTTACAGCCAGGAGCAACCTAAATTGGACATCTAAAATTAGACAGCGTGAATTTTCTCCTGAGCATCCCTGCATCTTGATGGTGGAAGGGTGGAAAATGAAGGTGGAAAGCTGAGAGCACCAGAGACAAACCCTCTGCTTGCCAGCAGGCACCAGAGCCTCTGTACTCAGCACATCCCTGACCTTCCCTGATCCTTCACACCCAGCAAAGCCCTGGCAGGGTTTGGACTCAACCATGCTTCTAATAAGCTACAAAACCACGATATTTTTATCAGAAGGCTCAGGGATCAAACTGAGACAAGCAATTTATTCCAACAGAAACCAAGGCATCACCTGAGAATACTCGCATGGAAGGTTTCTCTCCAAAAACAGGGAGCGAAAGGAAATGCCAAGCCATCAGTTCTTGCTGTTCCTCCATCATCTTTTATCACACTCCTTTGATGCTCCAATGAGATTCCTCACCCTGAGCCCCCCTCTCAGGCTGGTAATTTGGCACAAGATGTTAAAACCAGCCTGAAAAACTGTGAGACGCTGAGCAGAGCTTCCCCCCAGCTCAGCTGCTTCACTGCCCTCACCTCAGCTGCAGCAGAGACCAAACACAAGACTCCCCTTGTTGCCCACAAACCCCATTTTCCACCCATGGGGAAACTCTAAATACTTCTATTTTATCCCACAGTCACTTTGCAACATGGAAAACACCCAGACCCATGAATCCAGCTACATTCAGATCATAACTTCTTGTGCTACCGAGCAGCCCTGATCCGAGATGGGCTCCATGGGCAGGAGAGGGAGTGATGATCCCAGCAGTGGGAACAAAAATGCTCAAACCAACTTGATTTTGCCATACTTGAATAATTTGGGCATGCAGGGGTACAACAGACTGAATATTTTTATTGGATGTTTTAAAAATAGAGATCTGATCTGGCTATGATTCTTTGGTATTTATTTCAGCCAAATTCTGAGGTCATGTTGTTTGTTAAAAAAATCATAGAATGCTTTGGTTTGGAAGGGACATTAAAGCTCATCCAGTTTCAACTCCCCTGCCATGGGCAGGGACATCATCCACTAGACCAGGTGGAAAAATCACATTCCCTCAGTCCAAGAGTTTTCCAGTTGCCAGCAGTTAACCCTGCCTTCAACTCAGGCACTCGGTTTTCATTTTAAGTGATCTCTCTCACATTTCGCTCTTTTTCTTACACAGCTATTCCTGTTTTGCCAAACTCACACCAAAAATCATTTGGATTTCTGTCAGTGGGACAGAGGTTTCACCAGACAGGAGAGTGACAGGGGCAGAACTGGCTGCTCGGGCTGAGTTGAAAAACGCCCTCTGTAAACCTGGCACTGGCATTGTTACAGAGTCGTAAAATCCCAGTCGGACCCTGCCAGCATGGAAATCCTTCTCTCCTCATCTCTCTGTGCCTGCAAAACCAGGCACTCGTTGCTGGGAGCTTCTGCACTCCCAGCACCAGAGCCCAGCCTTCCCCACCGTGCTCCTCTCCCCTTCCCTGGAAGAGAGCTCAGCTCAACTCAACCTTTGCTCAACAACTTCTGATACGGATTTTGCGTTTTTCCCAATTTTTACACTAATTCCCTGACAGGATTTTCTCGGCAGCGTTTGCAGGGTGGGCAGGGCTTTCCCTCCTCCTCCTCCTCCCTGGCAAAGGGCCCATCTGGCATCCATGTGGGAGCTCTTGCTAAGTGGGATCTGGCAGAAAAGTGCCACATTCCCAGTGGCAACCCCCGGCCACACCAGCACAAGGACACACAGAGAAATCACTTCCAGACTATTTCAATTTATTTTTTTTTCCCCCAAAGTGTGGAACGCCTCATATGCATAAAATTCCATTTTCCTGCGACTCACACTGGGGTTACTCTTTGCATGGGGCTGCAGGGATGTGTTTTCAAGCCACAGGTTCCTCTCCAAAGGCTTAAGGTCTTGCCTAAACTCGGCTCAAGGTCCTGCCTAAGCTCAGCTCCAGCTGCATCATTCGAGGGGCTCAGTGCACAATGCTGATGAAAAGAGCAGGGAGAACGCAGTTGCTGCACCAAGTTACCTCGGTTAAAAGCTGCTTGGGTTTAATCCATCCCCTTTAGGACCCTTTGTGTTACAGGGGGAAGGGAGTCTATACAAACAGACTTGGAAAAAAAAAAAAATGCATTGCTCACATTTTTTAAAAGTTGCCCTGGGCAGTTATAAGTTACATAAAGTTGCTCCTGTTCTCGTTGTAGTTATGCCAAAGTTATCTGAGGTGACGGGCAGAAAGTGACAACTCCAGACTTGAGAAATAAAAGTTCCCAAATGGGGGTCTTTTCACATACACAAAATCAGAATATTACCAATAGCCTGCAAATTCAGACATGAATTTCACAATTTCATTGCAATCATGGAGATTATTCTAATATTTTTTACGAAAAATATACAAAATACCTGGACTTAAAACCAGAACAATGACTTGTAGATTAGCAGAGTGTAGAAAGAAACTATTCTTGTTTCCAGTAGTTGCAATCATGAACTTCACTTAGCCTGACACTTGTGTAATAATGTGAATATTTAGCTTTTCTGAGTATTTATTCCCTAAACTCATGACTTCTAGAAATCCTTCAAAATCTATCACTTGAGAAAGAGAAGTTAAAATGAGAGATATTCTGGGGAAAATTACTCCCTTTTCTTAACATTCTTCTTCCCCCCACACACACATTCCCAATTTCCCACACACATCTTTAAGGCACTGCAATGCAAGTTTTCAGGAGCTAAATCTACGAGAGAAATCGAAAAGAAAGGCTATTTTAAAACAATCAAGACAAAAATAAAAGTCATCCTTAACTAAATACAATGGCAAAAAGTTGGACATCTTTTGTGTCTTTTATGAGAGAGAGAGAGAGAGGAATGATTAAAAATGTACCAAGAGCCCTGAATGCCATTTTACTGTCATTTCCTTTGATTAACCTTCACCTGACCTCAATCCCTAAGGCAATTTCAGTTTCTTTTTGTTCTTCCATTTAAATTCTCCACTCCACCAGGTGAGTACAGCCCCGTCACTGCAGATTGGTTTGGGGGAGGATTGCACAGAAAATATTGTTGGGGTTTTTTTTTTCTGGAGAATCATTTGCAAAAACCTTAACGGGGACAATAACGGGTCACGTTTACTCCAAATGTGGGATTTTTACAATCCCTGTGGAATTACAGAATGGTTTTTTTAGGTATGGATTGAAACAGAGCAGAACCAGTCACACCAGTTCTCACCAGTGCAGGAACTCGGTGCTACTGGTCAGTACAGACTGACCAACCACTTCGTGCTGGAAGTTCTCACCACCATCCCCACTGCCCATCTGCAAGATCTGCTTCCACCTGATAAGTAAATGTAGCATTCCCACTGGAATGGGGGGGGAAAAAAAGCCATCATGAATAAAAACTTAAAAAATAGATGATGAACTCTTGGCAGAAGGAATGGATCCGGTGTTTGCACGGGAATCTTACACTGAGATTCCTTCTTGTTTCAAAGCTATTCTCCAACAGGTCTCGTGACCTCAGGGATGAGTAGAAATCATGGAATGCTGCACACTTAGACTCCGTTCTTTAAGTGTTAATGGGATAATTAAAAAAAGGGACAAACTGGGATTCAGCAAAAAAAGGACTTGATGGTCTTAAAGGTCTTTTCCAACTAAACATTTCTAGGATTCTATGTCTACAAAAATCCTGTAAGATCTGGAAATTGTGCCTGGTGATGAAATGTTGAGGAATTTTCTGACCTATTTACTACATCACAGACTGATTTAAGGGATAAACCATCCTCATCCAAAGGAATTGACGTGATGCTGAGGCTTCTGACGGCACATTTTTAATCTCTCAGCAAAAAGTATGAGGTTTAACAGTCAAATTAAGCCTAGAACCAAAGTGCTTAGTTTCAGCTTGTGCCACTGCACCAGCTTACCTTGGGATGAAGAGATACTTCATCACGCATGGCCTTTGTTATCATCCCAAAATACATTTTATTCCATAAGCAGAAGTTATGGATTCAAGGTAGGCTTTGCTCTTCTCTGCTGTCAGCCCAAAGTGTGATCTGACTGGATTCATAACGTCTCAGTTCCATATTGTTCTCTCTAGAGGAATTTTAGGACAAAAAAAATAAAATAAAATTGTCCCAAGCTGCCACAAACATCAGCATTTCTCGTAAACCAGCAGGCAAAAAAAGCTCCATTTGGAGTAACTGAAATTTTTGTAGGGATGCATCATTCTGAAATGTTTTATTTCTTCTGGCCTCCCTAATTTTCAGTTTCTTGCTACCTGTAGATTAAAATTGAGATTAACGCAGATCTGTGGGGTCTCAAAATGATAAAATGGACGGCCCTGGCAATTTCCAAACTCTGTTGTTGTAAGGAGGTGACTCATTAACTCTGATCCTCTCCTGGCAGTGATTTCATTCTCCACAGACTGGCCCTTCCTGAGAACATGGAGGAGTTACAACAGAAAAGTCCTGTCGATCTCAGCCATGAACTTTTTATGATCTTAAATATTTCACAATATTCAGAAAACACTGAATAGATGCTCTTAAAATTCAGGTTTCTTCAGCTGCTCTTATCTGAGCTCTGTTTCCTTCGCGCTTCCGGACACATCCAGCTGTGGGTTGTGTAACCCAGGGCAAATTCTGCCCAGTTTTCCATCTCAACATCTCCACTGGGTTCTCCAGGAACGTGTCCAGCTCCTGAGTGACAGAGGCACTCACCTGAGAGAGCACCAGGCTTACGGGGAGGAACGAGGGGATCGGAAAGCGCCTCGGGGAGGGAGGTCAGGTGAAGGTTAATCGAAGGAAATGACAGTTTGATGGTATGCACGGCCCTGGAGATCACATGTGTGGATTTTGTTGGGAAATATTTAACTGTTTTATCTCTATTTAGGAAGAAAGCAAAATAAAGTGCACGGAAAGGCGGGAGAAGACGCGGATGCCTCTTAGCCCGGCAGAGCTGGCAGGGGTGGGAGGCAAACGTTCCAGCTGGGAGGCAGAGAGAGCCAAAAGATGCCAATTCTTCCTGTGGTTTCACTTATAGCAAACATTTCACTCCCATAAAACACAGCACGGTAGCTGGGGAGGCAGGGAAATTCAATAAACCTCTCATTCATCTTGCTCCCATATTTATCCCAATATTTATTATTCTTCTCCCAAAAGAGGTGCTGGAGCTAAGAAGTGAAACTTTGTGGATGCCTCAAAATTATTTGTGTCTTGTGCTACATTCCTGCCTTATTTACGTTTCCTTTCCAACAATTTTTGTGCATTCGGGTTTTTACTTCCAAGAGTTCTTTCAAAAGCTGATTTTAAACTTGCTTGCAGGTGGAAAGGGATTTTTAAACACTCTCTCCTCAAATATTTCACCATGAAATTTGTTCTAGTATTTGTCCTCAATTAATTGAGGAATTGAAGCAATACCACCCGACTGATCAATCACAAACACATAACACACCCCGAATTCTGATTTCTAGTTTGGATTAATAAAAAAAACCCCAACGAGTCTCTAGAAAAATTTTGACAACTATTTTATCTTCATTCTTCCTCCGGAATAAGAGGCAAAATTCACCGAGTGAATTATTAATTCTGAGTTATTCATCCGGCCCTACTAAAAACTAATCTGTTTCTTTTTTTTAAGCATCAAAAAGGTCTTTCAAACGGAGGTTGCAATAATGAAATATGGCAGCAGATCCTGAAACGTGCCCTTAGCCAGGCTGCAGATACGGAAAAGGTTACAGAACCAGAGTTATTAATCCCCATCACTCTGACAATTGATTTTGAACACAGTCTGTTGGAGTCTTTATAATGCAAGATCATAAATGTTCAGAACTAATTTATTGCTCTTTGTTCCACCTGGCAAAAGCACACTGTCAGATTGAGTTGTGTCGACGCAACGACGCAGGTGAGGATTTAAGTCATATTTTTAGCCACATTTGTAAATCTGTTTGCCATACCTGCGTGTGGGTAGAAGAAAAGGATTTAGAAACGTTCATGAAGGAGTTAAAAACGTCCACAAAGGAGCCAAAACAGAGGACGAGGTTACGCCGTCTTTCATAAATGGGAGATGTTTGCACACACAGCCACGTATTTGAAATTGAATAGGGAAAAGCCCTTATTTGAATTTGTCGGTATTGATATTTTTGGTTTGCACCCTGTTCCCTGGTATCTCCCAGATTTCCATAAGTAAACATGTAAAAACATTTGCTTTATTCACGTATTGACTTCCGCGCCAGGCGAGGGTTCTCCACACGCCAACGGAGGGAGATGGGAAACCTTCCATCCTGCGTGGCTTTCGCCTTTTTCCGATCAGGAATTTCCAAGCCTGAACCAATTCCATTCATCCTGGAAATTCCTCACCTTGTCTTTGCTGCTGGCAGCAGTTGCCACCACTCCTGCCCGTGCCAGGGAGGTGCCAGTCCCAAAGAGGGACACACCGGGAAAGGAGGGGAGAAGGATCCCCTTCTCAGTAACATAAAACACTCGTTTATAAAGATTAAGGGGTTTTTAAGGATCAAAAGGAATGTATTACAAGAAAGCTTATTTTAGTAATAAAATCCTGTCCCATAGACCAAGAATACCATAAAGGATGAATTACAAGGTTTCCAAAGCCCTGTGGAAGCAGGGAAGTAAGACACAAAAAATAGAGATGGGGAAGGAAAACAGGAGAGCGTCTCCACATCAAAAATCCCAACGTCTCCCAAGTATTTTTCCTCAGTACAAACTTGTAAAATTACCATTCTTTTCAAAATAGCCGCACAATACTTCTTTAATAACACTTTTCTCTCTTACGGATTTTACAGTCCAAGAATACAAACTTAGTCCTTCCATTATCTGGGGGCAGAATCATTTAATTGTCCTGGCAAGTTTATTCCTTTTGAATTCTTATTTTTACCACGATTATGAAGTAGGAGAACCGTGGCTGCATGCTAAAACTGCTGCATTCAGGACTTGTAGGCATCTGTATGATATTGAAATTAATTTCCAGTATAAAACAGTTAACAGAATAACCCCAGATAAAGGCAAATATAATATTAATTCCATTCTTTTTGTTGGCAATGTTGTAAAGTCCATTGCTCAAGTAAAGAGCACTTTGCTGAGCCGGATACAAATTAATTTTAACATTCTTCTTCAAATAGGAATTTTAAAAGTCAAGTAAAGGCTGCAATAGCTTTGAAACATTTCAGTGATTGTTTTAATTACCTATCATAGAGCTGCGAGACACTGCAGAGGGAGGGGTGCAGAGGGAAGGGAGAACAACACCTGGCATGTTAACAATCGTTTTTCTGACATAAAGAAGAAAAAATACTTTCCAAGCCCTCAGACCAACAAAAAGCTCCACAAAGTCAACACAGATTGGGGTTTTGTCAGTGTATTAATGCTGTGATTTTATCCTGGACTACGTGTTCTTATTCTGTCAATAACAACTTTCGCTGTTAAATAAACCCACCAAATCTCCAAACATTAAATATATGAATTCTGACAGCTTTAAAGCTTGTTTTTCCACCCAAAGCTGATGCACACGTGGGGCTTCTTTCCAGGGTCTGGCTCTACAGCAAATAAAAGGTCGCTTCACTTTTACCACAACGACACACAAAAAAAAAGTGTATTTTTTGTCATTCCGACCCTAAATAGAATTGGAAACTGGAGGTTATTGGGACTCCTGCTGGCCTTTGACATCCAGCACCTCGGGAATCAGCAGTGCTGGGGGAAAAAAAAGCCCTCTCAGATGCAGAGTTGTCATCCCCACCCTCCATCTGTGGCCGTGCTGGGAGGAAGTGCTGACCCCATCATTCCACCGTAAACACTGCCGGAATCAACAACAACAAATCCAGAAATGAAAAAGGAAACGGGGTGTCAGGAGTCAGGTCAGCCCATTTTATTTGCACATGTGTCAGTAAAGATAGAAGGAATCACTGAATTAAATTAAATCAAAGCAAACCTGCTAATTAAAACAGCTAAAATTATGTTTGTGAAGATGTGTGACTGGTTTCCTGCTTATCTGCAAATAAGCCTCCCCATAATATAAACATGTTTCTATCTCCACTTCATTTATAATAAGTATTTAGGCAGATTGTAATTAGTATTTTGAGTTTCTAATAGAAGATCTATTGTGCTGCTGCAGCAATATTTTTCCTGACCATCAAAATACTGATTATTTCTGCCTCAGTCTCAAGGGTTCTCACCTGTTCTTCTCACGCTGGTCAAAGTCTTGCATCCAATTTATCAGAATCAAATTGGGTATTTGTTTGAACACCACCATCTTCAGAACATATTGCTTGTAGTTAACCACTGTATTCAACTCCACCTACAAGCCAAACCAGAAATTATTACCAGTTCTGCTTGGATTTACCCTGCAGCCCGATTTTCATCCAACATTTAAAGAATGATCGTGATATGGAATAGAAAAATGGAGTCAAACAGAAGTTTTGAATGAAAAAAAAGGGTGCTATTTACAAAAATCAACTTTTAGTTTCTGTTTTACTTATTCCCAAGTTTGCAGTGCATAATTTTACACAAACCCAATTACATAGCTCAGTGATTTACTGGCAAAGCTGGCCAGGAGAAAATTATCTGGCTTTAGCTAACGTGTGTGCCTATTTACAATCAAAACAAACCCCGAGAAAATTGCAAAATGGCTACAAAGAGAAAAACTAAAAATTAGTCACGTCAGAAATGCATCGGAGGTGACACAGTTTGGAGGCTGAAAAAAGTTCACCTTGCGTTATTGTTTCACTGGATGAGCAACAAACTGTGGCCGTGGGGACGGATTCAGCCTCTCAGATCCTGCACTCTTTATTTATTCCAGTATTTACCTTGAAGCCTGTCCGGGGTTTCACTGGTTTGGAAAACGTGGTGTTTTCTTTTGGCCCTTTCCATCGTTTTTTTAGGGATTACTTTGCACAGTTAACGGGTGTGTGGGCTCTGCTCACCAGGATTACTCAGCTGTTTACAGCTCCCCTGGCTCTGGGCAGGGTTTGGGAAACAGGGTTTGGATGCAGGGGTTTGGATGCAGGTTTGGGATGCAGGGTTTGGGATGCAGGGTTTGGGATGCAGGGTTTGGGATGCAGGTTTGGGATGCAGGGTTTGGGATGCAGGTTTGGATGTAGGTTTGGGATGCAGGTTTGGGATGCAGGTTTGGGATGCAGGGTTTGGATGCAGGGTTTGGATGCAGGTTTTGGGACGCAGGATATGGGATGCAGGATTTGGATGCAGGGTTTGGGATTCAGGTTTGGGATGCAGGTTTTGGATGCAGGGTTTGGGATGCAGGGTTTGGGATGCAGGGTTTGGGATGCAGGGTTTGGGATGCAGGTTTGGGATGCAGGGTTTGGATGCAGGTTTGGGATGCAGGTTTGGGATGCAGGTTTGGGGTGCAGGTTTGGGGTGCAGGTTTTGGATGCAGGGTTTGGGATGCAGGGTTTGGGATGCAGGGTTTGGGATGCAGGTTTGGGATGCAGGTTTGGGATGCAGGGTTTGGATGCAGGTTTGGGATGCAGGTTTGGGATGCAGGGTTTGGATGCAGGGTTTGGGTGCAGCTCTCCAAGGCCACAGAGCTGTGAGTGCATCCCAGTAACGGGGGCTGAGCAGATTTTGGGATCTTGGAGATGAAAACCATAACCAGCAATGCTGCAATAACATCTGTGCACTATTTATGCTGACAAATCCTATGGTTTTTGCTGTTGAAACATTTCTGACCCAACACAGAACGCCTTGAGGGAAGCACAGGATCTTTTTTCATTCGTAGCGAGTGGAATTTCTAAGACAAAAATATAAACCCGAACCTTTACAGTTTTTTAATCACACCACAAATGATTTCAGATTACTGTATGATTTTCCCTGGCCCTTGGCACAACTGTTCTGTCAGAGATTTTGCTGGACATGGCCCAGAGTTCATTTACTCACTCACCTCCAAGCAACAGCTTCCTAAAAACACAGTAAATTGCAAACACGCTAAACCCCAAATTTTGCTGTAATTGCATGTGTCAGCACTAAGTCCTGCATCAATAAGAAACCCCACTGATGTCAGCAGGACTTGTGACAACACGAGATATCCCTGCCTTCAGTGCAGCTCGGAAACTGGATCCTGGGCAAGCATATTTGAATTATGTGGATTAGATGTGATTATACAGATCTGGATTAAATCACAGCAACGGTTGTCTCCTCGAGAACACCCTGTCGGGACCACGCTGATGTGCAGCAATCAAGGTGACCTTACAGACTTTTACAAGCCACAGCAAACTCTGAACAACTTCAGTGAAAGGGGATTTTTTGGGTTTTTTAGCTCTGCAAAGATCAGGTTGCAAAATGCAAGGAGTTAAAATGCTGCTGTCCTGATGGAGAGTTTTCATGCTTTAAAATTATGATTTGGGTGACAAAGAGAAATTTTTCTTGCAGGGGAAGCCAATCTCAGCTCAACTCCTTGAGCTCTGTTTTGTTCATCAGGATGGAGAACACGGCTGCCTGTGCCTTGTCCTAACATGCAGGAAAATTCAGATAAAGGAGAACAATGTCTGAATACAGAAATCCACCAAAATGCCACCAAATCCCAGCTCACCCTCCACTGCATCACTGCACTATCTCACTTAATTTTTAAAAAAATATCTCTGTGAAACCTTACTTTTTATTACTATGGTTAGTCTTCATTTAACCCAAAACCACAATCCATAATTTCCTATATAAATGTGCAGTAGGATTAACCACAAACAATAGAAACTGATTTCTTCCTCTCTAGAGGACACAGCTGAGAGCAGAACTTGGTGAAACGACTCTCTACAGTAACTTCCAGCTCACCAGAGCTCAAGTTTAACTCCAAATGCTTCACACAATTCCAGTATTCTGGAATTCTTCGATACTTCAGCAGCCTGGGAGCATCTGCCCTGTGGATGCTGATACACAGCCTCATATCTAACACGGGCAACTTTTGGCAAATGCAGCCACAGAGGTCATGAGGGAGGGAGGAAAAAAAGGCCTAACGGATATAAAAAGACCCAGGTTGCCAAATTCTGAGGGTTTGGCAGAGTAACAGAGATAAACTAATCAGCAGCACAGCCTTCCTGCACCGAGGCTTTCCGAGTTCCATGCAGAACCCCGTGTCTGCCTCCTTTGGATTAAGCAGCCCGGGAGTTCCTGGATCCATAGATAACATTGAAGAGAAAAAAAAGGAGAACGAGGGAAAGTAATGGGAATACTTTTCTGAAGTTTACTTCAAGTCATCCAGCAGCTCAAAAAGGTTTTTAGCCTAAGATACTTTATAAAATTTTCCAAAGGCTTGGAAAGGCTTGGGGGTGGGAAGCTGTTACATAATCCCTTAACACCTCCAAGAGTTTGCGCTGCTTTCTCTCCCACACGGACACTGTAGTAAACACTGCGCTCTCAACCTCTGGATTCACATTTGAGCTGAAGGACTTGGCTTAAGCCGCCAAGCTGTGGTGAAGCCACAGGTCTGGAAACTTCCTCCCCTTTAACATCCATCCTCTCCCACCCCATCCTCTCCTCCACCAAGGACATTTTTAGCAAGATTGCTCTGCAGCTAATTACATTGCCATGGCATCCAAGTACCACACAGTCACGAGACCTTCTTCTTTTAACAGCCCTTGGGTTTGCAGAGAGGAGTTCATGGGGAAACATCCCTATATTTGGAGAGCTGAGGCACCAGGTCAGCGCCTTTGCCCAACACCTCTGCAGGGGAGGCACCAGGCAGGGACCTGCCCGGTGCCAGAGTGGCCAGGGTGCCAAAGCAGCTGCAGGGCCACCAACTTACCCACCCCTGTGCCCTCAGAGCTGCTCCAGGAGGCAGCGCTGGGATTCCAAGGGGAAACCTTGAGTAAATAGAGCCAAATACCTGCTCACCACGCGCACTCTGCAGCCTCCAGCAGCCCTCAGAGCAGTGCCAGCAGCCCTCAGAGCAGTGTCAGGCTCAGCTGGTGGCCCCAGAGCCCTTCTGGAGGAGCCCTGGTGCCCTGTTCTGCACAGGCAGGGAGGTGTTGGGGCAGCCCAGGCAGAGCTCACCCTGCACATGGAGAGGGGGAGATGCCCACGCTGACCAGCGCAGTCCGTGGCTCTGTTTGCTCTGCAGCAGACACGTTTCTGTGGCAAACCTCAGGGAACCTGGCCTTTAACAGGGCCGCCCTCGCCAGGCCTCTTGTCCAGTCTGGGGCTGGGGTTGCACGGTGTGTTATCCACACGGTGTTCCCTGACTCCGAGTCTCCCACAGCCTGAACTGAGGTAACTCGCCAGGATTTCCCACATGTCCTCACTCTTGTGACCGTGCCTGGAACTCGACTTGCCCGAGACAGCTCCTCTGATCCCTGACTTGAAGACCACTGACTTGAAGATCTATTTTCCCCATGCTGTTCCTCTACACTGAACCAAATTACTCTTTATTTCTAATTTCTCTCACCAGTTTCTCTCATCTGTTTCCATTTGCTTCCTCTAACAGAGTCTTCAGTCACATCCGTGCTACTGGAAGAGTTTGGTCATGACTTACTGCAGCCTGGTGTTTATTTGCCTGTTTCTGCTGCTGGATCAGATGAAACCCCTGTGTTATCTTTGGTGTCACCACCTCTCACTGCTCTGATGCTCAAATATTTCTTGCACAGCGTTTTCACCAGATAATTATTTTTTAAATTGTACATAAATATATAAAATCATGTATGAAAAGCAACCACAACAAAACCTGGAGTGAGGGGATTAAGCCCCACTCATGGAAAGCACAGTCCCACCTCCAGCCACTCCACCAGCACAAGCTCTACGAGGGTAACAGGCTCAACCGCAGCAGTTTGACAGGCTCCTAATTTATTCAATTAACAATAAACTCACAGTGCTGCGTCCTGAACCTGTCAGCCAGCCGAACTGAGACAACCAGCTGAATACTAAAATCTATTCTGCCACTGAACTACCTTGGAGCCGAGGGCTGCTAAAATGGAGAGTGGACCCAAAATAGCTACGAGAGAAGGACTTTGGCCAAAGGTTTAACTCACTAGAGAGCTCACAGAGGTGACAGAACTTGTTCCAACCGGTGCCAAAAAACCACGGACGTCACGTTGCCAGTCTGCTCTACATCACTCAACATGCAATACTTGCTGTGGCAGACAGATTAATTAACAGAGATAACAGAAACAGTAGTATATAATCATAAAAGAGAGAGCTGAAACCACAAAGGACTACAGCCTCCCTATGGCACAGCAGTGATTTTTTTTTTTTAAGTGTCCAGTCCCTTTTCAACAGCATTTTTAGAGGAATAGCAGTCAGCCAGATACAGCCACGGATAATCAGTGGTGGATAAAGAAAACCCTTCTCCTGACAATCAGCATCTACACTTTAAGCTGCAGAAGAAACAGCTGCCTCGCTGTTCATTAGAGAAGGGATTTGCCAAACACCCTCCCTGGTGCTCTGTTATGCAAGGTAGTACGATGTGTGTTCTCTCCTTCCTCGGAGATGGAGCCTAAAAGCATCCGTATTTAGTCCTCCCATCCCCCTAAATCTTCTCCACAAAGGACACTGTCACCACCAAAGCTCTGCAACAAGGATCGTTTATATATCTGACAACCTTTAAACCCCCAAAGAAAGGGAGAGGGAAGCGGTAAAGCTCTCTGAAGAGCTCTTTGGTGGAACAAGCAGAATTATGAGCAGCAGGAGAAATATGAGTAATTAAGACAACAGTATATCTATATCTTACAGCTGACAGAGTGAAGCTGCAAGTTAGCTCTGGGCAAGATGTTAGCAGAGGAAAGAACTGAGCAGACTGTTTCTAATGTTCGCGTTGAAAAGGCAGCCCAGGAAAAAGGCTAAAGGGACAATTTCATTAAAAAGAAGGAAGTAGGTTGGATTAAGAGAGCAGTTAGATGCAGACTTGTAACATTAAAGGAGCAGGTCAACAGCTCTCTGTCACAAGACAAGCAATCATTTGGGGAATCAGCCGATGCGCCACTCTTGCCGTTCTTAAAAGAAAACGCTCTTAAATTATCTATGGGTGGCTTATACAGAAAATTAATGCTGGGGAATGGCACCGCGGCACAAAACAAAGCCCTGGGGTGGACGGAGGCCGCAGGAGAGCAAAGCACAGCAAGCCAGCGTGTTTGCCACCAAACAGCTCAAAGCAGGGGCTGGTTTGAGGCGGTGGGCACTGACCAGACCCGGTGCGGTGGCTGGGACACAGCTCTGGCTCCTGCCTGTCCCTGCACTGACCGGGCTGAGCCTGAGCCAGGGAAGGGCCTGTCCCTGCCTGAGCCAGGGAAGGGCCGGACCTGCTCCCACACCACAGCCCCTCTGACAAGTGCATCCCCTGGATTTAAGTCCTTCCCCGGCCCCCGACGCTCCGCATGCTCCAGCGATTCCCAGCTGGCAGGACGGCCCTTTGTGGCTCCAGCAGCATGGTTTATAGCAGCCCCGGGGCTGTGTTTTCCATCCAGGATATATAAGTGAATTAGTGGAAAATTTGAGCTTACACAAATCACGGAGCCAATGCACAGTTTGTCATGGTCAGGCAGCCTTTTCTCCAGGCTGAATCCATGGCCACGAGGTGCAGGGAGGAAACTGGGGGCTGCATCCCTGGGTCCTGAGCCACGGCTGGGTTTGGAGCTGGGAAGGGAACTGCTGTTAGATGAGAGGGGGGAAAAAAGACCGAGGGCAGCTCCCCCATCCTCACAGATTAATTGTGTGGCCGGCGCAGTCACCTGGGGCTCGCAGCCGAGGAGGTGGAGGTGGGGATGTTGGGAAGGAGCCTCCCTCGCCTTCCCGGGCTCCATCTGCACGAAGCAGGAGATGGGAATTACCCCAGTGCAATATTTGCGCTGGAGAAATGGCAGAGGGGCTGCTCCAAATTCCCATTATTGTAAACAAGAGCAGCATTTACCCAAACGATAAAAGCCGGAGCGAAGGCAGAGCCAAAGGGCACCAAACGAGGGTCACCAGCTGCAAGTGCTGCTGCCACCCAAGGAGAGGAGCTCCAGCCTGCAGCAGGATGGGGACAGGGGAGCCCGGCAGGTGCCAAAACCTCTCGCTGTGGAGTTCAAGGGATTGTCCTGATGTGGCTCTCCCAACATTTAGGACATCCCAATCTCTGGCCCAGCTCCTTCCTGCTGTGCCTTGCTTTGTTTGCACCTACGAGCCCCAACACTTCTCAAGTGTTTGTGTGGCCCTATCAACAGCATCGACACTGATTTAGATTAAAAATACACCTGGAATAGATGTTTCACAGTGAAGCACAGCACAGGCATTCCCTATCTATTTTCCTTCCCTACTTTCTCATGGATCATGCCATTCCCGACCGTTCCATCACTTATTTGGTGTAAAGAGCCTGAGGTGAAGGGTTTTCTTCCTACAGACAATTCTCTGCCATTTTTTCTACTATAAAGAAGTAAGTGGGGATGTACAAGGAGCCCAGGCACCCTTTCCTACACCAACCTGAGTATTTCAAACCACAAACTCTAATGACTCCTTAAAATACACATTTCTATCCCCCCCATAAATCACAACAGAAAGTCCAATCCTGCTTGGAGATCGAAATCCTCCCTTGTAGCTCCATCCCATACCCCAGGTGTCCCAGCGCCTGTGGATTTCTGCCTCCAGCTTCAGCCACATCCTCGCACTGATTGGGGAGCACCAGAGGATGGAACCCATAAAAATTCACCAATTTCTCCCTTTCCCAAGCACTGAAATGCAGCTAAAATTAGGAAAAACGGCCTCCTGTCGTTTTTTTGATTTACCAATGAGTTTATTTACTCACTCAGCCCACAGAGTAATTGCTCCTTGGAACTGCAGAAATGGTTAGTATCCCACCACAAGGCCAGGGACAGGTACCCAACTTTCTCCCTGTGCCAGGAAAAGACAATCCTGAGGCTGAAACCGCTCATCAGCTGCTCTTCCCGTAAAGGTGAGCATCCTGACAATTCTTTGGGATACATTGTCGGAAAGAGAGCTCAGAATTTCATATTATTATCATATTATAGACGGCATTCCTTTGATAAAGGGTCAAAGATCGGGAAGACAAGGAAAATAAGGAAATAAAACCCGGCAACAGACAGATCTTTAGCTGGCATAATTGGACACCCAAGTCCAGGGAGCTGTGTCCATTAGCAGGAGTGGGTGATCTGACCCATATGCTTTGCCACTTTCAAGTCTAAAGATTAGAACAAGGCACCTAACAGCAGAAATGGGTTATATTCCATTTCAGAGAGGCTCGGGTTGCCTAAAATTCCGGAGAAATTTCCAGCCTGCCATCATAAAGACTTCAAGGCTGTTTACCCAAACTTCTCAATAGCTCCTTCTAAAAAAGGATGATGAGCAACCATGTTGGGTAAGACAGATTTTTAATGTAATCTGTTTATAGTTTTAGAACAATTTCCAGAATAGAACATTTTTTAAATGTCCTGAGCCTTTTGCATTCTCACTTTGATCATCTCCCATCACGTTATCGTTCAGAGCAGAACGTGATGGAGCCGGGCTAACGAAGCTGCCAGAAATGACATCAGAAAGCCAAGTGACCTGAAAAAAAAGTGCTCTATTTGAGCACCATGCTCTTCTTGAAGGTTTTCTCTTTTTTTTTATTTTTTTTTAATACATTTTAATTAATGTTTTACTTTCGCTGGATTTATCTTACTTGCATGAAAGCTCGGAGCTTGGTCTCAGAAAAAACTCCTATTGAAAACAAAAAGAGCCTTATTTGACCAAGGGAAGGCTGTAGGAGGTCCTGGGATAACAATAACTAACAATCCTTTTTGGGCTCGAACAGTTTCAGCAAGGAACACTTTCTGAGGAGGTTAACTCTAAATAATAATTGTGGATTTTGCAGCCTGTGGAAGGCAGAGATTGCTCTCTGACAGAGTTTATATTACTAACCTGATGCCAGCAGACAGCTGCAAAAATGAAGTGATATCAGCGATAAAAATATTCTTTCTCCGTGCAGGCAGGAGGAATTGCATGGAAGCAAAGGGCAAATCCCAGTGGCCTCCGTGCACACCAGATCCAACACATGAAGACGGGGCCTGGCTGACGTGGCGCGGCTGATCCGTGCACGTCCTGACTCACTGTGCACTCACTTTAAATATTTTTTAACTCCTCACATTAAATTTCACAGAGATACCTCGCCTTCCTTAGAAAAACTTTACCTGCACAACATCATTTACTGCCCTTTAATTCAAGCCATGCCAGAACTGGCAAATAACTTGGTTAAAAAATAAAATGTCATAATGATGCCCCTCCCCCACCACCCCCCGCCTTCTATCTGACGTAGAAATAGATAATTTCTAGTACTAAAAGTGATTAAATTTGGTGCATTTCCAACTTGTATTTTAACAATGCATTACCTCCTGAATTGCTGCATAAATATTAATAGACAGCCTGCTATGGAACTTTTGCCCGTGGTGCCCTTGGAGAACCATAATCACGGCGAGTGGAGCAAAGGAGATGAGAGAGAGCCCTGAAGATGGAGGTTCTATCCCCAGCTTCACAGAGCCACCCCGGGTCAGGCACTTTCTGTGCAGTCTCACAGATCAGCACTGTCTCAAAGCCTAGACTTTGTCTGGTAGGAGATGAAAATCCTGCAGGCATTAATCTGCCCCATGTTCATCTGAAATACAACCACAAAAATCCCACTGATGCCAAGGAGAGCCGCACCGATTTTTCTCCAAATTAGCCAGACTTTATTTTTTGACCAAGTGTGTGCTTTTAAATTTCATCTGCAGATGTTTGCTCCTCTAATCATCTCCAGAATGGGCACATGGCATTTATCTACCTGCATGTCCTCCCTCTGATATAATCTCATTAAAAGTCACGGTCGCTCCGGCTGCCATTTGAAAGAGGCCAAGTGCCCACAGATCCCCTGAAGTCATGCTCAGCCTTCATGAAAATTGGCCAATTATTTAGTTCCCTAAATGTGGACTTTGGGGGCTGAAATTCAGGATGTCCTCCTGGAAAACCTTTCTGGTCTGCCATAAACCAGCTCTCCGAGAAGACAACACTATTGATTTTTGTCCCCCTGATGCGAGAACACCACTCGAAACCTTGGCAGGAAAAGGCACGAGGAGAAAATATTTCTGCCTGCAAACATCTATTGCCCAGCTGTGTTTTGGACACAGGTGGACTGTGCTAAGGGTTAAGGTAATTTAACTTTCACCGAGTTAGAAAGCTCTGAAAGTTTAATCACAAATGAACTCCAGTGGGCAGTTTGGTAGCTCCCAGACAAATGTTCTCATTTTTATTCTTTATAGGCACTGCTCAAATCCTCGTAAACCATATTTAAGGAGGGAGAAATTTCATGAGGGGAGGGATCTGTTTTATATGGCAGAATAAGAGAAAAAGGCAACTTACTGTTTTAAAATTTAAATCCGGCCAAATTACCAGAAATGCTGCTGGAAACGGAACGCTGAGAATTCATTATTTTGTTTCAAAGTTAGTTTATCATAAATCTGCCCTCTGACACGTAATAACTAGTAACATTTCGAAGGTTATTTGATAGTAAGTTCAACAGTGTAGGTGACTGAACATGTGAGCTGCATGATAATGAGTCCCAGGGGAAATCAGGCTTTAGGATGCAGGGTGAAGCATCCCTAGGCTTGTATTCAAATGGAAAAAACATATTCAAAAGTTTATTGTTTATCTCCTGAGAACATCAAATAATACACAGGCCTTTGAATCAAATGTATAAAGCACGCTGGAGAACTATTTGCTGGGGGAAAAATGCCTGATTTGATCCGAATTCAAAAAAACTAATAGCTCGTACACTGAAATGCACAGAGTGATTTTGATATAAAAAGTGGAGGGGAGTTTTTGGGTTTGTTCTTTTGCAGAACTAAGAGGCACAGCCAGTCAATTTGCTCCTGCAGCAGGCTCTAGGAAGAGCAGCTCGACAGCTTTAAACCCAGTTGTTCTCAAATCCTCTGCCTTTCGGTACAATAGAGTCCCTTAAGTGTGACAAATACAAATTGCCCTGCTCGGCCTGAATTTCATCTCCAAAATACGGCGGCGGTAATTGATTAATTTGTAGTGTACAAACTAATTTGAAGCCAATACTGAAAGTGAAAGGGTTTATTTCTCAGCAGGGAGGTGGGGTGCAAACAGCCCGCTCTGCCAGGATGACGCAGTCCCACCTCTCAGCTCGTTAAGCTCTTACCTAATGAATCTGTTGCTGCCCTTATCAAAGTCGGGGGCAGTTTGGGCATTGGCTGTGCTGGAAAAGCATGTGAGACGGGACTTTTTTTATTCATAAACCCTCTGCACGGCAAATGCCAAGGGCAGGGACATTCCAAGCCCGTAACCACGCAGCCACTGGCACCCTGCCACCCCGCTGGGAGCGGGGATGGAGGGATGGGCACGGATCACCCACCTGCTCCTGCCCTGCTGGGCACGACCCATCTGCAGCAACACATCTCTGCTCATCTCCAGCCCCGCAGTGTTTCCAGAGGTGGGAAAGTTTGCAGAGGAGGCGTCGCGTTTAAGGATCACCGAGCTCGGATGTATCAAGCGCTGAGTTTTCATCTCCAGAGAAACATCTGCCCCATTAAAAGCGCTCAAACAGGACTCCTGTTGCTCGGGTGCACGGCCATACCTGTCAGGGGACCCGGCTGCCTTGGAGAATCACAGCGTGGCTGAGGCTGGGAAAGACCTTTAGGATCATCCTTTTATAACTGCACAGTCCCCTCTGCACCACAGGCTGTTATTTCATAGTTTGGACATTGAGAACAAAATCAGCCTTTAATTTCAAGGTATCTTTCAATAATAAAATCTATTTTTCCACGCATCTCTTTAGCTTGTTCTCCCTTTTTTTAACTCGTTGCTTCAATCGTTACACGCCGTGCTCTTGAACGGTGAGAAGTTGCACAACATCTCCCTTACTCAACATCGCCCTATCAGTCCCAACTCTTAATATTATGATTACTTTTTTCAGATGCACAACTGGCAGAGGTTTACTGACACGCCACAAATCCTAATTATCCTCAAAACTCTAAATTCTATGTTAATGAACATCAGGGGTTGAAACGCTCTTATCTTGACAAGTTCTGAAATATCCACGGAATGTTTGTTTATTCACTTCCTTTATCGATACATATTTCCATCCCTTAACTTTGGGAAAACAACAGCATTTAAATAAGCAGAGGCAAAGATAAATAAAACAAAGCAAACAGGCAATAACCCTGTCTAAAGTGCTTTTTCCTATTTTTAAGAAGGAATTACCGCATAGGAGATGATCGAACCCTAAACTCCCACATCTCAGAGAAAATATATTTAGATGGCGAACTTTTTGAATTCATTCCTTGAAATATAATCTTACCCACTGCCCAACTTTTGCTAATGTTTACACGTGGAAGATGCACTGAGCAAATTAGAGCTGTATTAAAATAAGACACGAAAAATGGCCCCGGAGCTGTTAATATGAAAATTAAATAAGAATGGGCTGAACCGGATCAGCCTCAAACTTTTGTTTTCATTCTGGAAAAGAGTGAAAAATGCCCGTTGGAGCTGCAGTGAGCCCTGCCCAGTGCTGGGATATTAAACCCTGCATAAATCAGGGGCTCATTTTCCTATCAGGCGTTAAAGCTCCCGGCTCCGTTATCGGAGGCATCCGCGGATCCACACCGAGCGCCTCGGCTCGGGCTCCGGCCTCTGTGTGGTCTTTCAGAACTGTCGTTATCAGCTTTCTGTTTATTATTGTGCTCAGTTTAAAGGGAATTTGCCAAGTGATCCCTGGACTCCAATCTTTAGGCCTGTTGTCAGGACAAATTAATTTCTGTGGAAACCCACTGTGCCTCAGATACCATCTAGGAAATGTAGGATTAATGGAGTCCCTGTACAACACGCTTTGTAGTGCGCTGCTGGGGGAGGGGAGCGGGGCTGCCGAGGCAGGAATCGCACAAATAAAGCCCCTGCACTTTGGGGGACTTTGGGGGGACTTCATGTTTTATTACTCCATCAGCTCACATCAGTAATATTTAAAATAAAGCCCAGCTGCCGAAAGGAACAGGCAACTTTTAACAAAAAGAGCAGTGAATGGAAACTCTCAGCTGCCAAAGATGAGGGACTTGAGGTCTAATTATCAATATTTTATATTTTACCCTCTCAAGCCAATCTCATCAGTAGGAAAAACAGGATATTAAAAGAAACAGTCTCCTGTGAATCTTACTAGAAAATAATGAAACTCCACTCCTGATCCTTTGGAAAAGGGGTATTAAAGCTGGATTTCCTACAGGGCTGGGTCATTGCTGTGCTAGCTGACATTTGGGGCTGCTTTTAACAAATGTGCATCATTTCATTGTTGAAAATGTTTGTCTGCTCTTGCAATAAGTAAACTTAAAAAATTATTTTCCTGGGAAAAAAAAAAAGGACTGATTATGTTCCTTAGTGATGTGAGAGAAGAGAGAAGAGAAGAGAAGAGAAGAGAAGAGAAGAGAAGAGAAGAGAAGAGAAGAGAAGAGAAGAGAAAACTCCAATACGTTTTAATCAATCCTTTCTCATTTTCAGGAGGATGATGCTGCCCATGGTGAGATATCCAGGTTTAATATCAAACATATTGGGAATTCTTGCCCTTTTTCTTTTCTCTCCAAAGATAAATCAGTTGATAACATACAGGACAAAGATAGCAGACCCCCAGGTTCACATTCTCTGTGGTTTTACATCTCATGACTCCTCTGTGGAATCAGAGAGTTAAGTTAGCCCAAAGTGACACAAAACCACCAAAATAAGAATAAAAATTAATTTAAAAAAAAAGAGCTAATGCTCCTTTCTAAATGCTAAAGCAAAATCTGACTTTCTACCACGTTGCTCCAATATTACCCTGTTAACAGCAGGGCTAATTTGGCAGAAGAGCATTTTCAGAGCACTCCTAATACCTCACAAGCCTGGCAGATGCAGAGGCTGCAGCTCCTCTACCGTGGCTCTCCAGCTCACAAACACCTCGGCGCACGCTGCTTTTCCTCCTTAGAGCATTGCAAAAATCCCTGGCTTCCGTGGGATCCCACAGTTCGGAGCAGCATTTATGGACAAGGTTCGTTTGGGGAGGTTAATTTATCAGCCTTAAGCTCACTTGCATATGAGAACTGCTTTTGTTTTATTCAATATTCCAAAAGAGCGTGTTCTTCCCTAACTGAAACATTTAATCTTGAGAGACTTTTATATGCCCGTTTTTAACTATTGCAGAAATTCAATTAACTCCATAATTATGAACACGATTACCATGGAGTGTTACATGTGGTTTGGTGGTAGCAGTTACATGGCACACACATATAATCTGCTTCATGGTTTCAAAACTTAGAGCAATGATAATAAAAGCCCCACTGCTTCATGATTTCAAAACTTAGAGCAATGATAATAAAAGCCCCCAAATCCCAAATATCATCCTTTACTCTTCAGATTGTATGTATCAATAGTTTTTTAAATGCTGTTTATTTTTTTTTCCCCCTGCCCACGGCAGTGGGGTTGGAATGAGAGGATCTTTAAGGTCTCTTATAACCCAAACCATCCCGATATTCTATGATTTTGGGGATGAAAGGTTTAATTGTAGAAAGCAGGTTATTTGCAACCAAATGGGCTGGACTGCCAGCTGATCAAAGTCATCCAAACTGTGACAATTCACCCCAAACCTGGCCCCATTAACTCCTTCCACTGCAAACCCCCAGCGAGGGCAGTAAGTGGAGCCCCACCGATTTTTGCGCAGAGGGCGAAAGAGAAACTAAAATAAATTAGGAAAAGGAAAGGAAAAGATCTAAGTGAGAGGATGGGGAACTCTGAAAAGTCTTTAAAACTTTCCACAGGGGCACTGCCAAGGAGTGCAGTGCCCAGCCCAGCGCGGGTGGAGGTGGTGGGTCAGGAGCGGGATGTGCCCGGCTGTGCCAGGGGCTGCCTGGCAGGAGCCATCCCACAAAGCCCCGCAGGTGGCCACGAGCCTGGGCTGTGGGCTGGCCACCTGCCAGCCTCCGCCTGAGCCCTTGCCTGCCTTGGAAGACCTAAAACACACCGGGGTTTCACCACGAGATGAGGCAGCAGGCGAGGTCAGCAAGGGCTCTGAGGATGTCACACTTTGGGGGTTTTAGGGCTGAAAGGAATGTTTAGGAGGACAGGCATGGTCTGGTTGTGGTCAGGGAAACGGCAAGTTCAGGATGGGCTTAGGCTGAGCACAGGAATACCTGGGTGACATTCACCAGGCCCAAGTCCCCGCCCGCCTGCTGCTGTCCCACAGCTGAGGCTCTGTGACACCTCCTGGGCACGGGAATCTGCTGGCTCCTCATGATCCTCCCTGTTCACACCCTCATCACATCAATACTGCATGACCAGGGCACGTTCGTTGCCTGGCAAAACCACCAAGGAGAGCAAGGAACTAATTTATAGGGGTTTAAATTATTGCAGACATCACCCAAAATCATTCTGATATCGCTCGTGCGGCCTTCGGTGACACTACACACATCCTCTGCCCCTGTAACCCAGCCTTGCTCCCCAAATCTCAGCACCACCCTGCCCAGTGACGTCAGCTCGAGGCCCAGCCCCACATTCTCCTCTTCATCTCATAAAACCCCATTTCTGCTGACACAGCAATGTCTACAGAGATCCCCACCTTCACCCACCCCTTCCACGAGAGCTTTGTTCCCACCTACGAGTGCACAGGTGGCAAAGGCTCCCTCAAACTGCATCCAGGGTTTCATCCAGAGATGCCCATGGACTTCAAACACACGAGGAATCAACAGTCTTTTACCATAATCACTCTTCAAGTAATTGAAAATCAGAATTACCCATGTGGCTTCCCTACATAAAAAGTGATCTGCAACCTCCAAATCTGAATTCCAAACATGTTCGCGTGAAACATTCGAAATACAAAATGCACTTCCAGCTCAGTCCTTGGTGGATGTCAGGCACGGCTGGAAAACTATTGCAAGTGTTATTTTAAATGAAAAAAAAGTGAAGGGTGTAATAAGAATGGAGGTCAAAGCATTTCCAGACTTGCCAAGGGTTAGATCTCACCAACAGAGTAAAATATTTAAGCTTTAACAGAAAGCTATAAATGCAAATATATATAAAATGAAGCATAAAATAGGCTTCTTCTAGAAATTCATCTCTCCTAACACGAACAGTACAAATATTTCACAACATGTCAAACCCACTGTATCTGTACATTCATGCTTTCCTCACTCCTGGCTCTGCAACCGCACAGAAATGGAGTTTAACAGCACTGGTAACACTTTTCCAATCTTGGGGCATGGAACCTCCATCCCAAGGACCTGGTTAATACATGGCAATAAATGTCAACAAAAGGCAGGAGGAGGAGACAGCAGCAGAGGGCTCAAACCCAGCCCAGCTGCCCCTACCCTCAGCCATCCCCTAAAATCACCCCACATCCATCCCTGCAGATCGAGCTGCCATGTGGTTGTTTTCTAAAACAACATCTCACTCTGCCTTGGAAGAAATTTAGTCCCTATTCCTCTTTAATATTCATATGGAACAGAGCTACATTAACATGAAGTTTTAATTTCAGAAACATTCTGATATTTTACCGAGAACAGATTCCAGCCCTGGTTTCACACCAGGGTTTTTTTTCCATTATCACTGTTATTACTGGTATTAGTATCACTGTAGAAGTGATTAAAAGGTCCTGGATGTCTTATTAAAATAGTCTGGGTCTACCTCCCTCTTCAGCATCAAGATACAATCTGTTGTTTTATAAATGGGAGCCATCTTCCTGGAAATTAAATTTGAAGTATTGCCTGTTCCTCTTTTCCTTGTGAAATACAGGCACGTTTTGCTGTTTGAATTGAACGTAAGAAATACTCTAAATACTTGAAACAGAGGAAAAAAATAGTTATTACTGAAGGCTGAACCCTCCCCAGATCTACTCACAAAATGTGAAAATAATAAAAGAGCGCCAACAAACAACTCCTCAAAACTCTCAGGGAGGCTGAGGAGAGAGATCCCTCATGGAACTCAACAGTTTTGGTCCCTACGTCTATTTTCAGGTGCTCATTTCGGCACAGGCTTGTGATTTTCCGAAAGGGCCGGTTCCGCCGCAATTTTGGAAAGAAGCATTTTTGTTTCCCGACATAGCCCGGCAGTTTAAGCAGGAATATTTGTGTCTCAGAGCTCTTTTCCGTATCCTCCACTAAATAGGAATTCAAAGAGTCTTAGGCGCAGATTAAACGCTTTCAAAAATCAATTCTAGGCTGGCACAGAAGTCAACCGGTCTGACCTCGTGATTACAGACTAAACACTTCCTTAGGAAGCAAAGTGGAGCGATATTTCATGTTTCAATGATTATTGAGATAGCACCGCCACAAATAAAAACGAGAAACCGCGGCGATATTTTAAAAAGTTTGTCCAGGGATAATTGCGTGAGGAATTAAAAGAGGCCCCGTCACGGGGGTGGGATATTGCGGTATTAAAATCCATTAACAAAAGGCAGTAGCCAACAAACAGCTCATCCAAACTCCAACAGACACTTTGGATTTCATGGAGCATTGGTAAAAATGGAATCATCTAACTCAGTTTCTACCTGATTACACTGATTTTTTTACTTCTGGAACCTTTATCTCAAGGCACAAAATGGCAAAGAAAGCAGCAGTGAGATATGTACTTATCCAATGGCTAAAGAGCCTCTTCCAAACCACCTTGGGACTGATACAAAAATAGGCTCCTTCAGCTCCATGTTCCTGAGGACAGAGCTCAGATTTAATGCCCAAGCACTCCTGCGCCTCGCAACAGCATTTTTATTTTCCTTCTTACCAGTGTCAATAGCAGGGTAACCCCAGAGCTTTCACATAAACGTTTGCCTTGGTTTGATCCTCTAAATGTGCTACCCAGTAATTAAATCCAGTTTGTATTTTTAAAGTGCACACGGAGCACTGTTCAATGCAGAGCCAAACTGCCTCGCGTTCGTCTCCACCATCTCTCAGTTCTGGGAAATCCATAAATTCATTTGTCAAAGGTAAAAATACTCCAGCAAAACTCCTTCTAAATCTTTTGAAACGGTTTGTTCAAACTCTTGACATAGCATTTTGCTCTAAACAAATTTCTAGACAACCCTGTGATTTTCCATCTCAAAATATACTGTTTCCCTGCCATGAAACTAGAACAGAGGGTCTGAGAGAAAGGAAATTATTAAGCATTCTAGTGGGTTTTTTTCCAACAAAAACTAAGATAGAGGTCAATGAATAAGTATGTGTAGGCTGGAACTTAAATCCTCTGGGGTGACTGTAGGCTAATTAATAATTAATGCCAGAGACATGGTGTTTGAAATGCAGATGTGATAACTGGAGGCCTGGCAAAGCTGTTCAGAGGAAGCAGATTTGGATGCTATAGGGAATAGGCACTCCCTTGCCGGCTGGCTCTGAAAGCAGACCTGGGTGCAAAGCAGGGCCTATGGTTTAGATTATATTCCCCTCAGCTGTTAATTACCTGAACCTACTTTGAAGTTTTTCTCTTTTTATCCTCTGCATGAAAAGAGATTGGTTCAGCCAAGGGACTTGAAAAAATGATCAAATACATGGAGTAGAGGAGGGGAATAGAACTTCAGATATAAAAAAGATAAGGAAGAAAAACACTCAGGGAAACACACAGGAACATATTAGGAAGTGCCCAAGTGTGGCTCGATGTTTCAAGCGAGTTGTGCTGCTCTGAGTTATTTCAGCCATTAAGCAGAACCCCCCCGTGTTTTAGGGATAGATTTGTTAAAAGGGATCTCTCGTTGTATGTATAGAGTTTACAGTAATTATTTGATGAAAGTACCATAGGTGATTTCCTATGCTATTTTTAATTCAATAAAGTCATTTAGACCTCCTTGTGTTTGGGGCTATTTAATGAGGTGTGCAACATTAGCAGAATCACCAATGAGCTGTTACTACAAGTATTCAGATTTTGCTAAAAAACGCTCGATTTTGCCAAGGAGAGAGACGGGCACAGGGTGGGCTCCTGGCTGCCACTGCAAGGAGAGGGGGTAGGTGCCCTCAGCATCGCGGCTCCTTGGGCCTCCGGGGGGCACCTGAGGGCACCTGAACCATTTTCACAGCAAGTGGGGAGCGGGGTGGCCCAGCGGGCCCTGGCACAGGCAGGGCTGGGGAGGCGGAGGGGTGGGGATGAAGGCAGAGGGAGGCAGGGGTGGTGGAGATGAAGATAGAGGGACGCGGGGGTGATGGGGAGGAAGGCGGCGGTGGGAATGCTGGGGGGCAGGCAGAGGTGGTGGGGATGAAGCTGGG
>VZTA01002828.1:0-43182 GCA_013398855.1 Mohoua ochrocephala
GGGCGCGGGCGGGCCCAGCCAGCCGCAGCACGGCAGGCCCGGTGTGCGGGGCCGTGCGGGGCCGGGAACGTGAGTCAGCACCGAGGCCCCCGGCGTTGTTTTGGAGCAGGAAGCTCAGCCCTCTGCCGCGCTCCTAGAGCGGCCCGAAGCAGCCAAAGCAGCCGCAGCTGCTGAAAACGCCCAAGGTCGCCCGCAGCTGTTACGGGCCGGCCTCCGCTCGGCTGTGGTTGAGCGCCGCTAGGCTGGAGCTCGGCTCTTGGCTCGTGCTGGGGTTTCAGGCTCAGGCATGTCCTTGGGCTGCTACACTGCAGCTATGGCTGCTGGAGGAGTGTAGGTATTGGCACGCTTTGTAGATAAAGACACGTCTTACATATTTGGAAAAATACGGTAGCATGATTCGAGTCAGAGTCGTTTATCAGTTATTCTGGTGTCACTGATAATTGAGAGGGAATGGTAGAGACTTGTTAAATACAGATGGACTGCAAAGCCAAAGAAGGCATAAAATGGAAAATACTGTGTAGTTAAACAAAACTTAGAAAGTGAAATTATATAGTATGTTTTGTTTCTTTTTAGATAATGGAGTCTCATAGCTCTGACAGCCTTCGCAAGAGTCAATCACCAGCTTCTGAAAGTGAAGACGAGATTGAGTTCATTGGAGTAAGTAGATCTTGTACTGGAAACACACTGCTTGCTGTAAAAAATACACTTTCAGTAGTCCAGTAAACAGGAGAGGGGTCTTCGTTTACTCTGTTGATGATGATTATATTTCAATGTAAAGCATTACTCTTGAATGGAAAGGTAATTTCATTTGCGAGTGTTTGTGGCAGATAACAACTCGATCTTAAAGGTTTATGTGCCCTTTCTTGGAAGGGTATAACACGATATCAGTTGATCCTGTAGAGAAAATGTGGTCCTGAGTATCCCAGCAGGTGAAGGGGGGATTACAGTGATCAATGAGGTATATGAGAGGGACTGCAGATAACTTTTCTGGTAGTCATATTGCATAGCATTTTGCTTTATGAATAGTCCCAGTAAAGTTAATGGAATAAATCACTGCTCATTCTGCAAATCAATGTCGAAATCACTGTACTCAGTTTAGAAAAGGAAGGAAATAATGGATTAAAGGCCTTAAACAATCCTCTCAAATTGCGAGGCACTCTATATTGTACAACACCTAGTCTAATGCTGACATGGTTTATATGAACATAACTTTAAGACACTTTTATCTGTTGGATATCCAAGAGAAAGAGAATGTTTTTCATGCTGCCTGTGTTCTGGCCTCAGTCTGCCATCAGTGAAGTGGTGCTGGATGGCAGGGTGACATAGAATCATAGAATTGTTCAGGTTGGAAAAGGCCATTAAGATTATTGAGTCCAGCTATTAAGCCCTAAACCATGTCCCTAGGAGCCACATCTACACATCTAAAGATGTTTTTCTTGGAGGAGCAAGTCATGTTACTAATGTCAAGTGATTAAATGATGCCAGTATTTTTAGCGGCTGTTATTTTTGTAGAATTGTCTCGTTTTTGAACAATATACTGAAGAATAACTAGATTTTCCTCCCTATTTTGTATGATGTTTGATTAAAGCCGAAGTTAAACATATAGACTTTTTCTGCAGGGGTATTTAGGTGCTCGGGGATGAAGGATAGGTGGTTTTTTTGCCAAAATTTTAAGTAGTTTAGTATCTCTGAGATGTCTTAATCTTTTGGTTGATTTGGGCAAAATTGATTAATGAGTTCAAAGTTCATCATATACACACAAGTATTCATGTGCATCTGCAGAGAAAGACTTGGGGCTGTTGGTGGATGGGCTGGCAATGTGTGCTTGCAGCCCAGAAATGCCAGTGTGTCCTGGACTACATCCAAAGCAGTGTGGCCAACAGGGCGAGGGAGGGGATCCTGCCCCACTGCTCTGCTCTGGTGAGACCCCACCTGCAGTGCTGCATCCAGCTCTGGGGTCCCCAGCACAGGGAGGACATGGACCTGTTGGGAGAGTCCAGAGGAGGGTCACCAAGATGATCAGAGGGATGGAGCACCTCTCCTGTGAGGAAAGACTAAGAGAATTGGAATTGTTCAGCCTGGAAAAGAGAAGGCTTCAGGCTGATCTAATTGCAGCCTTCCAGCACCTGAAGGGAGCCTATGGAAGTGATGGAGAGGAGCTTTTAACAAGAGCATATAGTGAGAGGACAAGGGGGAATGGCTTCATATTGAGAGTACATTTAGATATTAGGAAGAAATTCTTTTCTGTGAGGATGGTGAGGCACTGGAACAGGTTGCCCAGAGAAGTTGTGGATGCCCCATTCCTGGGAGTGTTCAAGGCCAGGCTGGATGGAGCTCTGAGCAACCTGGTGTAATGGAAGGTGTCCCTGCCTGTGGCAGGGGGGTTGGGACAAGATGATCTTTCCAATCCAAACCATTTTATGATTCTGTGATCATGATTGAATAAGCTTCATTTCCTTCAAACTGGGCAATGAACAAGGAAGCTAGTATAGCTTGGAATATGTAATGATTGAAGGGCTGCTGGAGCACCAAGAGCAGTAACTGAAAGAGAACTGAAACAAAAGAACTAAAATCAGCAGTTCTGGCTACTTTTTTTTTTTTTTCCTTGGCTTTGCCTGTGGATAATATGGATCCTTTGTGGTCCCAGTGACTATTGCTTCCAAGAGAGTCATCTCCCTATATATGTTGCTATAATAGGAAGATGACTCTACTCAAATTTCGTGCAGGATTTATATCCTGGGCTGAGGAGCTTACTGTTGTAGTTGATGAATACGAGGGGAAAGGTGTGTGACCCCAGCCTCACCTCATATCAGCAATATGTCTTCAGATCTCTCATTCGCTCCTCTGAGCGAGGGTGACTTTGGACCTCGCTGAAGGATTTCTAGACTGCCTGGCTAGCTCATCATTTCCATGTAATAGTGTGTGTGACTGGAAACTTAGACTCTTCATAAATGTTGCGGATGGATGCTTCCTGGTTACCTGCGTGTCCTAAAGGCCCAGTGCACAAGACTGTACTGTATAAAGTGAATTAGAGAAGCCACTGGGCTATCCCAACCTCTGCTCATTTTGATAGAAAACAAGTAGTTGTAGGCCATGTGATTTCTGGTTTTCTTCCTTTTTCTCTTTTTTTTTTCCTTCTTGACAGTCGTATGTGGCTTTGTTTTGTGGGTTTTTTGTTTCTTTGATCTGTTTTTCCTTTGTGGTTTTGGGTTGTTTGTTTTTCTATTTCATTCACTTGTACTCTGGTGTTTGAATTCATACTGTAGGACTATGCTTTTGCTCCATCAAATAAGGACTTTTTGTCAGTCTGCTGCTGACAGATATTTTCAGCTTTTATGATCTGATTCACCCTCATTCAGAAAACATGAAACTATTCTTCCATAGTTTCCCACTTTTTAATTCTTCATTACAACATATTTTGTCCCCTTAAAATCATTGCATTTTAAGTTTTGCATACCACCAGAGAAATATAATTTAATCTGCAGTGCAAGCTGGTACTCCTACTTTCTTAAGATAGGATGGTCTTGTCCCCATTTTGTTTACTTGGGAAGAGTAAGGCAAGAGTGAAGAAATTTACAGGTCTAATGCCCTGTGAACAAATAGATAATTCAAGTTGCCACAGTTGGCACCGAAAGCACTGGACTTAGAGGAGAGTTAGTTAATATACCAGATCATGTGATTCACTAAAACGTGGTAGTTACCATTTAAAGGTTTTGCTTCCTCTCCCCTTAAGATGTTAATTATTAGATATTCAGAATGAAGTATTTGTCTCTCTGGCTTTTAGTTGCATCACAGCAGGAACTGAATGAAATGGTAGTGGCGTTAGGAAGCAACTCTTTTATTTTTGCACCCATCCCAAGTCAGCCAGGGACTAGAATTTTTGTGTTTGCTAGGTTACAAAAATCAGAACTTCTTAAGTGCGCGTTGGTTCACAACGTTGGTCAGTTCTCAGCGTCTTAAAAGTTGTCAGTCTGCTGGGACAAAGATTTAGAACACAAATAGTACAATTTGTGTCAATTTTTAAAAATTTATTTGAATGTTAACTTGTTCTATGGTAATAAGTGTACATGTGTATACACAGTTATGCTCACATAATTATTTGTCAAAGAGAAGTTTGTTGTCACATACATGAAAGCTAGATTCGTGTTTTCTGTGTGCTAGTGTTTGTATAATTATGCAGAAGTTTAATTGTGCTGTTTAAGTAAACTGGGTATTTGGTCTGAATGCCCATAAGTCTGAAAACAACAAACAAAGCACCTTGCATGGTGTGTCAGTGGACAAGGTGTCTGTTAGCAAGGCCTGATCACCCAAAGATCGAGTGAAATGAGGAAGGGCAGGAAAGAGAGATCCCAGTTTAGGGCTTTTGGAGAAAACTTTGGGAAGCAGTAAAAATGAGCTTCACCGAACTCCTCGAGAAGAAACTGTCCTTGAAGATTAATGTGAGGCTTCATCTTTACCAGTCACCAGTTAAACAAATTTGATTGTATTTACAGTTAAATTGGGTATTTTGCATAGCATAGTGAAATTGCAGTTATGTTGACTTAGTGCTGATGCTTCCAGGCAAAGCTGTGAATAACAGCAGAGATGCCACAGCTGCCTGGAGAATTAAAAATGTAGAAATTCTTCTACTCACAGAAGTAGCTGTGATTTCTGTTTGTTGCTCAGTGGCATGGCTGTTGGTTTGTGAGAAGAATGGCTTTTGAAGATTGTTTAGAGAAGTAATTTAGAAGTGGCACATGTTGGGGGCTTGGGGATTTTTTTGGCTGGGTGTTTCTTTATTTTGTTGTTGGTTGGTTTTTTCTTGGTTTGTTTTCTTTTGGGGGAGGTGTTTTTTTAGTTTTTTTGAATGTGAAGGATCTGCTGATAAGATGTGAAGAGTGAGCATATCTTAGTGCTAGTACATCTGATTGCTTTATGTCTTTCTGGGTGCCAAGTATGCCAGACAGCTAGAGAGGCCCCAGCTTTCAGCTGTTCATGGAGAGCTTGTCCATGTTGTTTTTGTGTAATCACAGACTCTTGTGTGCCAAGGTTTACTCCCCCACTCATCCTGTGGGGAGTTACAGCAAGTAGGATGAAGTTCTCTGATCCTCAGCTTCTTAACTCCCCCATAGTGATGGAATCCTCAGGGCTGATGCCATCCTTACATTTCTGTTTAGTTGAACCAGCTGGAAATAAAGTAATTAAAATTCTCATAACTTTCAGTTTAGGGCTTGTCTTGTGTGGAGGTGAGCAGCACACAAAAATTGCATAGAAAAAGGCATAGAATTTGGAAGGAAAAAGAACATTTCATGTGTGCAAAAGACATTTAAACAAGTGTAATAACACTTGTGTTAAATTTATTGTTTCAATCACTTGAACAACTCGGCTTGAAAGCAAGTTACTCTGCGTTTCAGCTGTCAATTTTGTAACTTTTGATTAGTTGCTGAACCCTGGGAGTAAGAAAAAAAAAAAAATCTCTGCCCTTGAAGAAGGTGCAGCTGTTAGGATCAGAGCAGAACATTTCAGAACACATTATTGAACTGATCGGACAGTCAGGTGATCTGAGTGTGTCTTTGAACTCTTACTTGCTAACACCTGTATAATAAAGGTTTAATTTCTTAAAAGTATTGCAGAGGCTGTCAGATTCTACGGAAGCAAATCTGAAGTGGATTTTTTTTTTTAATATTTCATTTAGAAAACCATGTTGTCTTTATTTATTTAATCATAAAAAGTTAAGCACTCTTTTGGAGTAATTGGAGACTGGCAGCCTGATTAATAGAAGCTTGTGTCATCTGTCCAAGACTTCATCCCTCTTCTCCCCAGTGAGACAGAGGACTGTTTATGCCTGGCCAGCTGAACAGCTTTACTGCCTTGAAAGGTGGAAGAATGTAAAGAATGAGATGCATTAAGGGCAGCAGAGAGGATTCCATGCTGCTTTTCTCTCTGCTACTCATCATGAGGTGTAGGTCTTCTTAGCCTGCCCTACATAGTTGATTGGTAATATCTTGAAGAAACTGCCAATATATGGCAGAGATGGTACATTTTATCTCTGAGGAAGACAATTTAATGCTTTTGTGTGTGCATTTTTAACACTTTTTTTCCAGGAAGGACCTTTAAGGCCTGTCCTTGAATGCATTGATCTTGTCAGCAGTGAGGATGAAGAACCTAACAGCAGTTCTTACTTTCATGTGAGTATGTTGTAATGTATTTTAGGACATCTTGGTTGAATAAAATAATTGGTCTTCTGTATTTTTTCCTATCAGTTACTCTTCACAAAAGCCTTGTTAAATGTATTTTTAACAAGTACTAAATAACCAGTATTGAAGTATTTTGATTTTTCTACCTGCTGTTGAGTGAAAAGCAAGAATACCAACACTTCATTTTTTCCAGAGCCATTTTTTCCTGCCTTGAAATGGACTTGGTACTTTTATTTGTCTTTCAGTCATCTTAACAAGTGTGTGAAAATAAAATGTCGCTTTACGTGCAGCCTCGGAAGTCAGGGTGTCCAGTTTCTAGCCTGAAAACATATCGGGTCTACTACCAGGCCTTTTCTTTGTAAAATAACTTTTTAGGAACAATTTATGGGTTGAATGACCTTATTCCAGTGACAGTCTGGTCTTAGCTCAGCCTAATCCTGCATAATCCATTCTAAGAATGTACAAGTCAGGAGCAGGCTCATCAGTTTATCTATCCCCCAAACTCATTCTGCCTGCTCTGCAAGGCCTTTGAAAGGGACATTGATAGACCCTACCAGAGCTGGTTTTGGCAGCAGTGACTATCTTTTGACTTTTGTTTTCCTGTGTTGCAGTAGAGGATGTTTGTAATAAACCTGATTCTTAAGGAAAGGTGGGTCTTCTGTGGATCATTTCTAGAGCTGACTGTGTAAAGAGGAGAAAACCACCGTATATGGTCTATCCCTGAGGCTAGAAAAAGCTAATGACCTGCTTTTCTGAAGACAGTAGGTGGTGGTAGAGCAAGAATGATAGCAGTTCTCAGGTTTTTAGATGGGGCTGCATCTTGGCTTTGAAGTCAGGAGGGATTTTGTTTACTTAGAGGAACTTACTGAACTTTTCGTTTGTTGGAGACTTCTAGGATACTCAGCATCCATGTTCCTCTACTGCTTGGTGAGGGTAATGTTTATGTTGAATTACCTTGAATGTGTTGAGAGGAGGGTTGTTTTTGTTTGTTTTTTTAACAGAAGTTACGAATGGTGGTAAAAAGGAAGAGGAAACTAGCAAGGTAGCTCATGGAACTTAGGATAAGAGTGTCTTTACTGAACTATGTTGTGATGCTTGGGCATCACTTTTCACTGTATTGGTGTCTGTTATTTAACCATCACCAAATAAGAGTTTAACTTTCCAATTGTAGAGAAACACTAAGCGTAAGGATCACATTGACTATCAGAAGGAACGAGTTGCATCAACCCTGGATCGTCTGGCACGCCATGTTGAAGTAGAGAAACAGCAAAAAGAAGAGAAAAACAAAGCCTTTAAGGTATTGGATGTGTTTTATTTTGGAAGAACTGCATAATAAAGGTGTTGTAGTCACAAGTGTCTTTGTTTTCACTACTGAGTAAATAAAAAAATTGGTGAGGCATATCTGGAACTAGCAACTAGACTTCTGCTTCTGGGGCATCGTGTGAAACACAGCATGGACTTTGTCTCTTCTGTGGCTTTTAACTGACCAATTTTCTAGTCTTACTGCAGTTACTAAAGGGGGAAAAAATTAAATTAATGAAAACCAATGGCAAAAACTTGTTCTCTTGTTTGTATATATAGCAGAGGAACCTTAGCATCAATTATTCTCATATTTCAATTAATTGAAAAATAACAGTTACCACAAACCACCATGCAGCAAGCCTCGCTATTTGGCTGCTTTTGTCTGAGATTTTTGAGAAGCTGTTTGCCACATTAAATCTCAGTATCAGAGTATTTCATAGTGGGATAAAATTTTCAACGTTTAAGGCATAATTTTAAAGTTGAGTCCTATTAGTTACACCTTGCAGCCATTTGAAAAGAATGTACTTTTTACTTTTATTACAAACTGGGAGATACAGTCAGTAGGCTTCATGGTGGGGCTGCTCTCAGTGGGAGCTGGGCATCTCGAAGGAATGGGATTACAAGAACTTCATGGAATTGAACAGGGACAAATGGAAATCCAGAGCTGGCGAAATGTGCTGACTTCCCAGCCTAATTTTCTCGACACTGTTAACGGCTTTTAAAATCACATAATTGTGCTATAGTTACAGCTTGTTATAGTCTATGGTAGACTATGCAACTGTAGTACAACAGAGTAAAAGGCTAGATTAGATATAGTCCAAGGTAGCCTTGAAGTCTGGAGGCCTACATCCCCCTTCTGTCTCCTCCACGTTGAATTTGGCAATCTGTTTGTCTCCACATACAGTGTTTCAACTGTAAAGTGGAGTCAGAGATAACTGTGTAACTTTTAAAGCAGTTTGAGAATGAAGGCTAAAAGATCCTTTTGTTAAAGAATATTTTCCTCCTGGTTGGCTCTTTCTTCATCAGGTAATGCAAACTGCAGACTTAAATTTAATCTTCAAAGTGAAAATGCCTTTTTCTTTTCTTTCTTTCTATTACATTCCATTTTTATTGTGTTGAATAGAAGTCAGTCTAGTTGTAAGATTTTTTTTCCCCTCACTTAGGTTTTTGTGGGTGTGTTTTTTAGGAATCCATATGTTAGTTTTCGGATACATACGTAATCTTTTTTCTTTTTTTCAAATTTGATCTCAACGTTGTCTGGTATGTTTTTTCCCTCAGGAGAAAGTTGATTCCCAATATGCTCATGGGTTGCAAGAATTAGAATTTATTCGGGAACACAGTGATACAGAAGCTGCAAGGTTGTGTGTGGACCAGTGGTTAAAAATGCCAGGTGAGAATAGAAAGCTAAGTTTGAGTGATGGTTTCTAAATCCTGCATTACAGAGCAGAACATGTGAAAATTTTGTTGAACATACAGGTGCCTTGTGCATAACCAAATCCTACAATATTAATTTTGCTTCAGCATGTAATTTGAAAGTTCTTAAACATTTATTTCCAGGAAAGCTATTCTTGGAATGCTTTCCTGCTTAGAAAATTAAAGCTACAGAGTCTAAAAACCACTAAGGCAATGTTAATTATTTTTATAAGCAAAGTTGCTAGGAAGAAAAAATACTACTGTTGAACCGCTGCTCAGGGAAATGTAAGTGTAACTTCACAGTGTTTAATCAATTTAAAATACTGCCTGGAGGACCTGGAGGAAGGGTGTCAAAGTGTTTGAAAAGTTATACTGCTGGGAATTGAAGAGACAGTGAGCGAGCAGACTTACTGCAGTAGAATTGAAAGACAGTGAGTGCATCGTTAGTTTGCTTTTAAGAATCACTGCAATTTGATTTTGGGATGTTTTAGGGCTTGTGTGTTATTTTGTTTGTTTTCTTAAGCCTCTGTAATTCAGCTTCTGGTTAAGTGCTTTGTTTTGTAACACAGGTCTGAAACCAGGCTCTGTTAATGGTGGAAGAAGGGGTGGTTATAAGAGGGCAGGTCAGACTCGAGTCAACAGCAGTCCCAAATATTGCCCTGTGATGCATTGCAACAGACAGTTTGATAATGTGCATCTTCTTCTAGGTCACCTTCAAAGGTAAGGACATAGATTGCATGAGTTCAGTGCAAGGAATAATAGTAAAAGAATATGCTCTAACTTAGGACATCAGCATCAAGTCTGCTTTAAACTGCCTGTACTGACAAAGCTTCATTTTGAGAGCTGATTAATATGCTACAATTTATATAGATGAGCTTCATCGGATTTTTTTTATTGGTTTGGTCTTTAATTTGGTGTGTGTGGTTTGTTTTTTTCATTCAGAATTGATGTCTTCCTCTTGTTGAGCATTTTTTAATATATGGGGTTTTTTGAGAAGTAAGATTTCTGTACTCCAGTTTAGTTGTATCCTCATCCAAACTTGAAATAAAGCAAAAGGCTAAGTTACGCAATTTGATGGTAAGATAAAAAGAAAAGCTCCTAATGTAGGGAAAGAGGAACAAAAGCTATAGGCTGTCTGTTCCTAGCTGATCTTGCCTAGTCAGTACTCAGTGTGCCCGTGTTCAATTCCAGCAGATACTGCCTTTGAACTGCTGAGTATGTCCGTGGGCAGGATGGTGAGAAGTTGAGGGGAGTGTCATGGGTTAACCCCCATAGGCAGCTCAGCCCCACACAGCTGCTCACTCAGTCACTCACCCTAGTGGGATATGGGAGAGGGAAGGGTAAAAGTGAGAAACCTCTGGGCTGAGGTAAAAACAGTTTCATGTAAAGCAAAAGCTGCGTGCACATGCAAAGCAAAATAAGGAATCAGGCAGAGCTCTGTCACACGTGATAGTTACTTGGAGTGATGGCATTTGTCTTCCCAACTATCTCCCCTTCCTCCTCCACCCAGCTTTTATTGATGAGCATGATGTCTTATGCTATGGGATGTCCCTTTGGCCAGTTGAGGTCAGCTGTCCCAGCTGTGTCTCGCAACATCTCCTTGCTGGTGGGAGAGTCTGAAAAACAGAGAAGACCTTGATACTGTGCAAGCACTGCTCAGCAATAACTAAAACTTATCTGTGCTGTCAACACTGTTGTTCATAAATCCAAAATACAGCAACCCTTACAAGCTGCTACAAAAAATGAACTCCATCCCAACCAGAACTAGTACAGGGAGGTAAAAATAAATAAATTATAAAAATGTCTATGTAGGAAATTACGGCTTTGTTAATTCTCTTAAAAGCAGTATGATTTCTCTCCAGAGTGGCCATTTTAACCGGTAAGCTGCAGGGAGAATCATCTCTGTACAGGATACTTCAACTGATCATGATAGGGGAAGTAAGGATTTTTACAGTTTAGGTTAGTTAGATAGAGCTTTTGTCTGATAGCTTCAAAGGACAGAATTTTTGCCATTTAAAAAAAGCTATTTGACTTTTTAGAGGGGTACTAGTTTGCTAATTATCTCTTCTTCTCCAGGTTTGATCATTCTCCTTGTGACCCAACAGTTACATTACATGGACCCCCACATAATGCTGTTGCTTGTGTGATATGCTGCGAAAGATTTTCAACCTCTCAGCAGTACAGTGATCATCTTTTATCTAAGGCAAGATCATAAGGATAAGTAATTTGCCTGATTGAATGTAGTGGAGAGTTTAAGACTTAAAATTATGTATTGATTTTTGGTGGGGTTTTTTGTTGGGTTTCTTTTTTAACCCTCTTTGTCTTCCCTCTCTTTTACTCTTCAAGATAGTTTTTTCTTATTCTGCGATGTTTCAAACACCTGGTGTAGCCTGACAGTATTCCCTTTAGATGTGACCATTAGGTTGTACTTCTTCGTGTGCTTTCAAGAGGACCATAGTCCTGTCTTGAGCCTCTTGTCCATCTATTGGCGTTGTTGATAGGTATTGCCTTTTTTTTGCATTTCCAAAAAACTATGAAAGGTAAAGGGAGGAAGTTAGGGTGAAATGAGTGACAGTGAAGAGATGCAGCAGAAAGGAGGTGGGGGTTTCATTTAAGCAGTCTGGTGTTGATTTGGATAATGGATAGCATTTTCAAAGTTGGGTGTTTTGGTAACAAATATTCTTGCCTAGTCTCCAAAAGCTGTGTTAAATTTGGGGAAGTTTTAGACATTCTGAAAATCAGACTAAGTTTTGCTTGCAGTAGTAACTCTTGATACACAGTCATACCTGACAAGCTGAAAGATTGCATCGTAGTTTGTCCCTGCTCTTTTTCCATTGCTTCAAAGTTGTGTGCCTCTGATGTGTCCAGGGACAGGAGTAGCAGCCAAGGTAGGGGAAAGGCAGTGAGTGTCTCTTGCAGACAGCGAGGAGATGGGATTACTCTGATGTGTAAGGATGGGGAGATAATCCTAGTCAAAGCTCTAAGCATGTAATGAAGATTCTTGCCGTGATGTAGAAAGAAGCAAGCAAAGACATCAGAAGCAGAACTAAAGGATTTTTGCCTTGAAGGCAGAGCTCTGAAGTTGATGTAGAAGGCAAAGCAGGTGGAAGGAGTTGGCTTCTGCAAAAGTCACAGACCTTTGAGGCTACTCTGAGGAGCGGCATTTTGAGGAGTTAGAGGTTAGCAAGATTAGGGAAGAACCGACAGGAGGTAAAACAGCTGCTTTCTTGACAGAGGGAGCTTTTTCTGAGAGCCTGGGTAAAGGGAATGGCTAAGAATTGCTGGAGCCCATAGTCCCTGGGAAGGTGCTTGCTCCCAGTGGTACAAGAAGGGGATGGAGAAGTTGATGGTATAGTAAGGATGGATGAGTAGCTGGCTTTGACAGTGGTACTTTGGCCAGCTCCTTGTGTCTTGTGAGCTGAAGTGCAGAGGGGTAGGCTGTAGATAATTATTGATGATGATAACCTAGAAGTGAAAATACTGACACAGAAATGAGAGAGGAATGGGAGGACATGAGAACTGGGACTGGTTTCTTGACTTGATTTTTTTCCTAAACAGATAATTTTCTCTTCCAGCTAAATGAAAATGATGGGCATAAAAAAGGTATTCCTCCACAGCATATTCAGTGTTTTGCATGCCCAAACTGCTTCCTCCTTTTCACCAAAAGAGAAGAGTGTTTGCAGCATATGTCACAAGAGAACCACTTCCTCCAGGTTCCTGCACTGAGTGGTATGTTGCTGCTGAGTCATACTAAGTGTACCGCTTTTAATTTTTTTCTGATAATTCATCCTGAAGATAGGAAGTGACTTACATTTTTCTGCTGTCTAAAATAGCTTAAGGTTTTTAAGTTTGTTATTAATGAATTCTTATTTTTCTTTTAAGATCTTAAATGTGATGCTTTGAAATTCATGTTTTTATGTAGAAATGATTCTTCTATCACACTTGGTGTAAAGAGATGCTGTCGAGTCTCTCATATAAGCTTCCCATCCTCCAGTGACTCCATGCAACTACTTTCCTGAATACGTTTACATCCAGCATGTTGATAGAGACTCAGACCAAAACACATAAATTTCATTTTCAGTGCCAGTCAGAGTGGCCGTTGTGTTCCTTCCCCTTACTCCACTGTCTGTAGTGTGCTTGGAGGCTATTTTTCTTGTCAGTGTCCTTGTCATTCCTGATGGCAGAGACCTGTGAAAATTTCTTCTCCATGTAATTGCAAATTTAGAGTGCTTAGCTGGAACATTGCTGCCGCTGACATAAGCAATACTGACTACATGGCTGCTGAAGGCTGAAATACTGGTTATGTTGTGAGCTGGCAACATCCTGACCCATGAACAGAGTCCAGAGGAAAGATCTGATCATGGTCTTGCAAGCAGGGTTAATGCCCAACATAGCTGTACTGACTTTTTTTTCTGACATAAGCAATAGGCATTAAAGCAGTTACTTCAGTGTTAGCTGAACTGCTAAGTGGCCATATTTTAGACATTGTAGCTCTCTGGACAAGCCTAAATGGCTGAAAGGATTCATACAGTTATTTCTGATCGTCCTAAGTGTATCTCCGACTTCTGCCCTCCCCCAGAGTGGCTGCAGGAAATGTAGAGAAAAGGCAGGCTTTGAAGGAATCCCCTGCAGCTCAAGTCAGTACTGCTGCCTTCATGTAGTGAAGTGACAATCAGCTGCATGGTTATATTTTCCCTTATGCATTGTCACTCTAATGTACTTTTATTCTCAAATAGGTTATTAATTCTGAATGTGATGACTGCAGATGCTTTTAAATTCAGGTCATAGGTTTTAAAAAAGATTACTGGTGAGCTATTGCATTGAAAAGATTAAAAGCACAAGTTAGTGTTTTCTTCTTTAGAGATGGAGAGTGTTTAACTCAGAACAAAAAATTGAGTGCTCCATTTTTTACTTTGCGTTAGTAAGGCTTCATGATTAATAATTATCAGCATGGCCTGAAATCTGCCAGTGAAGTTAGCTGAAAGGCATAACCTCAAATTATTGCCTGCTGATCATCACATTTTACTAAACAGAAAAATCGAAGAGAATTTGCCTGCTAAGGTGCAGAACATGAACAACATATGATCCATAAACCATTTCCCATTCTCTTTTCAATAGAATTTTCTTATACTGCTGGTACCAGAAATTACATGTGGAGTATATACTCAGAACAACAGAATGTCCTGCATCTAAAAATTTAAGAATTGTCATTAAGGATGGGAAGAGAGAAAGAGATGGTCAGAGTATGTGGGAACTTGTTAAATAAATTGCAGGTTGTTTTTTTTTTTTTTTAATACTCTTATGGCTTAAAACAAAATTATATGTGGTAAGAGTAGAGAGCTGGTAATAGGTGGAGGCCAAGAAGGTAAGAACTTTCCTAAGAGAGATATTGACCTGGCCTTGTAGAAGGAGGAAGAGGGAAGTAAAGTCAGTCACCGAGTATGAAAAGGCACAATGCGAACAGATTCAGGTATAAGATAGTTACGGAAGTTTAAAAAATTCAGGATTTAGTTACAGCTTCCATTGCACAGTTACTGTGGCTCAGCTGACACTTGTTAACTTGCTTTCTGAACCCAGTGACAAACGAGTAACAATAGTAATTATGTCATCAGAGAGCTGAAATTCTATGGAAAGACTCTAATGTGTGGTTGCACTTTCTACCATTCCATTTTATAGATGCAGTGAAGTCTGGCCATCCGCTACCTTTTCCATCCTTTGCAAAGAACCTCTTGATCTCTCTGTGCAAAGAGGTCTCCTTCCAAGTGAAGTGTATGTCCTGCTTCAAGATACTGCGCTCACACATGGAATTAACGGCTCATTTCAGGTTTGTGAAAGGCAGTTGTCTTTATCATGTAAACATCCACAGATCAAGGACACATATGCAGACGTGCTTTTTGTGGTACTACTGTATTTCAGGGCAACTAGGACCATCTGAATGTTGACCTCCTGGGTAAACAATCAAAAGCCCACCCCCTTAGCTTTACCCCCCACTGCAGAAAGCTGATCAATGTCAGGATTCTTTTTGATTTTCTGTAACAGAACAAGAAAAGTTGGTCTCTGTTTCACTATTTCTAAGTTGACAGCATTGATTTTGGAAATGTACGGTCAACAACATAAGCATCAATCTAAGTGCTGGCTTTGGAAATTAGCACCTAGTTCTCCTCAAAGTTCAGAGACTAGATATACACTGCATGGTTTTGTTGGCAAGCTAGTAGGTGGGTTAAAGTACATGGAGGACACCGTTTCCCTGTATTGCTGTAGCTACTAGGTAATATTTTGAGTACATCTGAAGGTTTAAAGATGTTTCAGGTTGTGATATAAGCTCTCTATGTTTTTAATCCATTCTAGAATGCGTTGTCATAATTCTGGGCCTATGGCATTGTCGAAGAAAAGCATCTCCCAAGTTGCAGAGATCTTTAAAACGAAAGGTCACTGTGAGAACTGTGATGAACTGTTTGCTGATAAGAATCAGATGACCCAACATAAACAAACCACTCAACATAACATTAGAGTTTTTACTACACTGGAAGAGTCCATCTTGATGTTCTGCCATGTCAATGGAAAACATAAAAATCAGTCCCATTTGTGCCACATTGTGGATCGGTCAAGACCACTGCTTAAAAGACATTTGAGTCCAAATGAGTCCACCAGTGAAACGGGGTCTACGCCTTCAAAACGGAAGAGTTATTTAAAAGATAAAAGTGAAGATAAAGTAGCAAACCGAAGTCACGGTAGTGCTTGCAAAGTAAAAGCCTGGTTTTGTGAATGCCTTCAAAAGTTTTTTACAGAAGAGTCAGTAGAAAAGCACATTTTATCAGCAAACAGGATCTGTCACAAGTGTGCCGTGTGTGGAAAGCTGGCTGAAAATTCAAGCATTATCCGCCTGCATATGAGTCGATTCCATGGAGGAGCGCACTTGACTAATTTTCTTCTCTGGTGCAGAGCATGCTCTGTAGATCTTAGAGAAGAGGATATTATGGGACACATAACGGAATTTCATGGTGGACATAGTTACTACTATGAGCAAGAAGCTGTAGAAGATGAACCTATGCCATCTGCTTCCGATGCAGTGAGCATTTCTGCGGGTGAAGATAAAGACTCCATTTCCAGCCCTGTGGAACTCTCCCCTGAAAGTGGTCCTGTTGTGGGAAAGTGGCAGTGCCGCATTTGTGAGGAGATGTTTGAGTCTGAAGAGAGCGTTAAACAACATTGCATGTCCTTAGAAAGCCATGCATTTCACAGGTACTCGTGTGGCTTATGTAGAAGTCATTTTCGGAAAGTAGGAACACTACAGCGACACTTCCAGGAGCATCATAATCAGGAGATACAGACTAAATACTTCTGTGGCCTTTGTGGTAATCTCTTCTTCGACACAGAGGAAGAATTTCTAGCCCATTACAAGGAGATTCATAGCATGGACTATACATTTGTGCCTGAGCAGATGGAGCTATCAATAAAAAAAGATGAGGACTTCCTCCCAGTCGAACAAGGAGACCTTTTAACCTGTGGTTGCCGGACAACTTATGTCTCCAAAATAAACAGGAGGAACGATTATGAGAATTGTCAGAAAGCCATGCTGCAAAAAGGAAACTTATGGTTTCGATGCTGCTTGTGTTCTGCAACGGCACAGAATATTGCTGATTTGAACAGTCATCTCAAGAGTCACACGTCAGTGAAACCTAAGGGAGAGATGTATGTTGTTAGATGTGCTGCATGCAACAAAAACTTCGATGATCTTCACAGTGCGCATCAGCACTATCACGGGAAACACTGCTTCTTGCGGAAACCTGATCTAGCGACTCTGGCATCAGATTCAGAAGACACAGTGTTCAAGTTTGCAGCAAGTGGGGCTTGTGTGGTCAGAAAACCTCACAGACAACGATTTCAAGCATCTCCATCCAAAACTCAGGACAGACCACAGTTGTCTCCTCTACAGGGTCCAACAGAGGGAAAGAAAATAAAAAATGAGGACTCAGAACAGTCTGAAGAACTTGGTGAAAGTATGTGGAAAATTTCTTTCAACATCAGAAAAGTATTGCTGTCCTTAACACACTCTGTTTCATTGTCAGTACGTGTAACATACCATTTGGTTACATCCAGTCTATAAATGAGCTCAGAATTTAGTACTTGTTATTTCTCAAATACTGAATTCTCGGTACTTGAATTTCCAAAACTCAGACTCCACAATTTATTGTTATGTGCCATATGTATGAAGTCTTGCAAAAAGGCAGATGTAAGAATCCTGAGAGTGAAACATTTGATTTTCAAATTAGTTTGGAGCATAATTTGGTGTTAAAAGGAAAAGGACCATAAAGGATACCCTAATTAGGGATCTAACGCCTAGAAGTGTAAAAGCGATCTATCATACACATTCAAAAGAAACTTGCCTTCTTTATACATATAAATATTTATGAGCCTGTTAGTGCTTTCTGTGTGGGCAGTCCTGTTACATCACCATCATCTCAGCTTTCTTAGCTTGCCAAAAAGCAGTATCAGCTGAGAATTTATATTCCCAGTATGTATTGTTTTTTCCCTCGAGCATGCAATTTTTTTTTTCAAGTTCATTATCACTTCTAAGAATGACTTTGAGAATGCTGAAGGTGTACCTTGTGTTCAGAAATTGGAAGTGTTTCTTAATTACTAGGGGTGTCATAATGCTTTTGATTAAGAGGTTGACATTTATGTTAGAAGTTTAGCAAAAAGTGCATATCTAGACATTTTATGTGCTTTTATGCATGCAAGCAGTTGAATGGCACAGAGACTTGCTGTAGTTGGGGGTGCACAGTTGAATATTAAATGAGTTATTAAAATGTCTTGGTGCAGGACAACAGCTTTCTGTGGTTACCACAAAACTGTGCAGGTCTACACCATCATATAGCCAGATTCTGCTCTTCTCTCTGTGTTACTAAATGCTACTTCAGTTGATTTTAAAATCTATGCAGTCACCAAATAACATCATGTTTTGTTACTTTTTTTGGTAACTTTTCACTTACGTATATGAAGACAAGAATTTTCAAAAGCATGTTGGTTGACCAGAAAGTCACATGAATTTTAAATTTGTCCTTTTTATCCCATTGAAGATGGTGAACTTCCTGATCTTGACTACCTGAGTACCATGACTCACATTGTGTTGGTGGATCTGGACAACTGGGGAAGCATTTTCACACAGCTGCCAGCTAACCTGAACCAAGGGACATTTATCTGGGGTTTTCAAGGTAAAAAATGTTTGGAGGAAATGAAAAGATAAGATTAACAAGTCTACACATGTACTTGAGCAGAGATTCCTTGAATTTGAGAGAATGAAGAACAAGAGAATGAGGAGCAAGTAGCCGCTAGAGCTTCTAAAGTTGCAGTGTCACAGGCACCATGTAACAGAAATGTTCTTGAACTTTTCAAACTCAGTCTAAACCTGCACTGTTATCTTACTGTTCCTTGTAGAATATTGTTCCAGAATTGTGGAACTGTTTTAGGAGTCTTTCTGGCTTCCCTCATGAACGAACTTAAGTTGTATTATATTTTCATAATTATCAGAACAGCCACAATACTCAGGGATTATTTTAACTCCTAAGTCCTTCTCATAAGGCTGGGATTTTTTGTTTTGATTTGATTTTTTAGTTCCAGAAGGTTTGATTTTGCATTCTTACATTTTTAATTTTATTCTGTCTCTGGCTTGTTCTTTAAAGGGTGGCCCTGGTCATCCTGTACAACAATAGGTGTACGTGCCATCTTGAAGATACCAGTGATTGATGGAACTCCCATTGTCATGAGTTTCATGGAATGATAGAATGGTTTGGGTTGAAAGGGACCTTAAAGATCATACTGTTTTGCAAAGTCTGCCAGTAGCATCCTTTTAACTTGATACTTTTGCTTATCTGACTGTTTTTGAACCAACTTCTTGTCCACCTCGTGCTTTTTCTACAGATTTTCTCTGTATCTGCCTTTATAATTTTTTTGTCTGTGGTACATTGATTTCTTCAGTAAAATGTAGATAAGGGATAGTTTCAAAATATTTATGGCCTGAAATACAAGCATCATCTTACCAGATTTGTAGGTCAGGTATGTTTTACACTTGGTACACACTATGGCACTGCACTTCCTTGCCGAGTGTTTTTCATTATCTCTTCCCATAGAAGATAATCAGGAATATTCTGAAAGGTGAGAGTTGTCATGCTGCTCAGGTTGGACAGAAAGGCCTGTTGATGCCTGGGTCACTTTTTTTTCCCCTCTTAGAAACAGATTTTCCAATTAGCTGATGAAGGCAGACCAAGTATGGCTGTTGATGTAAAGTGTTAGAGATTCAAACAGTCATCTGTGCTCCTGGACCTGTAATCTGGTATCTGCTTGTTAGGAGTTTTGGGGACAAATCCTCTGATCTTCCCTGTTAAAGCAGGTTATTCTCCTGAGTTCTGTGTTCTACTCCAGCATTACTTCTGTATCACTTACCTGTATTGTCATTACCTTTGGCCTTTCTGTAGCAGCATTCCTGTACACATGCAAGCAGCAGAAAATACCGATTTGGAGGTTTTAAATCACAGAATGTTAAGGGATTGGAATGGGCTTTAGAGATCATCTCGTCCCAACCCCTCCACTGTGGGCAGGGACACCTCCCACTAGACCAGGTTGCTCAAGGCCTTATCAGCCTGGCTTGTAACACTGCCAGGGCTGAGGCATCCAAGACCTTCCCGAGCAACCTGTTCCAGAGTCTAGCCACCTTCAAAGAATGAAAGTAAAAACTTTCATTCTAATCTCTAACCTAAATTTCTTCTCTTTCGGTTTGTACCCATTACTCCTTGTCCAGTCCTCCTACAGTTTCTGACAAAGAGTCCCTCTCTGGCTTCCCTGAGGCCCCTTGAAATACTGGAAGGTTGCTGTGAGGTCTCCACACAACCTCTTCTCCAGGCAGAACAGCTCCACCTTTCTCAGCCTGTCTTCATAAGGCTGGTGCTCTTATCAACTGTCCTCTTATCAACTTCCTGACTCTCCTCTGGACTTGCTCCAACAGTTCCATGCCCTTCTTATACAGAGGACACCAGAACTAGACACAATAGTCCAGGTTGGGTCTCACAAGGTAAACAAGATAAGATACCTCACACTTTCCATATTATACTATTGGTCCTGGATTTCTATTCATCCATGCTGCTTGGTTGCTTCATTAATGTACATTCTCTTTTCTGTATGGCTGAACAACCTGTTGTTTGCTCTTACTATCTTTTTTAAGGCTTTGCCCAGCTTGAATGTCTGGGCAGATTTCACTTCACCTGTGCACTCCTTGAATTCTGTTGTGATTTGGGGTTTGGTTGTAGTTTTTAATTGCTGAAGGCTTGTTTATTTCTACAGTTATTCAATCTACTTGGCCTTGGAAAAACTTTTTCTACAGATAAAAATAAGAAACTATTAGGAATCTGACTGGAAGAAATGTCTGGCTGCTCTGTCTGGGTTTTATAAAGAATTATTTGCTAAAGAAGAATTTCCCCACACTGGCTTTCAGTCATACTTTTCATTCTGTGTAATTTACTCAAAACTAATTTGTCATTAGTTGACTTAAGCTTGTTTGCTATGATGAGGTCTTCTGTGCTGTTACTGTTTTCCAAGGTTAAAATGCAGTTTTGATTCATTAAGAAAAAATTGATTGAACCTAGGAATGTCTGCTTCTCAGAAATTTCTATTCTCTGACTTAAGAAAAAGAACTAATCATAGTATAACCATAGTGTTACTAGTCTGTCATTAGGAACCCCTACTAATACAATACCCATACCCAAAGGTACCTTTGTTCTAGGTAAGACTCTGTGTCCAGAAATGTTCCAAACACAGGTGCCTGATGGCACAGCACAGCCCATATCAGCACCACTCAATTCCTTACTTCCAAATGGGTTTGCTGCATGCAGGCTGCCTCGTGGGAGTGGCCCCTGAAGCATGTGAACTAAAAAGACATGCTAAAGAGTTACTTGTGAATAAAATGGGCTGTGTTCATCTTAGAGAAGAATGTACCTGTTTATTGGTGTCAACTATGTTAGTTTTGAGCCTGGGAACATTAAGGCTCCCAGGCACATCTGGATCTATTGTTATTGGTACCCTCTCATAATAATGGTTTGCATAGTTGCTTGAGGCATGCTATTCTTGTTTGTTTAACCTGTGAAAATATAGCAACATTTTCTCCTGCATTTCCCAAACAACGTTTCCGAATTTTTAATTATTATTTTTATATGATGTGTCTGCATTATTTCTGTTATTCCTGTTGGTAGTATAGCCTTAGCTTTGCTTTGAGTTCCTCCGTTGTATTGTCTGGACTCTGTATTGTTTCTGTCTTCAGATACTCAGTTGTCTTTCATCCATTTGTGAGCTAACAAACTAAATAAATGCAGGTCTGTCATTGTTTTCAGCTGCCCTGGTCAAATGCTTATGCTGTACATTTATGCAGCCAAAAAACAGGGCTGGCGATTACAAGTCTTTCCCAAACAGCAGTGACTGAGGGCTGTCACAGCAGATGAGAACAACTTGCAAATAGCATTTTTTTCTCATGGACAGATACCGCTAAATCAAATCTTTGAGATCAGTTTTGATACCATCTTCTTGCCATTAGGCTGAAAAGCAGGGGCGGGGGGAACAGGAGAAATCTGCTGAGGAATGCTTTGCCAGACTGCGGGTGGACATGTTGGCATAAACCATCCTCTGCATCCTCTGTTTGCTTGAGCATTGGTTTCCCATGTCCTCACATGAAGTGCCATCTATGACTGCTTTCATTTTCCGTTCAAGATCCTTTCTTACATCCAGCCACTCTATCATCTAGCAGATAAAGCAACATTTTTTCCTCCGTGTTGCAGACCCGTTATTTCTTAGCCATTGGAATGTTACAAAATTCTTAGTCACTCTGATCAAATTCTCCTTTCATTTGCTTGCCTTTTTATGGTGTCATGTGTATTTTTATGGTGCAAGCTCCTCTGGTTTTCCCTCTCTTCTTGAGAGACTTCCTGCTTCTTTCCTTTCCCTTGCAACTTCTTTCAGTCTGGGACTGGTTTTGTCTGTAGCAGGCACTTTACTCAGCTCATCTTTATTATCCAGCTATTTTCTCAGCCAGTAACTACATGCTTAGCATCCTGTTCAGAAAATTCCTGCACTTTTTTCCCAGTTGTTGCCTCATTTTGCGTATCTTTGACTGCATCCAAGGGTTTGTCAGGACTCTGTCATTGTTTCAGCTGTTGCTCCAGTTCTTGGATCCTCTTTTTAATGAGTTCTGTCATGCGATGTTTCAGGCAGTTATAGTGCATATTGACTCTGTTACTCCTGTAGTACAGGCTTCCCTAAGAGAAGCATTTCTGTTACTTGTACTTGTACTCTTCTGATTCTGCACATTAATCATAACTGTGCTTCAAACTGGAGAAAAGTATATCCTTATGTCTAAAAGCATATGATATCTACAAGATAAGTTTTTCAGGATTTGAAGAAAAAAATCTTACAAAATTGAATGACTAGTATCAGGCTAGCTACTTTTTTTTGCCTTCTATCTAAAGAACAAGAGGGCTGGGGGAATTTTGGTTATATATTTTTCTTAGCTTTCACATTGGTCAAAATAAATTCTGTCTTTAAAGACAGTTTTATATTTGCTTTTGCCTTCTTGCATTCTTAATTCATAGAGGCATTTCTGCTCAAAGCCATGGTTTGTTTGTTTTTCATGTTTGGTTTTTATTATTATTAATATTATTCCTCTTCACTGTATAGGAGGATACAGCAACTGGAAGCCTCCAGTGCATTGCAAAATTTACAATTATCTTAAGAGGATTGGATGTTTCTTTCTTCATCCACGTTGCAGTACCAGAAGAGAAGCAGCAGACTTTGCTCTCTGTGTTCATGTAAGTTAGGGCACAGCTTGCCTTATTGTTGTGTCCTGTACCCAGAGAAGGGGGGCAGACGGTATCTGCTGCTGATGTTCAGTACTAATTGCAGATGACATTTTTAGATTCTTTCCATGAGACTTCTGTGTCCACTATGAAGAATGATAAACCTGGATTGAGTAGAGACAGATGGTCGAGAAGTGATTTAAAAATTAGCCCAAATAGGACAACAGTCTATTGTGGAGGGGAAGGGAGCTGGTTAGGGAATGAAGAGTAAAAAACCTGCACTTCTTACAGTTGCTGGTCAAGAGTGATATGTAACTCCTTCGTGTCTCTTCAAGGAGCCCAAATCTCAAGCCATCTTTACAATGGAGTTGAATGGGTGCCAGTTTCACAGACCCTGTTGAGCTGCCAAAGAGCAGTGCCTTTATTCAGTAGATCTTGGGCTTTGGCAGAGTTGGGGATATGCAGGTGAGGTACAGAAATCTGGGATGCCATGGGGACTCGTGTTCCTAATGTGGAATCATAGATTGTTAAGGTTGGAAAAGACCTTTAAGATCATCAAGTCCAGCCATCACCCCAGCACTACCATTGTCATTAAGCCATGTCCTCGAGTGCCATAGCCACATGATTTTTGAACACTTCCAGGGATGGTGACTCCACTGCTTCTCTGGGCAGCCTGTTCCAATGCTTGGCAACCCTTTCAGTGAAAATCTAAACCTGCCCTGGTGCAGCTTGAGGCCATTTCGTGCTTTATCAGTTAAATAAAATTACTATCTAACTGTATAAGCACATATTTGCAACAGTGGTTTTATGTTTCATTATGCTTTTTATGTTACTCTTAAAATGCTCTGCACAGATGACTTGTTTTATGTGGAGACAGTTCTAAAATGCTGCTTTTTAGGAATTTGTTCCCTACTCCATCTGTACTGTTCTGGTAGCCATTACTTGTATCCATTGTACATAGAGAAGAAAGGAGCATCCAGCTTTTGAAACAGTGCCTTTCACAGTGGTGTAACATGGCTTGGATCATAAAAGCAGGAATAAACTGCTGTAGAAAACTTTCCAATGAAGACCTGTCTTGCCCAAAGCCTGCCACATGCCATGAGATAAAAACACGGTCTCCGTTCAACGCTTGTCATTTGTTTCCCTATAGGCTGGTCGTCTGGATGAGCACCTGCCCAAGCAAATTCCTTTCACTGTACTTTCTGGAGACAAAAGCTTCCTGGAACTGGAAAACCAATTCAAAATGACCCAGCGGCCAGCTCGCATCCTGAATCCTCACCACATTGAAGGAGACATGATGTGTGCCTTGCTAAACAGCATTTCAGATACCACAAAAGGTAGAAAGTAAACATTAAACACAATTTTTCCAGTAAACTGATAGTTCTTTCCAATAAAAAAATGGAACGCTTACACTGGTAACATAAATTGTTGCTTGGTGCTTCTTGTACTGTAGTGGTATTTCAATGAATAAGAGATCAGAAAATCATTATGCTTGGGGCATGTTTTGAAAACAGACTTAATTAAGCATTTTCATTCAGTATTACAAACTCTGTCATCCCTGTATTCTTTATTCTAGCAGGAGACAAAACTGATGTTTGAGTCTGAAAACTCCTTTCTAGTTAAAGAGAAGCTGTTTAAAGCACTCGTATGCATATTTACCAATTTGTACTCAGATCCGTTTGGCTTGATTTGTGCTGTGTCTGAAACAAATGTGGCCCTGCTAAAGCATCATTATTTCTCAAAATACTTCTGCCTATTTTAACTCTGACCTCCTGGCTACTTCCTATCATTTGATAATTGTCTTCACTGGCACATGACTCACACATCCATTTGGAGAAAAAAATCTCAGTGGAAGTTTTTAAGTTGTCTAAAGTGCCAGATTCTAATGACGTGCTAAAATGATCACATTGGTTTTATATAGGATGATCAAGGAGGATTGAGCCAGCTCATTTTCATGCAAAGAGTACCAGAGCTGAGATGGAGTGTTAATACTTGTCAGTATTTTAAAGTATTTTGATGTTTTCCTAGAAGACCTGACATTTTTCAGTAGACATTTTTGCTCTTTCTGGCTTCTTGTTGTGGTTTTGGGGGGTTGCAAATTCAGGGCATATTACAGAAAGCCGTTTCTGAAGTAGCCCTAAACTCTTTTCTGAAAAATTACACTGCTAGTCTTGATACAAGTTTATGAGAGCTATAACGTGGTGCTGCTGTTTCACCAAGAAGATTAAAGTGGAGTGCTCTCTGATGAATTGGCACTGATTGATTAAAGGGGAAAAAAAATAGGATAATTAAATAGTTTTGTGAAAAAAAAATTGTGATGAGCTGGAATTGATTTAAGTGCTTTTGATACAGAAAAGGTGCTTAATAGAGTTTTCTGGCCCCCCCAGGCATTTGCTGGTCTAGAATTTTCAGGTGGATTATGGAGATAGTCCCAGCCAGAAGCAATTGTACCAGTAAAATTTCTTGGCATAGTTAATTACAGAATTGTCACTTTCATTACTGGAGTTCATTTTCTCAGTGGGGAGGGGTTTTCCATAGAACTATACTTGCCCTGGTATCAATAAAGGCTGGGGAATGATCTGATGCACATCAGCTCTGCTGAGAAGGACTCGGGGGTGCTGGTGGACGAGAGGCTGGACATGGCCCGGCAATGTGCACTTGTAGCCCAGAGAGCCAAACGTGTCCTGGGCTGCATCCACAGCAGCGTGGGCAGCAGGGCGAGGGAGGGGATTCTGCCCCTCTGCTCTGCTCTGCTCTGCTCTGGTGAGACCCCACCTGCAGTGCTGCATCCTGCTCTGGGGGCCCAGCACAGGAAGGACATGGAGCTGTTGGAACAAGTCCAGAGAACACCATGAAGATGATCAGAGGGCTGGATCACCTCTCCTGTGAGGAAAGGCTGGGAGGGTTGGAGTTCTTCAGCCCAAAAAAGAGAAGGCCTTGGAGTGACTGAATTGCGGCCTTCCAGTACTTGAAGGGAGCCAACAGGAATGATGCAGAGGGGCTTTGTACAAGGGCATAGAGAGATAGGGCAAGGGGGGATGGCTTTAAACTGAAAGAGAGTAGGTTTAGATTAGATATTAGGAAGGAATTCTTTGCTGTGAGGGTGATGAGGCACTGGAACAGGTTGCCCAGAGAAGTTGTGGATGCCCCATCTGTGGAAGTGTTCAAGACCTGCTTGGATGGGGCTTTGAGCACCCTGGTCTTCTGGAAAGTGTCCCTGCCCATGGCAGGGGAGTTGGAATTAGATAATCGTTAAGGTTCCTTCCAATCCAAATCAGCTTGTGATTCTATGCATTATTGCATTTCCAGGACAAAGTTTTCTTTTAGAGTGTATTAAAATTCTTAGATTAATATACAATTATACAGCTCTAATTACATTACAAGAGATTTATCAATGTGGATGGCTGTTTTTGCTTCATGAACTTTTTGCATATTTTTTGGGAGGAAGAGTTGGAAGAGAGCTGTAACTTGCAAGCAGTTCATTTAGCTGTATGGGCTTCACTTCTGGAATAGTTTGTTGTGCAACTTAGTAATATGAGACCGTGAGGAGAGGGGAATGACTGTTTTGCTCTACAGGGGTACTTTAGCTCCCTGCCTGGGTAGTTTTTCTCGTATAGCTTTATTCACTGGCATATACTGGCTCAGAGGTAATGACTTCAATCTAACCCTTTTCTGTGTATAAACTATACTCCAGTATTTTTTTTTATATTGGTCTTGCTTTCAGAAGTTTCCTAATTTAACCTTTCTTTCAATGTCCTTTACTACATTAATATTTGCTATTATGGTGATTGGCCCTACCCGGAGGCTGCAAACCTTTACTTGATGGCTGGCTGCTCACTGTGCATTCCACTTAGGTTACGCGTGTGGTCACTATGGAAAAAACCCCTTGAGCAGGAAATTGATGGAATGACACATGATTCCTTTGGCTGTTGGCATTCCTTAGCAAACTTGTGAGGAACAGAATTGTCCCCTTTTTTAGCTAGTTTCAGCAAGGGGGGACCCAGACAGCAAGAGCTGCCTTTGTCTCCCCCTCCTGTATTAAAACAGAATATTAGAAAATTGACTGCTGGTAATAGGTCCGTATTTGCTGCGTAGTGGGATGATGTTACCAAGAGTTGACAAAGTTTTTCTTTAAAAAGATAAAGCCACCACATAGTACGCACATAGTGTGTGGCTCAGCAGCATCAGCCATCATTTGCAAGTCTTAATGTGGCAAAACCAGTATTGGAGAGTTGAGATGGAAAGTCGTGCAGTGTATCATAGGCTGGTATAACTTGTTGACCTGTTTCAGGAAAGCAGCTGAGTATAAGGAAATGCAAACAAGAATTGCTTGCTTTGTGACTTTCTCAAGCCTATGGCTATTATTCTGGAGAGAGAAGTAAATGAGAAACACGACAGAGAATCATGTTGAAAAATATCAGACTGTTGTTGGTATTGGATGGAGCTGCAAAGTGAAAAATCTCTTTCCCTAAATCACCTTCATGGAGCTATCATTAGCTTCTGAGCATCTGGATTGTGTTTGGATGTGGCAATCTGACAGGCGCATCTTGTGAACCATTTTACTAGCACAACTGCTGTGGGAACTGTGGTACTGCATTCATTTTAAAATAAATAAATAAAAATAGAAGTTCCTGCATATGTTGCAATACGATGCCAACTGTATGTTACTATAGGAAACTCTTGGCTGGAGGAGATGCTTGAATTTCCTTTGAGGTATGAAAAGAGTAGGCATTCTTACTCGTTCTCTGCTGCTGCTAAGCCTGAGTTCATAAACGAAGAAGGTTTTTGTTTTTATGCTGAAGCCACAACACATGATGGGAGCTTCATGCATGTTAATCAAGTGGTTTGGGAAGCACAGAAGAGAAGAGTTTTCAATGTCTTCCTTTGTAACAAAAAATTTGTAGTGTGCAGAAAAATATCATTATTCCATTGTCTATGTCTTGATGATATCCTGCGTGTTGAAAGTACACTTCTAATGAGTGCTGGACAATGTTGAGGGCAAAGGTGATGGTAGGTTGGGGTCATCATATCCATCTGGACACTGACAGGAATGCCACAACTTTTTGTTTGACAAGTTATTTTTGTGTAAGTTGATGTCTTTAGCTTAACTGTGTCTCTCCCAGTTATGTTCAAATGAGATCCTTCAGTGACTGAGCTCTTAGGTAAAACAGACTCTTTTAAATAACAGCAAATTTTTTGAAGTATTTCTTGTCCTTTCTTTTGAAGAGCCAGCCTGTCTCATGAGCCTGTCAAAATCAGTGGTGGACTGAATGCAGTGTTATCTGCCAAATAGCCGCTGTACCTCTTTCACTGACCCATAAAGTACATTTCACTGTGCTCAAATGGAGTTGTCAGCCTGCGTCTTCAATCTGCTACTCTTGCCTGAAGTGTTTAAATACTACCAAATGCAGCTTCTGTGAGAGCTTTTATGTTTGGAAGAGCAGGATTTCAATTCATTTTGATGAATGCTTCTAAGCTTCCTCGCTCCCACTATGCCCAAAAGCTTTTGTTTTACATACAGCCAACAAAAGAATTGAAGAGGAAATAAGAACAAATTTATAGAAGACATTGAGAATAGTTGCTTTCATTCTCCATAGTCAAGATTTTCATGGGTGAAAATCCATGTGTGTTCCAGTTTGAGGTCCAGTAGTGTGAATGCTACATCTGTCCCGTCTCTGCTTTTTCCAAACCTTTAATTAACACAGATTGCAAATGACTAAAGTTAGGTCACAGCCTCCAGCCCTCACTTCCCTGAATGTGAAACTGAATGTGAAGGGCATGAGCATCTGCAGTATGATGCACCATGAATGAATTATAGTTTCTGTAGTACGAATATATTCCTTTATTACAGCAGCCACAGCTTATTGCAGTAGAGAGTGATAAGAAAGTCACCCTTCAGTTGTAACCTTGTGTTTAGCTACAGCAGGAAGTTACTGCTGGCTTTGGTATGTCAGGGGCATCTCCTGTGTACGTCTGTGGATGTGTGTATATGCCCGAGGGAGAAAGCAATGTACTGAGACCTAAGATAATGAGCCTGAACAATAATTGCAGACCAGTGGATGAACTGGGAAGACCTCACCACTGAGATCATACAAAAAAATTCTTGACGTTTAGCTTAAATCTGGTTTTGAATTTGAGCGAGGTGTCTAAGATAAAGGTTAGATGAAAGTCTGAGTGACCATCATCATATTGGCCACAGTTCCCAAGAAGTGCAGTTGGAGGAGAGTGATGGCTTGAGAGCTTTATTTTTGTTTGTCCTACTTGTGAATGAGCAGATGAATGAGCAGCTGTAGGCAGAGATACATAAAGTGAAGCTTGTTTTGCACGGAGGAGGAGAGGTCTTGTATGATGGTAACCCTCAGCAGGGAGTAGCTGTACTTGCATTTACAATGATGTTACCTTAATGAAGAGAGATTAGAGCAGTAAATATTGGGGAAGAGTGTATGGGAAGGCTTCTCCAGGGACATAGGAAAAAAGGAATAAAAGAAAATATTCTAGAAGCCAAGGGAACCGTATTTTACAGGCAGCATGGCTGCACATACCAAATGTGATTGCTAACAAAGGTAAGGGTGGGGTACTGATCTTAAGTTTTTGGCTAAGTAATTACTAGGATCCCAAAATGAGGTAACAAATGGTATCCATAAGGTAGCACTAAAACTCCAGACACCAGCTGTAAAAGGAAAAAGGTCAGTGGTTGGAGAGAGTGTGATGTGAATGTTGCTGTACACTGGAATGGGAAAGAGGCAGATGAGATTGGGAGTTACTGGAAAGACTAAGAGAAGGAGTATTTTAGGAGAGAAGGGGAGGTGTGGGCTGTGAGACTATATAGGAGACAGGAGGTATGTTGTGTGGTAAGGGAGCAGGATGAAGGCTGAAGGGAAGGGAAACTGAGTCTCTGGTGGTAAACCTAATGGAAATTGTGAAAGGGGATGATGGTAACCGGGGAGGTTGCAAAAGAAGATCAGACATAGTGGAGGGGAGTTACCCTGAGCCGTGTGGGCAACTAATCCAAATTCAAGCTGTGGTGCTTTGATAGCAGGACAGTGGGTGGCGCTTACATTCTGTGAAAGTTACCAGTCTCTCCCCAGAACAGGTTTCTGAGAGATGCATGAAATGTCAAAAAATCACTCTGAGCTCTATATTCATTCAGAGTTTGCTCTCCTGTTTTCTCATTCTTCCAGCAGGAATATGTCAGTGTGTGAGGACAATAGTGAGCAGTAGGATTTCTTTTGAAAGAACAGGTACAGTCAGAGGTTCTTGACTGATGTGCAGTTGACAAAATGTACGAGAGAGTAGTACAAGAGATCTTAAGATCTCTTGCCTCTGAAACTGGGCAACTGCTTTTCCTCTGACGCCAGAAGAGTTGGGAACTCTAGCATGTGCAGAGCATTTTAACAAGAGAGACAGAACATGCCTGATTTCTCGAAATAAAACATTCTTCATGAGAAGATGCCAGGAGTACCAGGAGTATATGCTGACGAAGTGTGGGCTGGATGAGAAAACTGCGGTGGATTGAAAACTGGCTGAACAGCCAGACCTGGAACATGGTGATCAATGGCATGAAGTTTACATGGGGGTCAGGAACCAGCTGTGTCCCAGTACTGGGACTGATCCTGTTTAATGTGTGTTAATGACCTAGGTGATGGGGCAGAGTATACTTACAGCAAGTGTGTCGATGACACAAAACTGGCAGTGGCAGTTTGTACACCAGAGGAACTGTGCTGCCATCCAGAGGAACCTTGACAGGGGAGAAGCGGGCTGGCAGTGAACCTCATGAAGTTCAACAAAGGGGAGTGCAGAGTTCTGCATCTGGGGAGGAACAGCCCCAAGCACCAGTATATGCTGACCGGGAGTCAGCCAGCTGAGAAACGACTTTCTCCAGTAGGAGAGGAGCTGGGGGCCCTGGTGGACACCAAGTTGGCCATGAGCTAGGGTGTGCTCTGGTGGCTAAGAGGTCCAACAGTACCCTGGGGTGCATTAGGAAGATTGCTGCCAGTAGACTGAGGAAGGTGATCCTTTCACTTTACTCAGTAAGGTTGTATCTAACAAGTTTGGAGCTCCCCACTACACTGTCTTTTCAGTAATACACAAAAGCTATCTGGACGTAGTCCTGGGCAGTAGATGATTTTGCTTGAGCCAGGAGGCTGGGCAATATGACTTCCAGAGGTCCCTTCCAATCTCCACCATTCTATGACATTGTCTGACCAGTCTGGTGACCTTTTATGATGGAGCGACTGCAATGGTTGACAAGGGAAGGCTGTGATGTCATCTGCCTAGACTTCTGTAAGGCCTTGGCACAGTCCCACGTGACATCCTTATCTCCAAATTGGAGAGATGTGGATTTGATGGATGGACTTGTCGGTGGATAAGGAATTGGCTGGATGGACATAGCCAGAGAGCTGTGCTCATTGGCTCCATGTGAAAGTGGAAGCCAGTGACAAGTGGTGACCCCCAGGGCTCTGTTTTGGGACTGGTGCTCTTCAATATCATCATTAGTGACACAGACAGTGGAATCGAGGGCACCCTCAGCAGGTTTGCAGATGCCATGAAGCTGAGCAGTGCAATTGACACACCTGAAGGACGGGATGTCATCCAGGAAGACCTGGACAAACTCGAGAAGCGGGCCCATGAGAACCTCATGAAGTTCAGCAAGGCCAAGTGCAAGGTGCTGCACCTGGGTTGGGGTAATTCCAGACATGAGTACAGCCTGGGAGAAGAACTGCGTGAGGACAGAGCAGTGGAGAAGGACCTGGGCGTTCTCATGGATGAAAAGCTGGACATGAGCCAACGGTGTGCAATCACAGCCTGGAAGGCCAACTGCATCCTGGGCTGCATCAGAAGAGGAGGTCAAGGGAGGGGATTTTTCCCCTCTACTCTGCCCTCTTGAGATTCCGCCTGGAGTGCTGTGTCCAGTTCTGGGGTCCTCAGCACAAGAAAGACACGGATCTGTTCGAGTGGGTCCAGAGGAGGCCACAAAGATGATCAGAGAGCTGGAAAGAAAGGCTTACAGGGTTGTGGTTGTTCAACCTGGAGAAGAGAAGGCTCCGAGGAGACTTCCAGTATTTAAAGGGGGCTTAATGAAAAAGAGGGACTTTTTATTCGGGCAGATGGTGACAGGACAAGGGGGAATGGTTTTGTACTAAAAGAAGGAAGATTTGGATTAGATGCTGGGAAGAAATTACTCAGAGGGTAGTGAGACACTTGACCAGTTGCCCAGAAAAGCTGTGAATGCCCCATCCCTGCAAGTGTTTTTATGTCGTGTACTTATGCCAAGAATTGAGTTAGGGAGTGATTGCTTCAAGTGTTCCACCTCTAACAGGTATAAAACTTTCTAGATCAGTCTGAGACGTCTTCCAGGCTGGAAGATTAAAAGGATAGTTAATAAGCCACTTGTGAAAAGCCTTTCCTTTGCACTTTTTCCTCCCTTTCATTAATAATTGTACTGACTGCTTTTGGGGGAGGAGGGAGTGTGAATTTTTCTTTCCTTTCTTGTGTTTGCTTTGGAAAATGATGTAAAAATTAGTATCTCTTCTGCTCAGAAATAGTAGGCAGCTCCAAAAAGAGTTCACAGCCAGTCTGCCAAGTGAGTGGAGAAAGACCATTTTAACTGCAGTGTATATCTATTTCTGGTATCTTTTTGGGTTGCTGATCACTGTTTGACACCAGCTGTTGGAATTTTTTTATTCCTGGAATTGGGAAAGTCAGCAAGGTTCAAACAGGCTATATGTGAGAGGTTTGTAAACAAATTTTAGCAAGTGTTCCTGACACTTTGAGTACCTGAGTTGGGTAATTGAAAATGCCAGAAGTCACACAGTCAGTAAATTAGATGGCCATATCGGAATGTTCTTTGCTGGTTAATGTAATCAGAAGTACATTGATGTATTCATAAATGTGATGACTTTAAGGGGAGTACTTCTGTTGGTATGACTGTAGGAGACCTTGTTGATTGCTAATACTGTAAGACCTCATTACAGAGACCATCTCCCAAAATAGCAATGGCCTGTAGCAGGAGGAGAATGAATGCATAACATGACTCATTGGCTCGGTTTTTAACCTGTACTTTACTGAGGCTCTGTTTAATGGGGAAAAAACAACCAAGAAAAAACTAAACGAACCAAACAAACCCCACACCACCCTAGGTACGCAAATCCCTACTAGACACTTCAAAATAGAGCCATCCGTCTGGAACTGGAAACCAGCCTTGTGAAGAGCATTATTAAGAAAGGGAAAGGTGGTGGAGTTTTGGCTGGGCTGGGTTGTGATGAATTAACAGATTAAATTAAGTGTATCAACTTTCTGCTTATATGAGACTTGAACAGCAGCATCTGCTGAATTGCACTGCTCGGTTGAGTTTTAGCACTCCATTGTTCAAATGCAGTATTTGGGCAATAAAATACAGCTGCAGTCGTGTGTAGGCAGAGACGTGCTAAGGCACTTCTTCCCATAATTAAATCCTTGATATATTTTATAGAAAGTGAGTAATTTATAGAAAGTGAGTCATTTTTTAATAACTGAGTATTACAAAAAAACCCCACAAATGCAGTAGACACGGTAGCTTCTGCACCTATTATTTCTTGTTACTGCTTTAACATAATAAAAAATTGAAGAAATCTGCCTCTAGATTATGGGGAGAAGAAGGTAGCTGAAAACTAACTGTCTCTTGAGTTGCTGTCTTAAACTACCACTGGAATGTATTTTTCTCTTGATTTTTTTTAGACCATTACAAGTGTACTCTTCAAATCAGTTGGTGTTACAGTAAGAGAAATGCAAGAGAGAGGCTGCTAATATCTTTATTAGAAGCAATGTGTAATTTGTTTCATTTGTGCATTTAAGGTTCAGATAGTGAAGAGGATGAAGATATGAAAGAAACAGTGAAGAGGAGCTTAGAAGAAATAAACAAACAGGAAGGTCTGTTAATTTTACATTTCTGTGTTCAAGAGCACTATTAATTATGGAATATACAGAAACTAAACTTACAATCAGTTTTACAGCAAGTGACCTTTTAGGAATACTCCCTAAAGTATGCTGGGCAGTCTTGAGTAGTGAAGAATGCTGTGATGAGTTATAAATAAAAAAACCTCCTAACCTGAAAAGCATGCCAGCAGACTAAAAATCTGTTTCATTGGGACACCACAGGGTACTGATCAATTGAAGACTCGACTGGGTTCACTTTGTACCACTTTAATGTGACTGTTGTCTCAGAGTAGAACTATTGACTAAATAGTTGAACTTCTGAATAAAGGGTTGAAGATTAGATATCATTTCACAATAAAGCACTCTGGTGTCCTGTAAGAGCTGTAGATTTTTGCACAAGGGTGAATCAGCAGCACATCTGTCTGTTCACATCCAGCTTACATTATTTGAAATTGTTTTCATCCTTTTGCTGTTGAGCTTACTGGTGGTGTTCAGTGTGGTCATGCATTTTTGGTGACGAGTCACAGGGTACTTTGAAAATAATTTATTGTTGAAAGGCTTGATTCTGCCTCTCCACCTGATGAAAATAAAGCAAACTAAAAAATAATGGAAAAGTTGTACAAACTCAGTGATAAAACCGGTAACTGAATCTTATGTTCCCAGAATTTGTTCAGTTATAAGTTTACCAGCTGTTACTAAACACTGTTGTGAAATGTCCAGCACTCATCTCCAGCACTGAAGGTTTGGTGCACTCAGGCCCCCCTAGCACTGGGACAGCAGCAGTGGCATTTGGGGCGTGCAGGAGGTCCCACTTCTGATGCTGCAGTGCAGAGGCATCTGACCTTACGAAGCAACCTGGCTTCAGATGAGTCACACTTTGGACCTTATTCTAGATTTTTGCACAGGCTTAGTGGCTAAATAACAACATGTTTTAATGCAAGCAGTTGTCTGCAAATGGTTTTCTGTCTTTGTTTGTTTATTTTTGTTTGTTTCTGTGACCATGTAATATTTTTCTTCAAGAAATTCTCTTTTATCAGTGGTTCTGGATATTACAGGAAAGTCCAGGTGCACGGGAGAGCAGTCATTGATGTGATCTCTGTTCCAAATCTCAGCCTTGCATGAAACAGCCCAACAATTATTAAAGTTTTAAAATTCTATTTCCTTTTTCATAAGAACAGACAGCTCTTTCTTTTTAATAGGATGTGCTTGTGTCCTCCTAAAGCAGAAGATGAATAATTCATGAATGACAGTGTGTCTGAAAGCTTCTTTAATATTTCCAGCTATACTATTGATATTAAAATTTGTGGTACATACAAACCTTGTCTAATTTATGGTATTTGATCGCTAACACCAAGAAATTAGTGCCCAAAACAACCTAAATGTAATGCAAAAACAGTTTCTTTTTTGAGTATTGTGAAAGTTGTGTGAGATTGTTAAGAAGCCAGATGAGTGCAATGCAATTTTCCTCCCCACCATCAAAACTGTTACAGCCCTCATCCTAGACTGTTCTTACTGTTGATAATGCCTTTTTATCTACTTGTCTGGCCTACCTAGTAAGAATGACAGCACTGGTGCCAAGTCAGAATGTAGGTATGGACGGACACATCTCTGGCTAAGGAACTGGAACGAAAATACTGAAACCTCTCTGCTTGTTATGTGTATGTGGTTTTCGTTCCAATACTTAGTTTATTTTTCTTGGCACGTACATATGTGTTCTAATCTTGCTATTATTTTGACCAGTAAATACATAGTTGCATTATGGTCTTAAACTAATCATTGGGCTGCTGTCAGTTAATGCAGCTGAAGGTTGTAGAGGTGTTTTCCATATTTTGTAGTGTTGAAAAGATAGTATAAAACAGGAGGAGAGAAAATATTTTCATCTGTTTCTCAGGGGGTTTTTTTGCAGTCTTCTGTGACATTGCCCACAGAAGTAAGTCTGTGCTTTATGTAGTAATATTGAGGTAGTTGTGTTTACGGCTGGTTATCAACTGCAGTTTAAAATTATAATCTTTTTTTATTTATGCAGAACTGCAGGATGCAGAGCTGCAAGATGCCGAACTGCAAGAAGCTATCAAAAGGAGCCTCGAGGAAATGTGAATGAAGATAACTTCAGTACACTAACACCAGGCCATCAGACCTGCTCACAAAAGTGGAAGCTTGTTTATCTATTTACAAGGGTTCAGAAATGCCACTTTAAAAGTGTCTGTATCTAGAATTGTTAGATTAATAATCTAATGTCCTCTGTCATACTGATGAACAGCTGGAGTTTATTCATATTCATGGCAATGTGTTATGTTTGAAAAAAATAAATTTTTAAGCCTTTTCATATTTGTTCCTAATGGGTGATGACTAAGTGTCTCCAGTTTAGCTGTTTAAGGTGTTGCCTAATTAGTAGGCTGGTCTTACTAGGTATTTTGGGGTTCCTGGTTGTTCAGGGTTTTTGTTTTTTTTTAAATCAGTTCTTGTATTTAATTTTTTTTTTGTCACAAAATGTCATTGTCTTTATTTACTTTTTCATGTGGTCTTTGCAACAGATAAAAATAGTAAACTCCAGTTATCTCAGATTTGCCTGGCTAATCTTGTTATAAAGAGAAGCTTAGATCCCAGGTTTGTTGAACATATGGCCTAACTCTTGCCTGTGGCTGGTCTCACTTCATAGGCCATAATTTTGTCTCTGTCCTGTTTGTTATAATGGCAGAATCAGGACCACAGGCTGTACAGTTAGTTTACCAGCTTTATTTTTATAAACGTGTTTGTTTTTTCAATAGCGGTAGAGTATTTGGATTTGATGGCCTAAAGTTTGACGAATTCATTGCCTCTCCCTTACCTGAGGCAGGAACAACCTTTTAAGGGAACAGAATCTAAATAAACTTCCTAGTTTCTGTTTGGAATACATGTGAGAGGATTTAAACTGTAATATTTCTATATACTATGGTCTTTGCTCTCTTCTGTTTATGAAGAGGTGGCATTGGATAAATGAATGTAAATGTGCTAATTATTTTTGTACTGTCTTTATTTTAAGTGAAATTATTTCTGTGTTTAAAATTATCTATGTCATCTTCTTCAGTTTCGTGTAAAAATACCTATGCAAACTGTCCAGCTTTACCAGCCTGTTACACTTCAGTTAATGATTGCTGTCAATCAGTAAGAAATCTCAATGTAATAAAATGCCAGCTTAATTCTTTTTTATGATTCACTCACCTTGCAAGTTTGCGTCTACCTGCTGTACCCCTAAATACTCACTATGCAAGCAGATACTTTTTGTGAAGAATAAGATGCGGGGAAGGCTGGATTTTTCTCGCTATTCCAAAGAGTCAGCATAACTACACCTGTTCGTCATCATGCTTAGAAAAGCTGGAAGACTGACTCTGGTTTATTTCTAATCACAACTCTGATATAATTGCTATCTCTGAAGCAAGTAGAATTTATGAAGAATGTAGTGAGGTATCTCAGCACTCATTAGCAATCATACAGCTTGAAGAAACTGTTCAAATGCCAGAAAATAGTTTGAACACTTGCGGTGAATTTGAGTGTGACTCCCAAGTGTTACAGGGACCTCTTAGTGCTTTTCCCTTGTGCTGCTGTTCCTACTGCCAGTCTTGGATTAATTGTACTCCTGGTCAAATCTAGGTGTGTGGTTCATACTGCTGCTGAGAAAGCCCTGTTATGGGAGATTTTGAGTTGACTTTAGCTATTGACCCAAGCTAAATCAGTTCCAGAATTTTTCCCACCCAGTACTTCTGTTAAAGGGTGGAATGAAACAGAAAACAATTTTCATCCTCAAAAGCATCTCCATCCAAGTTATAGAAGCTTTTGGGCAGGGTTTTTTTCATGCAGATCCTAAAGTTTCAAATTCCTTTCACATGAAAAGATATTTCAGCTTGAGAAAGTTCTTTCACTCAACAGTGTTTAAAACCTGGGTAGTCTTCTCCAGAGTCTGCTATGTTAGAACTTAATTGTGTGCTTTATTTCTTATAACATTTTACTCTGTCATAAATGTAAAGTTTGCTCGTTCCTGATGGGCCATGACTTAACAGGTTGCATTAAAAAAAAAAAAAAGTCCTGTGTGCACACATATTCTGTATCCCTGAAGCTCCACTTATTAAACACATTGTATTGGCCTTGTCATCTGCTTACCAAAACAAGTAGCAAATCCCAACCGTTGCTGCTTTGGCTTTTATAAAACAACTAAATAGAGTTCTAGTTTCTCTATTACTTTTATGATAAAAGTAGTCTTCAACATTAGCAACCTCTTGAAATTTGGCCTCATTTTGAAGAAAATTTTAGTCTCTTTGAGGTTCTCTCAACTCAGATTTTTCTGTGTGAAATTTTCTGCCATCACAGGCTTGTGATACTTTTGTTTCCAGAAGAGCGGAGAAAATTGGGTTCTTAAAATGCTGCATGTACAGACATGTGGCTTGTTACTCACGAACATCTTGTGGTTGAACACCTTCAGCTGGAAAAGTTGTCTTGTAAATGTGTTCCAGAATTTAATGGTTTTCTCTGGTGAGTCTTGTTTAACTGGCTGAAATTTTTGAGGTTTGTCCTGCATATGCTGAGAAATCGGCCTGTGTTTACAAGCACGACCTGTCTGTTAAAAGGGGCTTGCCCAGTATCCTTTACATTTGTACTAGAAATTATTTGTCGTGCCCTTTTCAAGAGAATTCACTTTTGTGGTGGTGTTTGAGTTCCTCCTTCGTTAGTCTAAAGTAATTCAGTAGTGCTTTTTTGTATTTAATAACGAAAAAGTCTAATTTCCACCTGACTACCCCCAGCTGTTCATTTTAATGCTCTTAATTTCTGTATGGTGCATGTGTTTAGTTTTACGAAACTGAAACCATGACAACTTGAGATTGGTGTAAGGCTCTTAACTCTTTGGTGCTTTGTGTGCCACATTCTTATCAAACAAAGTCCCTTTTTGGTCATATTCAGAGACAAGGTGAGATGCCAAATAAGTCAGTGCAACTGTTGTTAAAGTCACTGGAGCACTGAAGTGTTATATCTGCCTGATTGCTTCTGCTATTTAATAATATTTTTTTAAAAGAGAGAGATTAGCTGACTGTAAGATACTTGTTTTGTATGTATTCTTTGGGTGGTGGGTTAATTTTCTTAGCTCTTCAAGGAGTGCAGAAATGACCACCACTGTTCCTGTAGTGGTCGTGGAATGCAAACCTTTACGAAATCTTTACCAAATATAGTGAAGTTTATAGAGGTATGAAGTTATGCCATCGTCTTTCTTAAAAGGAAAGTGTTCCATCATCTGCTTGCAGTGTCCTGGCTATGTTTACAGTGACTGCTGTAAATTGGAAGGAGGTGAGGAGGATGAATGATGAATTGTTTCAAAATTAATTCAGAAAAATTGGCTGACATTAGCACAAAGATACTTTCTGGCAATTCTTTCCAGCTAAGCAGCTTTATGAAAGTCTGCATTTGCATTTTTCTTTGGTACTTCTAAACCCCCTTCAAGTTTCCTGTAGAAATTCTTAATTCAAGTGGTTTGGCACTCAGTAGTAACAATCTGGGTCAAATATGGCCTGAGATATTCTAAAAGTGGATGTAAACAAGTCAGAAAATTTATGGCAAATGGCAAGTACGCGCCAAGTGTGTACTTGGAACGGCGAAGCTCTGCGTGCGTGGAAATTTAATGTAAAGTTCCCTTTGTAAATCTGTGCAAATTGGCTTTCACTGGCTGCAGTATCCTAATTTCTGGTAGTCCTTCCATTGGGTTTTTTGCTCAGAGCTCCACTGTCAAATCAACCGAGCACCTGCAACTGTACAGAATGCACTCGCTCATTTAATCATCGACTTTGCTCCAGTGAGAATGAACTGCTGCATGCCCCAAAATGGTCATAGCAGCTCTCAGATTGCTCCTGAGACAGAGGCCTTCATTCAGATTTCTGACAGGCCTGGGACCTTGGAGCCTGCCTACACAGTAAAACGACTGCGGCGTGTAGAGGCAAACCCAGGGCTAGTTTTAATTAGCACTGGTAACAACAGCAGTAAAGACACAGCAGCACAGGTTCAGCAGGTGTGAAGTGAGGGGGCAGCCTACTGTGATAGCAGACATGTATTTTGGTTGAAAACGTACCCTGAACAGTCAGGCTGGCCCATCTTTATTGCTATTGTTCAGGTGCTGGGGAGACTGCAGGCTGGTTTTGGTTGGCTGGCCTGAGCCATGGATGCGTCCTTCAGCCACGTCTGGGAACTGTTGTGTTTCCAGAATACCTGCGCACAAAGGAGGTTCTTAACAGAACCACAGAATGGTTTGGGTTGGGAGAGACCTTAAAAATCATCTAGTTCCAACACGCCTGCTGTGGGGAGGGACGCCTCCCACTAGCCCAGGTTGGTCAGAGCCCCATCCAACCTGGCCTTGAACACTTGCAGGGATGGGGCATCCACAGCTTCTCTGGGCAACCTGTTCCAGTGCCTCACCACCCTCACAGAAAATAATTTTTTCCTAGTATCTAACCTAAATTTCCCCTCTTTCAGCTTGAAAATACTAAGTTCCTGTAGGTGAAGGCAGGAAAATAATCCTGCATGGCATTTCTTGGGTGTGGACTTTCTCTTTGATCCTGTTCCATGACAGCTCATGTGTAAGTGTTAGGGTACGTGACAAGGTATATATCAGGGCTTGCAATAAGGCAAAGGTGGAACTAAGCTGCTATTTAGCAGCGTTACAATTGGCAGTGCTTTTGGTGTAGGTCATCTCCCTGCCTCTGGGACTTGTGCAGATACATCCGATGTCTGAGACCTGGGAAAGTTGCTCTTTCTGCTGTCTCAAGGGACTTCGTGCATGGGAATTAGACTTCTGTTCGTTGCTCTGTTTTGCAATCAGCACCCATTTTTTACAGTGCTGTAGTTTAAACAAGAGACAGCCAGTGTTTTCACTGCTGAGATGGGAATTCGGGAACAATGGGGTACACACCCTCTCCTCATGTTCTTGCTGGTGCCCATAGCCAGAGCAGGGCTGTGCAGTCCTTCACCTGACCACAGATGTGGGGACATGGGAGAAGACAGGAACATTAGCACGGCATCACGAGCAGTCCTGATCATGCTTCACCACTGATGGCAAGGAGGAGGGTGAAATATGTGCTTTGTTTCAGGTGTGGGGGCTCTTCCTCCTCCCATTGCCTTGTGGCCCCAAAGGACCCAATTCCTGCCTTTTGTGTCGCCAAAATTCCCCCAATTCAGCTGTGAATCACTTTCCTTCCTGCAGGGATGGACTCCAATCTTTCTAGACCAACCAGTTATTATTTTGGAAAACTGATGCCAACTGTCCTTTTACATACCTTGGCAAAAATAGAGGGGGTGGGGGCAATCTACTCCTCTAGAGAGCAGGAAAAGCAGTTTTCAAGGTCCTTCCAAGACTCGGAAAGGGAAAATATCCATGTTTTCACAGGCAGTAATTTCAAGAGTTGTCCTGGAAGACCATTTTTGCTTTTAAACTTGCATTTTGTTGCCATAGTTTTGCTATTCTCCCTTCTGGTGTAAGTGTCCTTTTGCTGTTAAAGAGGGTAAGTCAAGTGTGATACATTTGGACACTTACAGCTGTTCTGTGCCTGTGATTCAGCTGTTGTAGCTTCTTCCTGTGTGAAATTAAACCCCTGTTTACCTGTGCCAGGAAAAAAATGTTCAGAGCTGTTCAGCTACTTTGATTTCTGCTTTTTAAACCAAATCTAATTGATGCTTAATAAATTGGCATGGGAAGAATAGAAGGATCCCAGGAAATAAATGGTTGCAAACTGTGTGTCATGGCTACAAATGGTTTCTGTTTGGGGTGGGAAATGGTTTTTAATTATCTTCTGTAGAGACTGTAGAGAGATGGATGGAACAATTGTTCAAATGAAGTTATTTCCATGAGCTCACAGGCAATGAGCCTTGCTTATCCAACCACGTAAAACAAAGAAAACTCAGGCAATTAATTTAACGAGAGTACTTGGGACATGATATCATTCTGAATGGACGAGCCTGAGAAAACAGCTATTTTGAATCACAGCAGGATAAGCATACAAAACAGTATCCCTGTGCAACAAAAAACCCTCTTAGCTGGGTGCCAAAAATCGGTCTGTTAGAGCCATGGGGTATTTGCCCAAACCTCGACTTTTGGGATAAGCAAATTCCTTTTTAAATACTCACAGTAGTGGCAAGTAAAGCTTACGTGTGACTTGAATTGCTGGTGCTTGTAAGAAAGAAGGTACCATTTCATAAGTCAAGTTAAATGTGTTCTTGGGACAAGTCATTACTAGATGTAGATCCACTACCTTGGCTACCATGAAATAGATATATCTTTTCTTTCTGGCACAGAAAGAGAACATAAAACACTTTTCTTTCCAGTAAGCCTTTTTGTATAATCTGGACAATAACAGCTGGTGAAACAGCTTCATTTCTGTAAGTAGTAGGGGGCTCTTGCAGTTGGCAGGAGAAAGATGCACAATGAGAAGCAGTATCTAAAGTACCTTTTTTTTTTTTCTTTTTTTTTTAGGAATGCTGTTCAGGTTCTTCTTGCAGTAAGGTCTCTTCTCAAGCTTCTGGATTTTTGAAGCCTCTCTCTATTTTTTCTCCTCCTGTTTCCTGCACTTTCCACTGTTTTCAGTTTTGTAGTTCACCTTTTAATTAGCTTTAAATAAAAATAACAGTTGGGCGGTTGTGAGTTTCTTGTTTTCTTTAATGAAAGAGCAAACCAACGAACCAACCATACAGACCAGTTCTGGAACGCAAATCCTCGTACCAACAGCTCCCATCTCACACAAATATAGATATTGAAAATATTCCTCCCATAGCTTCTGGTTTAACTACAGCCAGAGCTCACGTTGCTTTTGGCTGGTCCAGGTTTTGCTGCTTTTGTCACAAAGGGGAGCGGGGACAGCAGCAGGGCAGCCGGGGGTCTTTCTGTGCCCAAGAAGCTGGCAGAGGAGCAGAGGCAGCACACGGCTGCCGTGTGTCGGGGTGTGCGGTGGCCGGGGCGGGCGCAGGTGCCGCTGCGGTGTCGGTCACAGCGGGGAACGCGCCACTGCTGCGGGCTCGTCCCCACGCGCGGCCCCTCCGTCCCCAGAGCAGCGGCGGGGGGCGTGAGCTCGGCCCCACATCCCTGTGCGCGGAGAGGGAGGCGTGCGAGGGCAGGGACAGGAGGTGCATGGAGCTCCTGGAGCAGGTCCAGCGGAGAGTTACTGACTTAACCAAGGGTCTGGAGAATCTCTTACCAGGAATGTCTGGGAGAGCTGGGCCTCTTCTGTCTCGAGAAGGGGTGACTAAGAGGGGACCTATCAATGTCATTACGTACCTAAAGGATGGGTGTCAAGAAGATGAATCAGCCTCTTGTCCGTGGTGCCAACTAATAGGACAAGAGGCAATGGGCAGAAACTGATGCACAGGAAGTTCCACCTGAATATGAAGAACTTCTTTACCGTGGAGGTGACCGAGCACTGGAACAGATTGCCCAGAGAGGTTGTGGAGTCTCCCTCACTCGAGAGGGGGCAGGGAGGTTGGACCAGATGACCCAGTGTGGTCCCGACCTGGCCCGTCCTGTGGTTGTGCTGCCCCCC
>VZTA01002828.1:43793-68964 GCA_013398855.1 Mohoua ochrocephala
GGGATGGGGGGTGTGAAGCTTCTTGAGGGGACCGAGGGAAAAAAGGGTTCTCCGTCATAGGGGGTAAAGTTTAAGAATGGGAGCTGCTGCTCTAAGGTGAGCTAGCGTGGCCTGGAAACACACGAAAATGGGAATATGTATATGAATGTATGAAAGTAGACGCTTTTCAGAGAAAGCGCGAAGGGCTGCTCCGGATTTGTTACCCTTCAGGGTGTGGGGAGCCTTTAGCAGACAGGGGATGTGCTGCTCTGCGAGCTGTGGCACGGCGGTGCGAGCCCGCGATGCATCGTGCCTGTCATCCCACCCTGTCGCCCCCATCCCGCATCTGCGGGCAGGTGCTTTATAAGATGCAGGAAATCCCAGGATAAAACGTGGTGTCATTCGGGCTCTCGGAGACCCTGGCAAGCCTTTAAGCTGCAGTGCTGAATGCTGGCGTGTGAGACTTCTTGTCTTCCAAACCTCCCTTTGCACTTACTGGTCCAGCTGGGGATGTTCTCGTTACTTGTGTCGGTGCCCACCTCCTCTCTGAGGTGTATTGAATCGTGTATTAAATAATATGAACAGCATTGCATTCTGCAGCAGAGGTGTGTTTTTCCAAAGTTGTTATAAATGCTATGTGAATTTCATCGTTGTGCCAAGACATGTCCTGACTTTTTCTGCTGCTTGACGTTCCCTAAATAATACCATTTGACTTTTTTCCCAGTTTGGCCTCATGAGAGATGATACCTTGCCTTTAATCATCTTCCCTGTCCTCTCAGCTCTGCTAAATTACATAGTGTCCTTACTGAGGTGGATGGATGTGCAGGATGCCACTGATTCACCTCCTCTGGTACTGTTTCAACACACCCTTTCCTTCATTACAGCTGCATATTGATCAGCAGCTTTCATAGAACCACCCAGAATGTTTCTAGGACTTTCTTGTAATTAGAAGAGCTCTGTGGGATGCAGGAGTTTTATTTCCCCTTTCTGCCTGCATTACTTTGCATTATTCAGGAGTGGACTCGATGTGTTGTTATGTTAGCCTTTCACTTAGCTTGATTAAATCTCCTTGAAGTCCTTCGCAGACTTCTCAGAATTTGACTAAACAAAATCACTGTCTGCAAACAAGTCTCACTGCTTACATCCAGGTCTAGGCGCATGATGAATATGTAATCCAAAAATTAGCATCAGAATATGCAAAAATGTGTTTTAAATTTGCTGAGTGACTCTGAGACAAAGCAGACAGTTTGGTTAGCCAGCAATTAAACCCTCAATTAAACTTCCCAGTTTGCTGTGGTTCTTTCAGACAGCCATAATTCTAAATGTGGAATAGTTATGGAAAAAAAAAGTCCAACTAATTTGATAAAAGTCACTCAAGTCTTATGGTTTTTTCCATTCACAACTAATCAACATGCTTCATTTCAAATTTATTTGAATGACAGGAGGAAAAGCTTCCAAATTTTCTCCTTCTCCAGCTGGTTTGGTTTTGCTATAGACCCTCAAGATGCTGCTTGTAAATATAATAAGTGAAAATTTGTCAAACTGAACTACAGCCTTTAATTAAAACCCTCAACAATCCTCAGTTCTCAAGTTGCTTAAGGTCAACTGAACTCTGAAGCAACCCTCATCCCTCTGGAAATCACAGAATCATGGAACGGTTTGGGTTAGGAGGGACATTAAAGATCATCTGGTTCCAACCCTCTGACATGGGCAGGGGCACCTTTCAGTAGACCAGGCAGCTCAGAGCCCCATCCAACCTGGCCTTTAACACCTCCAGGGATGGAGAGTCCACAACTTTTCTGGGCAACCTGTTCCAGTGCCTCACCATCCTCACAGTGAAGAATTTCTTCGTAATACCTAATCTAAATCTACCCTCTCTCAGTTTAAAGCCATGCTAAAATGCTCCAGTTTGAACACCCTTCCTTTTTCCCCTCTCTTTCCACTGAGAGAGCTTATTTTCCAACAGTAATGGGGTATTTTTGTACCTCCCTGACAGGTGTTTGCAGAGGGGCTTTCTTCTGTATGGAAAGTGAGCAGAGAGGAGGAATCAATTTGGCTGCCAAGGAGTGAGTGCCCGAGGCAGAGGTGGCAAGGGGGGCAGGTGGCACGTTTGCCCCTTGTAAGGGCTTGGACCTTCGTGTTGCTGTGACTGCCAAGATATCCAGGGAGCAGCTGGAAGCGAGACCAGAGGCTCTGTTTATGAGTCACTGTGTTCTCTTGGTTGTGTTAAGTGAAAACACAGTTTTAGGTGTGATGATACATGAGATAAGTCAGATTTTTGCTGGGTATTTTTTATCTTCATTTTTTGTACTCTTTATCTTGTTCTTTGGATCAACCATATTCCCCCACCATTCATTTCAGTGTCCACAGGACTGCTCACCTGGGAGTGGACACTCAGCTGAAGCAGCTGAGGATGTCAGGGTGAAACCCCCCGGTTTTGTCTCCCTCCAGTGTGCCCAGCTCCATTTCAGGAAAAAAGCTGCTCCATCCTCAGATCTTTCTTATTTCCTTTGAAAACTTATCTGAACCTCCAGCACGTGGGCTGTAATAGTGGGCTGTTTAAGTCAGTCAGTAGTTTAAAGGACAGAGTTATTGCAGCTGTCCTAAGAAAGCAGGTGTCAAGTTTCTCATCTGGGAACAAAAGCACAGGCTGGTCCACCTGTTTCTCAGGGGAATGCTCTGCTCATGGAAATGGTATGTAGCAAAGTAAGGCATTGCACAGCTAATTGCTCACAAACACGGAAAATCAGAAGTCAGGAATGTCTTTTTCAGTGTTAGGTAACAGATGGAATATTTAGTTGATGTTCAAAGCAACAAATACACTGCAAGTAAAAAATACGATCGGAGGTTTTCAGCTCTTAGAAAAAAGACCATACTGCTGCATCAAAATAATTGATAACTGGGCATAAATATGAGTACTTTGTGTCCTTTTTTCTTTGCCTTTTATTCTTTGGTTTGTCGGGGGGTTTTTTTGAGACTTGGATTGTGTTTCCACCCCTTCCCACATCAGTCACCTCTGTTAGAGGTTTAAATCTTCCAACTTTTTTTTGGGTCCCCCACACAAGGAAAGGAAAGATTTACAGAAACCCGTGAAGTTAAGAAACCATGCATTTTAGGAAAGAAGTTATGAGAACTGACTGCAAGGTGTGATCCTGACACATTATCTTCCTGAGATTGGTGTGACTGGTTTCCATATATCTGTTGGTTTGGGTTTTTCCCACTAGAGCACTGTTCTGAAATTACCCTGTCCCATTGCTGTGTGGCACTCTATATTGCAGTTTAAAAAATGGGATAAATAATTTTGAAGAAGCAATTATTGCAAATAAAATAGTTCTTAAGATTTGGTTATATTACCTTTAGTAAATTAATGCCAATCAAAACTCTAGCTGGTGAACTATGTTGGGGTTTTTTTGCAGTATGCAACATTAATTCTGACAATTTGGCTTTTAGGTCCTACCTCACATACCAAGCCGGCCTTTGGAAGCAGGGATATTTTAGGCATTCTCTTTAGAACTGTACCAGTTCAGGATACATCTCTGCAATGCAGCTTTCCCACATTCTTCTTAGGACCCAGCAAAGCCCGTGGAAATCACGGACTGATCTATCTACTGAAGGCAGAACTTTAGTTTTTAAGTCAGTCCAATGACATACAGAATCTGATTTAAAAACACTATCAAAACTGAAATTCTGCACTTCAAAATTTTAATTTACAACTTTCCAGCGACCACAATGCATTTTTTAAATTGTGAAAATAAGTAGTTTTTTAAAAAGGCATGGCAAGGCATTTTGAAAATATTGCTAGACTTCCTAAATTATAAAGTGCAGACATCTGAAATATGAAATGACTCCACCTGCCTCATTGCTCTTACTAACCAGTCCAAAATAATAATTAAAAGTATTTGCTCTTGGCATGAATTTGCATTGCATTAACTTTTCCCACTCCTCCTCAGAACGAACATTAAAGGCAAGGCCTGAAGCCTGTGCTTTCACTGACTAAATTAGGCTAAATATTTTGTAAAACAGAACCATTTCATGAGCAGGCTGTATGTGAAGAGTGACGATATCCTCAAATGCTCCCGTTCTTCTGCTTTCTTTCACCCTCTTTTCTCTCACTGCTGTTTTCCTGAAGTTCCCAGCCTCCAGCCAGCCTGTGAGGAAGGAGCAGCAGCTCCCTCCCTGTCTCAGGAGATGCGCCCTCATCTGCAGAGGCAGCGATGAGCCGCTGCTGGCAGGGCAGCGCCCAGTAATGCTGAAGAATGCAGAGCACCTAAGAGACTTAACAATGTTTTGGTTTGTTTCCCCTTTTCTGGCCAGGTTTCATAAACAGTTCAGGATAGATGGATGGATTCTCGTGATGCAGCTAGACCTCCCGAGCTGTGCATTGCAAGCATCTCAAACCATCAGCCAGGTTCACATGATACTCTTGCTTTTCTGTGGGGCCTGTGAACGCAGAGTTGATGGTTTTGGTGCAACTCTTGCAGCCAGTTCCAGCTTGGAAAGTTCCCTGCAAGCCCCTGCCCTCAAGTCTCAGAGAAAAGGCAAGGGAGTGGGATATTTCCCTCTTTGGTACTAGGTCTTCAAAGTGTTGCATTAGAGTTCTCCAATGTTCTTTTCCATATTACTCAGCTGAATGCAAAAGCCCCCTCTTTAAAATTGTGGTGGGGAATAAGACACAAATTAAGAAACTGGACTCGGATTTCTCGTGTGGCATTTTCACATTGCCCACGGCGAGCTGGGTCTGTACCTTATGCACGAGGAGGGCAGGCTGTGAGCACAGAACCACACACCTTACCAAGACACAATAGTTACAGGGATGGCAGTTTCTGATGGACTTTCCCCTTGTCCTCACTGCATTACATGTGAGTTTCAGCACAATAACAGGACTGGGGCAGGGATCTGGTTTCAGGAGGGACCGAGCTTCGTGCTTCCTTGCAAGGCCAGAAATAGGAGCTGCTCCCACAGAAGCTTCCTCCCTGTGTGAATCACAGTGAGCATTGTTCCATGGAAAGCACCAGTGACAGAGGGGGCAGGCAGTCCAGCATCTTCTCCCAGTGACCAAGGCACGCCACTTGTGTCAGGGAAACCCTTGCCATGGTAATAAAAATGTGTGAGCTTTGTCCCACTCACAGGGTTTTCTCCTTTGTAAAAGGGGTTGTTTGGCGTGTTTGAGTTTTCTGGAGTGTTTGTTGCTTTGCAGGTGGATTATATGGGTTCTGCTGGTCTGGGGGTGGCACAAGGGAGCCAGGGCCCCTTGGTGCCTCCATCTCTGCAGCTGCCACCTTCACTGCCAAGCTCCCTGATGGGGACTCAGTCCCTTTCTCTGCTAGTTAAGAAGCTGATAATAATTGCCAGTTGGCTACAGGACTTCTGCTATAGGGCTGTAGTACCGTCAGGCTCTGCATATCCAAATTAACCACAGAGTAGGACAGAACAGCACTGTCAGTAAAAGAAAAGATTTAAGTCTGATTGAATTACTGTTGTTTTGGTGTGCCCCTCCATTTGTTTGTTTTTTATTGAGTCTTGAAAAGTGAAGTTAAGACAGAGGAGAAGGTCATGAAATCAGAGAGTCTGTCTCATGGATAACTAAGAACTGACTGTACTTACTCTAAGCTGAAGTTTAAAACAACAGTTCTTGGCAGCTATATAGGTGAACAGCTATTTTATTATTTAAACATTTTGTTTGGTTCAACCATGTACAGGGTAGAGGCTTTCCGTGATGCAGCATCTGCTATGGAACAAGAGAAAGAAATTCTGCTTGAAATGATCCACAACATACAGAACAGCCAGGATATGAGGCACATCAGCGAAGGTGAGAAGCTGCTTTGCTGTACCCTCCAACTGACCCAAAGTCAAATCAGCCCATCTCTCAGGGAGCAGCTCTGTGTGAGCAGCTCTCTTTGCTGCTGGTAAAGGTGCAGCACTGGACCTAGCTGAGGTTGCTGAAGTGTCACTCATTATCCTGAGATCCCCTCTTCTTGACTGTAAATTCATGTTGTTCAGGTAGATGGACTACCATGAATGTCACTACTGTGTATGTGAAAGCCCATACTCAGTTCACTGATACATTTTCAAAATCAAGATTAACATAGCTCTGCTGAGGGAGAGACACTAATGATGATGATGATTTAATATAGTTGAAAATCATTTTGACTACTGGATAGGCATGAGTGTTACAAAGCGTGCAGCCTGCAAGAACCTGATGATTAAGAGCATTGGCGTAGTTGTGTGATTCATGGCTTTAAATGTATTCCCTAAACCTGATTATTAGGTGCATTAAATTGCTGGTTTATTGGCTCTTCAAGAGCCTACATATCAAGTATGTTGTATCCATATTTTTGAAAAGCAGTTGTACTTTCAGGAAATAGAAAACCAGTTTTTCATGGTCTCTTATTATATCTAGTTTTCTCTTTATGGCCTTCTGGGGTATTATCTAAATCTCTCCCTCAGAATGGCACGGAAGTCCTTAATGAGCCAGTTCTCTAACTGAATGTTTCCTGATAATATTGTATGTTTTGCTTTAAAGTGACACAGCAAGCATTGTGTCAGCAGTAGAAAAACAGTGCTTACAATTTTAGTAGCGTTCAATGCCTCATTTCAAATCAGACACTGGCTTCCATGAAATGAGTATGACTTGGGCAAATGGAGAAAGCTCATTTCTGGCTTCTGGAAATCTTGCTGATTGTCACTTACTTTAAAAAAGTTGTTTATTGCTAAGTTATAGCAGTTTGAGTGTCTGGATGATGCTATTTGCACAGTCAAGTATTTGCCCGTAACCAAGGACATTTTCTCATTTTTGATTGAGGTGAGAGAGAAGAACTGAATTTGACTGCTAATCGCCTGATGGGCCGAACCCTCACTGTGGAGGTTTCCGTAGAAACCATCCGCAACGCGCAGCAGCAGGAATCCCTCCTGCACGCCACCAAAATGATTGATGAGATCGTCAATAAACTCCTCGATGATTTGGAAGATGCCAAAATGCGCCTAATGTCCCTTTACGGCGCGTGCACGTCCGACGTGCCAGCAGGACCCATCGATCAGAAATTTCAGTCCGTGGTCATCGGATGTGCCATTGAGGATCAGAAAAAAATCAAAAGGCGCCTAGAGACTCTGCTCAGAAACTTGGAAAATTCCGAAAAGTCCATCACATTGTTGGAGCATCAGAAATCGTCTGTTCGGCAGTCTTGCAACAGCAAACAGGATTAACGTATCCTCCTGGCTACTTCTGGCAAAGCGCAGGATGAGCAAGTGCCCATAAAAAGCACACAGAAGCCAAGAAAAAAATTCTCTGTATGAGCACACACGTATATACACATCCACACGCACCAAGGTGTCTTGGATCGCGAGGTGCAAGCATTTAATGGGTTTTGGTCGCATTGGCATTTTCTTTTGGCAATAAGGAATGCTATCAGTTCTTTTGTAGAGTCGATACTGCTCTATTGCAAATTGTAATTGTGCTTCTGCTGAACTGACAGAAACTGAAAATCTAGCCTTTCCTCCATTCTCCTGGTTTATTTTTTAAACTAAAGTTGTTTTGTCCTATCATGAGATTTCAGCTTTTCTCTGCTGTATACGTAGTGTGTGAACCAGACTTTTGGGGACAAAAGACGAATCATGGCAATAAATCAAAACAATTAATAAACTGTTTATGGTATTTTCATAAACAACACAGTGTCCTACTCATTACCATTCATAATTTTGCACGTTTTGAATATTTTGAATAAACTGATCACAATACTTTTCTAGAGACAGACAGCTGCCTCCAGTTTGTAAGTGAGGAAGTGAAAAGCAACACATGCATCCAGGGATCACAAGCCATGCTAGAAATGAGCCGATTCTCGCAGTGCCCCTTCCATGCCTGGTGAACCATCCTGCTCCCACAAGTTTCTTGTAGCTTTAAGGTTGCTGTATGTTTCTTTTATAAAACAGAAAGGGGAATTGTATCTTCTCAGGTACTACTCCACTTTTGCATCATCTATAAGCCACAGATCAAAACGTTTGACTTCTCACCTGGCAAACACTGTATTTTGTGTCTTGTGTAGGATGGTACTTGTACACCCAGCATTACTCTCCTCTTTGTGTGAGTGGTTTTTGGTTTGTTTTTTATCTTCCACCCTCTCACTCACAGTAACTGCTATTCATCATCACCGAGCTCTGTGGCTGTGGGTCAAAAGTTGCAGATTTTAGGGTGTGCCTGTAATTTTGTAACCCCCTGCAGCCAGACTTGCAGTACTTCACCCAAGGGTGGCAGTGCCCTGAGGGGAGCAGGGAGCTCTGTGGCTCAGCCACCAGCCTGCTGAACTTGGCTCAGGTTAAAGCCCATCTGGAGGGAGCCAGAAGGGTCTGAGTGATGCCACCAACCACAGCTGCCCCGATGGCAGTGCCCGGGGTGTTACGGCTGGAGTGTCACACCTGGATGCTCTGAGGGCACCAGCCCACGGTGAGAGCGCTGCACATCAGGCTCCTGCACAACCAGTACTCGGGAGCCCCGTGGCTTTAAACACCGTGGATGGGCTCAGGTGCTCCGCTGGGAAACTCAGAGCTGCACTTCTTCGAAACCTCAGCTGCTGTGAGGTCACTGTTACTGCATTTAATTTGCAGAAATAGCACTTCAGGTGGCTGCTTTGAAAGCAGTCCAAGTTTCAGCTTTGAGATTGTGAAAAGTTTCTAAGAGTTGGTGACATTAATTCTGTAATTCCACTTTAAAAAATCTTCCAGCTATTCAACAGTATTCAAACCCTTTACAGTAATACGTGGCCTGGGTTGTTTTCAGAACTCATGCTGTGCAACACTTAAGTTGAACACAGCTTCTTGTTGCTTAGAATATTCCTTCAATGTTTGGGTTTTTAAGGCCATTATAAGGTTATTCAGGCAAAAAGTTCAAGGTTTTTTGTTTTCTTTCTTAGATCCTCTTCATTGTACTGATACCTAAAGGAAATTTTACTTTTTACAGCACTTGTAATATCACGGAATTGCAGAAGAGGTGGGTTAGAAGGGACCTATGAAGGTCATCTAGTCCAGTGCCTCTGTAATGAGCCTAAAACATTGCCAATTAATTCTTATCAGAGTGTTAAGCAAGCACATTGATTTTCTGTGTTCAAAACTGCATGCAAGAGGAAGCAGGAGTATGTTACTTCCAATACTCTTCAGATACCTGGGTAAGGAGGCAGACACAGATGCTGGCTTGTGTTTTACTAAAAAAGAAAAAATACCAAAACAATGCAAATCCCCCAACCAACAATCACCAGTGACTATTTACCAGTTTCTTTTCAGAAAATGCACCAGGCATCTTTGATATATTAATAACACTTTAATGCCACTTCCAATGTCTACAACCTCTGACTTAAACCTTGTATTGGCCAGACCAATCCTGAAAAGCAAAGTGACCAGAAAGAGCAGAAAAGAATCCCTATTTTGTATTTCAACCACATGGTAAAGAAATCAGAGGCGAGAGCTCAGAAACACCATTTCTATTAGACTGGGGTGGCCCACACTTGTTCCTCTGAGGATGCCTCATGTGCTGCCTTGGATCCCAGCTGTTGGCAACACACACACAAGAATCAAGCACACATTTCTCAATCAGATTGAGGTTGCACAGCTGGTAGTTATAGCAATTTTTGAAATTTAATATACTGACAATTTAATATAACCACAAAAGTAGTGACTTATATCAGACCCAACAGTAAGCAAACAAACATGTTTTAAGTTGCATGATGCAACTAGTGTCATTTACAAGAGAACAGCAGAATTAACTTGTAGGGATTTTAGAGAACAGCATACACAAGATACTCAGTTTTAAACACTGATTTTTCTGCTTGAGGATTAATGGAATGTTGACTTTTTTTCTACAAATCTGTTACATTTACTTTAGATCATGACGGTGATAAAACCAGTTACATACATTTCCTCTTTTAGCCAGTTACATTTAAGCCATTAGTAACAATGTATCTTAATCCTCATAATGAGAGTGGTGTTTCTCCTGGTCCAGAGTAATTTTAATTTTTATCAACTTTAGTGAGTTTGGCAGAACTGACAAACTATTTACCAGTATTACCCTCCTACTAGAAACCTGAGAATGAGCCTACTTCAGTACTAGCACTCACCTGGCTTTGAGATGACTCATATAGAACACTTCAATATGGAACATTAGCAAGTTTCTCATATTCCATTACAGCACCTTTCATCTTAAATCTAAACATTGCTGTGTTCTTCATTCTATCATTTTGATTACCTACTTTGATGCCAGATTGAACAGAGAATCATTTTCTTCTCTCAATACTATTTGTGCATTAGAAAGAAGATCTTTTGCTTCCTACAAAAAGATGGCAATGTCGTTTTGATGAATTCAAGCCTGGTGGACCAGCCGCGCTCTCTAATTTTGGTACAATTAGTGTTCAGGTACTGCAACGTCAACCAAAGGTCTGTGACTACACTTAGAAAAGCAGCAGGGGCTCAGGTACTGTCACTGGAATGGGAGCAGCATGTGTGTTGGCTTGCTGCATGATGGACTCCCACAGAGGAGAAGGGCAGATCATCGGCCCTGCTAACACCTGGCAGCTCCCAGCCCGAAGGGTGCATGAACAGGTTCAAGTGCAGGCTTGCTGAGTCCTGTGCCTGTACCCCGCACAGCCCCCCCAGAGTGCTGCGTGTTCAGCTGCTCAATGCTCTTTAGATTAACCCACCTCTACAGAAGTGATGCGAAGGAAAACTTCATGTCAGATGTGCTGCAGCCCAATGATGAAAAAAATAAAATATTTTACTGAAGCATAAAAAAATTAAACAGGAAATCAGACTGACAGTGTGGTAATTCAGGCATTTTGACTACAAAAGTGTTGCCTCGAGAAACACTGAAAAGAAGAAAGCTTAAAAATTGCCTTAAGTGGAATACTTAATTTTTGTTTTTAAATTAACCACACACACACAAGCACAAAAATTAGTGTGATCAGTCATACAACTTTGAGATTTGCTATTTCCAGTTGGAAATACATCCCTAGCATTACTGTTTGGCATCTAACGATGCCCCACGTACTGGGAGAACACCCATTCACTGAATGGATACAACACAGAAGTGACAAAGCTGTAGTGTCATACTCTTTAGTGAAGCCCTATTTCACTAAGGCATTAACTGAAGTTTCCTGCTAGTGGTAGCTTTATCAGCCAAGGGCAAAGAATTGTGACAAGGTTCAGATAATACAGCCAATGAGCTATTCAAGAGATAGAAAAAGAATATACAGGAGGGCAATGAATTTTGTATCTTGTGGCATGAGCATCTCTTGCTCTTAATCCAGGGTACCACGGGCATAACAGAGCTACATCCTCACCCACCATGAAGTCACAGGGATGCAAAGAGAAGAACATTTTTATTACCAGCTCTATGCCTGTAGGTTTTGCTAGCTAAAACATACGATGTTTTAATGAGAATACCTTGAATGGAGAATGAAGTAATGTTTGTAGTAAAAATTATTCATGAGGGACAACACAAGTGCTAAAACATTCAGGCACGTCTCTTCTTCCAAAATGCAAAAGTTAGTGCCACGGAAGAGTGATGTGAATACCTAAGGGATCCTGCCATATGCAAGTATTCTGGTTTACATCTACGCACTAACCCCAGCAGAATAAAGAATCAAAATTTTCAAGCAGCGTACATGCAGGGCACTTCCCAGAAAAATGCTAATTTGGGCCGTTTCCATCTCAGTCATATTGGAGAACAAGCACTGCAAGGTCACAACATAAAAAAGAGCCACTTTAGATTTAGGATGGGAGTAGAATGAAAACTCACTGTTACTCAATGCTGCAAATAACTATTCCTACATTAAAGTATAAGCACTACATTTCAACATATCTTAAATTTATCAAGTCTGTCAAGCTTCACCTAGGAAAATTTCTGCTGAGCCCTTAAAAACAGTGGTTTATAGTGACATACCTTAAACACAAATGGCCTATATTAATTGTACAGTGTGTTACAGTATAACGCGTAACAGTACAAATTGTCATTATACCTAATAAATACTTACTTTTCAGTACACTGTACAGAGTCAAACAAGGCAAAAAAAGATGTTTCAGACACTTCGTGGTTTTGTTTCTTTTTCAAGAAAAATGAATAAAAACCTATGAAACTTGCAGACAGACAATGAAATGTAAAAGTTTCCATATTAAAAATAGCTGTCAAAATCCTTCACGCATACACTCTACCCTAAGTTGTGAGGTGGCCCCAGGATGTTCCATCATCTTATCCCAAGTACCTTACTTCTTAAACTGCTAAGACATACAGGACTTGACTCCATTTATATATATACAGTGATTAAATGCACTTGTTAAAACATAGAGGCCTTTACCTAAGAGAAAACACAGGAAACAGTACGGTGAAGAACACACGGTTTTGCTGCAATAGCAAAAGGGATGGAGTGCCCTGAAGGCCGCCTTCGTGCCAGCAACAGGAGATCTCTTAACAGCTTGTCAGAGAAACAACGGTACTCGGTAGGAAGTCTAATACAGTAAACATAAAATACAGAGTTCAGAGATCTTTAGTGTTTGTGCATAACTTGCCACCCACTTCTCTCCCTGCAGACAGTGGGAATAAGAATACATTTCAGTTTTCATACTCATTGACTTAGAAACAAAGTCAGTCAAGCTTCCTACATGAATTCACATAGTGAAAAGTCCTTCCTTCAAAAATATACAGGATCACTCAACCAATTTTCATTCTCATACACCATTTAAAAAACTATTAAAACTCTGATTTTTTTAAAGCAGCATATTTTGCATTTGTCACTGGCAGACTTGTAGAAATCTTAGAAAGTTAAAATTATATCATACCATACAAAAACATGTAAACAAAATGGATAGTTTTTAAAAGGCATGCATGCTCTTGAAGAGGATTAGAAAGTGTTTATTAAAAACACTAAATAAAAGGTATCTTGCTTAGCATTTTTAAAAGCACCTTAGTGATTTAGGAGCCTTAGCCCAAATAACTTTGAAGTTAGATTTGGGCTCCTAAACATCTGAATCAATTCTGTAAAATTACTGAAGCACTTTGAAAATTTTTTGCCATGTCTCTGATCTTGCAGAATTAGATTTCCTTAACCAGCAGCTAAGTTTGAATCTGAGACAACATTCAATAATGTCTCCCTAATATAATCAGCTGCAATTTTTTGGACCCCTGTAACTAAGTTTATGGTATCTAGGAAAAAATTTCAAATAAGATAAATACTTTGTAACACCACTTTGAGAGTTCCTCTTTCATAGACAACACAGGATACAACAATAAAATTCGAACAGGACTATGATTATAAGTTCCTTCTGAAGAGCTATTAGTGTTATTTGTTCAACCTGTTAAGACTGAGAAAAACAAACTTACAAAACATCTGTAGCATAGCATTAGGTAAAAAGGAGCGTTTTTGGCACCATACATTTTTAAATCTAAGCTTTTAGGCCCAAAGTATAGCAAGTTAAACACACACAGTGGCAGCTTGGAAAGCCTCATCTGAAATGCAACATTTTTAAAGGACAACTGGAAGATGCTATTTGATGATCATTAGCTGATCTCCAAGTAAGGTACACATTGGAACCAAACCTAGATATTCATCCCAAATGTTTACATATATACCTTAGCACACATATATATAACGCAGGGATCTTGCACCCACAGGACTGCCAGAATCCATACTACTATGGTCAGGCATAAAATGAAGTAGTGTCTTTTTTGCTCTTCATTTATCTTGGCAGAGTCCTGACTAACCAATTCTAATATTGTCTTTGCAATTTATTTGCAAGGTTGCTACATTACCTTGGGCCATAGAGTTACAGTCCGTACCTATACGTGTATTATCCTTACATTAAATGTGCTTTGCAATTCAGCAATACCTAGTTCATAGCTCTGTAAGTAATTCCTGGAAAAAGGAAAAGCTCGCCTAATTTGTACAAAGTGCACGAGGCAGCCACGGTTCTGTGTGTCGCCACCAGGTGTCTCACGCCACACAACAAACCCACGGCATCAGCAAGTTCATCTAAATCCACCCTCTGTCAAGGAGGCACAAGATTTGCTAAAGCACCGGTAAAAATACCTCTAACAGCTGGCTTTATTCTGTATTCAATTGCACAACTTCATCCAATTCTCTGAGTTGCTTAACTTCCTCCAAAAGTGGTCTAAGGTATACTGCAGTTGCTAAAAGGACTTCTGTTTTTCTTGGTCCTCTGTTTGTTGGGTTTAAGGTTGATGACATCTCCGCCATTAAGAGTGCTAGAATTTTGGTTGGAGTGACTTCCACCAGCAGTATTAAAAACACCTACAGAATTTAGACAAGAGAAGTATTTGTTTACTGCTTGCAGCGTAATACATTGACACATTAAACGCAACACTTGCTAAGGCACAGCAGAGCACCTCAAATGCATACTCCAGTTTTTAAAAGCTTTATCTATTTTTGGGTCAATTTTGCAGCTAAATTGGAAGCAGAGGCAGTTGCAATTACTAGCCAGGCAGTATCTAAAGCTGCTATGCACCTGTGTAATTGAAGGGCAGCACATGCACTCATCTGTGTATGTGTATGTTACTAACTGCCCAAAGTTGTGGTTAGTTGAGTAATGTAACAGAAGAAAAACACGATGCTTTTAAATTCAGAAACTTTGCTGATAATAAAGGTAAGTAAAAGGCCTGAGTAAAAAGGGAGTGCTTTAAGGAAAATAAATTAACTGACTCAGAAATGCTTTAAAGAAGGACTACAGAAGTTCAGTGTTTCCTTATAGAAGGCAACTTACAAACACCTTCCGATTACAAGCCAGATTCTTTCCCCATGAGTCTTGTAAGTCCACACCGAGATGAGCAATGCTAATGCTAATTACATTTAAAAAACCCAACAGGCATCCTTCTCAAATCTTTGCACAATCCTGTTTAAATTAATTTAGTAAAAGGCCACTTGCCAAACATCAGCTAGAAACTTTTGTACATCAGTTTGACCATCTCGTGACTTCAAAGAGTCACAAAATTATTTTACAGAGGGAGATGATATCCTATGATAGGAAGGTAATAATTAGACCCTGATTCACCTTGTATTAATTCCGTAAGAAAATAGATGAGACTATAAGCTTTGATGGCACAAAATACTGTTTCTGGGGGTTTTTTTGTTATAGTATACATACCAATCTTGTTACTGCTTGTATGTACTAGTTCTGAGTCTTCAGCTGTTTGTTGCTTGAGCTTTTGAAGATATTTATCAGCCAAATACTTAAAAACTGGAGAGTCAAAAAGAAAAAAGGTACATCACAGAATGCTTAAAAATCATCATCACGTCATTGTATCAAAACTCCAGGTCACTCCAGTGTCTGCCCAGCTCTTACAGTTTGCAGCACTGAAGTCTTGCACAGAAACATCTCAATATTCTTATAAAAAAACTGGCACATACATACTGCCAAATGTTTCAATTCATGCAACTTAGAATTTTTTACAGTTATGTAGAATTAATTTTTTTTTTGCAAGAAGCCTTAGAATAATAGTAGTCATGTAAAGTAAGTCTTAATAAAACTTGGTGACTTTTTTCTAATTAATTAATGCTACCCTCATTTCTATTGGCGTATAAAAAGCTGACCTAGGAATCTGAAAAAATACACAACTAAAGCAGAATTTTCAGAACCTAGATGGGTTATGATTATTTACATTTGTAATTCAACTCATTTAAAGATGATACAGAAGAGTTTTACATTTTCTCTTGCAGATTTTTCCCATGGTGAATGATGTTAATAGAGAAGAAACAATGAGATTACTATTAATCTTGGCAAATTAAACAAGAGTATATCATTAGGAAGTACATATTATTCAAACCCAGCCAACGAAAGACAGAGACCCGAAATTTTAACACTGCTCTTATGGAATTAAGTATGTACATTAAAAAGTGGTACTTAGAAACTAATCAAATATCACCAGTAGACAAAACACTGCAAGAGATGCAATCTTTTAATGTACTTTATTTAAATATAACTAAAATATAAAGTAATTGCTTCCATCAATTACTTATTAACTATTAACAATCTGTTCAACAACTTGTATGTTGCAATAATTGAGCTCCTACATACATTTTTTTAAAAGCTCGTGCTTACTGACATTAGGACTAAGGAGCCTTAACACATTGGCACTTGTAAACACTGCAGCTGTGAGTGTTTGTGGAAGGAAAAGACGAGCACAAAGAAATGGGCCTAACCCACCCATATCAGGTAATTTTAGGCATGTTTAAGGCGTGCTGTTAAAGAACATAAAAGGGATCGCCACCAGCGTGCAATGAAGTGCAAGCACCAGCCGGCCCTAGCCCGGGGGGATGCTCGGTGCTCCGGAGCAGCGGCAGGACACGCCCCCCCCGCGGCACCTCCTACCTTCGCTCACGTTCAGGTCCTCCTTCACAGACGCTCGGTAGAACCTCACTTTCAGCTTTTTGGCCAGCGCTTCCGCCTCCTCACTGCACAGCACAAGACGACTTTGTAAGTCCACATGTGGTTCATTTGTCAGCATTTATTCTTATAAACAAAATGCTTCGTGGTAAGTTAAACGTGGCAAAGTGGGTTGAAAAATTCAAGACAGTCAAAAAATACCTAATCCTTTACTTCTTTACATTATCTCCACTATAAAAAGAAGGTATTTTTCATGCAGTTTCTCTACGACTCAAAGGAATTCTTTTCAGTATTTACTGACTTCATTAAATAAAACTTCCCAAGGGTTTGAAGAAGGGTGTTGGTGAAACCAAAAGGAAGGAGAGGCTGTAATTAAGAGCACTATCACTGCAAAGTCTAAACAACAGCGAAAAAGTAATCCTTAAGTATATCTTAATGAAGCAGTATGCTATGCAATCAGACGAGTGCACAGATGAAATCAAGAATTACTTTTTTTCTGTGAAGTGAAAAAGAACTTATGTTAAAATTTAAGAAACTTATGAATACTTCCCTAAGGAAAATCACATTATCAGAAAGATTATACTACTGAGGCAGACACCTTATTCTGAGAGCCAAACCTAAGTGACATACCATGAATAAAGGAGGAGTTCAAATGCAATTTTGCTTTTCCTTTGAAAAATCCTCAGAATTCTTTGCAGAAGAAGTAGAAGCTGATTTATGCCATCAATGATAGCAAACAGACAACAAAGAAAGCCAGTGCAGGAAACAACAGAAAAGAAGAAATAATTTAAATCTCTCAGGAAGATGATAGAAATTAAAGAAGTGGAGAATGATCAATTGATCATGCACTATTTTCTACATGATATGCTGTGGTAAATAAAAGTTAGCATTTGTTAAGCTGATTTTATGACAAGAATGAAACTGGTCACATATACAAGGGCAGAATGAACTGACAATAAAATCTGTAAAGAAAAATACAGCAAGGAAGATTCAGCACCATACAGTTTGAGAGTATTACCACATATATGTTTCTATAGAGTTATAATGTTTTGATAAAAATGAATAATAAAAAACAAAAAAAGCAAAGAATATTAGCAAGCATTCACTACCCAGACAGACAATGTGCCTTCAGTGGTCCACAGCACAGTTTAAAAGTAACTCAATTTTACCAGGAGAGAAAATTTATAGTTTTAGGTTTTCTGATTTAAAAAAAAAAAAAAAAAAAAGGTGACGAATCATATTATGCCAGAACCAAACTTTTCATGTCATTCCTCTACTACTTTTGGCTTCAGGATGCAGCATGAAACAAACAGAAAGCTCCTAGCTTTGCAAGCACATCTGCCCAAGTATCTACACTCATGCAGCAACACCTGCCCCATGTGCTCCTAGGCACGTCTGGGTGCAGGGCACAGGTGGGACAACCCAGATACTCCAAGTCTCCACCAGAAACTCCCACAAACTTCTTCTTTTAAAACTTGTGTATACAGGCGGCACGTATTGATCTTTAAAAATAGTACAATAAAACTCCTACTTCTTTATGCAAGAGTCATCAAGAAGATCAATCTTATTCTGCACAAGAACTGTGGGAATGTCTCCAACTTCGGTCACAACTTTCTCCTTCCACGTAGGGATTGCTTTGAAGGACTCTCTGTCAGTTGTAGAAAACACAAGAACACAAGCCTGGGCGCCTAGAAATATACAAATAAATTACAAATACATGCAAATTAGCTAATAAACAATAGAAAAAATAAATTTTAATGTATTTAAAATATGAGGGATTTTTCAAGTTTCTCCTATAAACATGCACTTTTACCACCAGCTTGTGTCAAACCACTGGTCATAGATTTCCCAAATGAAAATACATTGCCATATTATTTTGATCATTACAGCCATCTTCATGATGACTATGGGTCTGTTACCTTTAAAGCTAATTCCACCATATTGAATGTATGCAGGGGAAAGGAACAGGACGAGATCTGGAAAGGCTGGAAGAAGGGAAGGGGAGGTTCGTTTATTGCTGTTTTCCAGACAGACTAATGGAGGCCAGAAGGCAAATTTTTTCCTGTATGCAGCATCTGTAAGGCACATTTCACTTTATTCTTTGTGGTACAGTAATCTGAATTTTGAACACCAGAAAACTTCCAAGAAGTTTGCAGATGAAATTGTGATTTTTTCAAGTAAATTGTTAGTAGCTCTTTGTGGAAAATAAGTGTATTTCTAATTAATACTCATTCTATCAGAGCACTATGACAGATTATACAAAACCTTTTGTTATGGTTTTCTAAATAAAGAATAATTAAACTCCATGGATACTGAGAAGGTATTTCCACAGCTGAAATATAAATGTGTGGTCTTTTGTTATTCTCCAGAAACTACTTTTCTTTACACATAAACACATGTAGAAATGCTTTGTTATTTATAGGTCTTCAATATACTTGTTATTTAGTAACAGAGTGTAAAACAAATAGATAGTGTTTTTGAGACTATAACATAATCTTGTGGTGAACATCTCAAATTAACATCATATAGCATGAAAAATTTTTGATCAGCATATGAATTTTATCTCTGAGTTTCACCAAGTATCCCCGATTCCTGTATTCTGTTTATCTTTGTATTTCTTTGACACAAAGCACACAAGTTCTCCTACTAAGTTTGCTTTTATTTAGCTTTTTAAAAGCCAAGTTCTCAGTCTATCTTGAGAAAGATCTCCTACGCTCTTTAACATTCTTCCACGTGCACATTAAGACTCTTCTGCTATGGTTTTATAAAGAACAGTAAGAACTGTCCTAAGAACTTCAACTGAAGCTCTACCAGTAAAAAAGTAGCAATGCAGCCTTCCATAATTTTCCCTGTTATCTGTGTTGCAAAACTCTGTTCTGTTTTCCATACTGTCCACACCATACTCTAAAGTATGCAATTATTCCGATGCAATTCCTGTGACACAGGCGTAAAATTCATTATTCTTTCCAAAGCAGGTTAGTTTGCATGTGCCTGTTGTCTCACAAAGTAGCTTAATGGAGATGAGAGCGTTTATTAAAATACTCCCACTATCTGTAAAAACATCACTTTGTTCAGTTTTAAGACCAAGAAATCCTTTGTGAAGTTTCCAAAGAAAGACGCTTTCACTTCAACTTCCTCCTTCCACCCATTCCTTCTGAATGCTACCATAGGTAATAATAAGTTTAGAGGGAAAAGCCCTAGCACGTGGTAGGTAAAGAGAAGGTAGAATACGACATCAGACCTTATTCAATTTACACATAGAACAGGTAGAATGCAGTGGCCAAGGACAGTAAAAATACCTCAGCTTGACCATATTTGCTTTGAAAGAGAATTATATGACAGGCTTTAATAAAGAATCAAAGTGAAATACTTTTGAACACCTTCAAGATTTTTACAACAAACAACAGTAAAACAAAGTGTCATTAACAATGACAAATTCTATACACTTATGTCATTGTGTACTTTCAAACATTTGCCAAAGTTTTTGATCACTGGATTATAAGTATCAGACCTAACTAACCCAGTAACTCTGTAAGATGCTTATTTAAGAAGAGAAGAACAAAAGTAGTTGTCTTCTCATGTACAATGCAAAACAGTATCAAATGTGATCTTTCTGGAGTATGCTTCAGCATGGTGCAGAAGCTAGTATGGCAAAAGAGTTCAACAGAAGATACTGCAGGGCAGAGATTTCAATAGGCAAATTCTTTTCATCTTCAAGAAATCTGCTAAATACTCAGTGTTTTTACTGAAAGCATAAACAATTTAAGAAATTATAATGTCCATATAAGAGCTCCAAGGAGGAAAAAAGAAGACAAACCCTAGAATTTAGCCATGTGAACACCTATTTTTATGCAGGCACTGACAGTGTTCAAGAGTCAGGAACATTACTATCTCAGTCACCCACTGCTCATGGAGTCATACACCACCTCTTTCATACAATGGACTATGTACAACAGGCACCAGCAGCAAAGGCTCAGGATAGCGTCAAACAGGACCATAACAGCTCAGGATGTTCTCAATGAATATTTTAAATTAAAGTTCTTTTGTAAGAAGCTGTTCCATAAAGCTACTTTGAGGTACTGAAGAAAATTACACTGTGTGTAATTACTGCGCTGAAAATCCCTCTATATTTTAAAATGTTCCAACTGCCTGCAGAATCACTGACATAATATTTATACCTCAAGCAATTCAGAAAAAAAATTAGAGACTAGTGCTACTTAATTCAAGTAAAGCATGAGCTTGTCAGCTGAATCAGTCTCAAAGATCCTCGGCAGACTATCCTGTCCCCATAGACTCCATAACCACCTTCTTTTTCTTTCATAATGGTACAAAGCCTCTGTAACAGAAAAAGTGTAAGGAAGTTCCTAGCCATGAGGGGACTCTCACGAGGTTTTATACCTGACCCTACTCATTTCACTCAGTTCTTTACCTCAGCTTTTCCAGGCTATGACAGAGAACACATATTCCCTATAAAACTCATGGTGACTTGTTCAATCTCACACTGAGATCAAAATCCAGTATTATCACCCAGAAATTCTTGTTTACTGCTGATGTTCTAACTTCTGTGGATCCTGGCTGTCTTTAACAGGCTCAGCAGGATTTAATGCCTCCTTAACAGTATCTAAAAGAACTGGACCAGGACAGTATTGCAGGCCTTCCATTATCACAGTTGCTATAGACAAAAGGGATTAATAAATGCAAACTGAAGCAATGCTATGAAGGCTTGATTATGAAGAACGAACTATTGTGCAACAAAACAAGGATCCTGAGGATTTGACTAATCAGAAACTGAGTAACACACTAATGAGCAAGATGCCTGTTTTCCATCAAAAACGGAAAAAGGATCTTCAAGATACTAGTGGTAGCAGAAGGAAGAGGATACATGCATGAAGAAGTGATCAAATACTGCCTTGAGAAACATTTGACTTCGATCACATAGAAACTGATGAGAAGATGCATGATACAATACAAAAAAGAAATTAAGTATATACAGTGCTTCCTTCAACCCTGAATTAGGCTGCTGGACTCCTTGCACTGTGTGATCATGGGCATGCAACTACACTGGCTGCCCACATTTGCCTGCACATAGAAAACCACACCACAAATCCACTGTCAGCTCCAATTCTGTTTCTCTGCAAGGCTGAATGAATTTGGTCCCTGGACAAGAAACACTCAGAGACAGGCTCTGAAGCATTCATGTCTGACCACAGATGAGCAGCTGATCACTGAAGAACGGACAATACACAATGTCCCAGGGGAGTACATAAGCCCTGGTGCAATGACAGTGGGACAGTGACCTGTGGGAGAAGCAAACCTTAAATTAACAGCCAGCCTCTATCTGACCTATCTTAGAGGTGTCCTCCCCTTACCAGCAATAATTAACAATAAAATCCTCGCATTTCCACAGTAAGCTTGACTTTTTGCTTCTATAATAGTGTGATTGCTGAAGCTAGACCAAAATTGCATTCCAGGCTCTTCCAATTTCCCTCGTCCTTCATGAGCCAAAGTCTAGTGTAGAGCAGCCACTGCACACGACACTTTGAACTATTTATTATATACCCATCATGCTGCTACAAGGTGTACAGGATAACTGTGTTTGACTTCACAGCAAAGAACTTCTGTACAAAGAACTGCGAGGCAGAAATCTAACAGCACTATGCTGGGCACCAGTCATGACCAAGATTTCACGATGCTCATGCAAATTTTTAATTTCGTTTTTAAACCACCAGGTTGCTTGTGGTAAGTGAGGCCAGTAGGTGTACTCTGAGTTCTTCTCAACACTCCATATTCTAGCCTATCAGTCCCAGTAATTAGGAGAAAAAGTCTTTGGCTTGAAACAACTGGGGAGAGCAAAGCACACAAGAGGGCCAAAGGCCAGGACAGTAAAAAGGAAGCTCCAAGAGAACCAATTACTACCATCTAAAAATCCATACACTCAACTTGTCAGCTGTAAAATAAAAGAATAATCTATATCCACACGACAGAAGAAGAAGGATCTTTTTCTGAGGAAACAGCAATCATCAATTACAGGCAACAAGAAGAAATATTACAAAAAAACCCAACTTATTAGCCGACAAANGAAACAGCAATCATCAATTACAGGCAACAAGAAGAAATATTACAAAAAAACCCAACTTATTAGCCGACAAATTGATTATGAAACATAAAAAAGATCGCAAGACTATAACGCCCTGAAACAGCTCAGCATAATTATTATTTTATCTCTAAATGAAGTAATACCATAGCAGTGTATTTTTCCCCCATCACCAGGTAATTAGTTCGCAAGAACTGAACAGTGGAATCTTTGCCAAGTAATTTATATCTCTCCCATTAAAAAAAAACAAAAAGAAATATTTTCAGAACCATTGCTAAATTATAAGCAAAGAAAGCTTAAGTATGCTATTTGTAACTGGTTAAACAGATAAGCTGCCTTTACACAAATAATACAGTTTATTTTATGAAGTAAATGCGCTTTTCTTACTGCTCTTGTTTTAACATATTCAAGGCAGATTATATTAGCAAAAGAACTGCTGTGCCCTGTAAACTGTCTTTCTAGGATGACTGGTGGATTTTTCCCCCCTTGGATTAATCACTATGTGCCTCATCCACAGGTTTTGGAATATTTACAAATATGTGTCTCACAGATGTAATGAAACACTTTTAGAGGGAAAATACACCGTTGCGTCTGATTGTTTGAATGTCTACGTTCTGTCCAGTTTCTATGCAGATACTTGTCTCACTTCATTCAATTTCTTCTAAAGGGCACTATTACATAAAGCAGACATAATTAAGACAAGGAACTTGCACAAAGAGAAAAAATATTTAAGAATTGAAAAAGCTGAACTAAACATGCTTTTCACACACATGAAATAACTAAAATTCTTAATACAAAGATAGGAAAATATTTTAGAGATGTGCAGACCAAAAAAACCCCAACAATTACCAAACAACAAACACGGTATTTTCACCTCTATAGTAGGCCTTAGTTATTGCATCAAACTCCTCTTGACCTGCAGTGTCCCATAACATTAGCCTGACATCTTCACCATTAACTCTGAAATAAACAAGACAGTTTCATGATCAATACAGTAACAGGAACAAATCAAAACAATTGACATGGAAATACTTCTGTTTCTACTCTGTAAGAGCAATCCAAATCAAATTTAACTAGATTTAAACATAATGTAACTTACTATTAATAATCATTCACCTTCATAACATACTATGGGAATAGTCCCTCAACTACATTATATGCTCTTTACTGACAATCTGTATTACATTTTCCTCTTCCTTTCCTCTTCTTCCTCTACATTTCCCTCTACAAAGAAAAATAAGACGGACATCAAAACAAAACTTAGGTGCCTGAAGAATGGTGCTTTTGTCTTTAATCAACTTGCAGAATTTATAGAATTTTCTTACTTCTCATTATCATAAGATTTTCCATTTTATTAAACATAATTGGGTATTATCTGCTTATACTGCATAAAGACTCTAACTATTTTTTTCACAGTAATTTTTTTCTGTACCAGCTAATACATTTGTGTCATTGTTTTATCATAAGTAGTTTCACTTCTTCACAAGAAATCACAAAAAAATATTAAAAAATAATCAACAGGTGGTAAAATACAAAGCAAACTTGTCAAAGAGCTTGGTATGGAAGAAATTCCAGATTTTATTTATAATTTTAAATTTTGGGTGGAGAATAAAGGATATAATTTTAGCCCACAGTACAAAAGAGATAACAACTCCCTTTAGTGTGCTTCAGAAACAGCAGGCCTTGTTTTCCAAGCCTCTGTAAACTTCAGGATTACAAGAGAAAAAAGAATTAGAGAGAGAGGTAAAAATCAATAGTATGTCATCTGTTTAATACATACTGGATCTGTCTTTCCAGGAAATCTACACCAATAGTTTTCTTGTAGTCTTTTGTAAAAATCCCCTTGCAATATCGCTGAATCATACTGGACTTCCCAACAGCTCCATTTCCTACTACTACCACCTTGATGGCCACCTCCATATCTTCTTCCAACATCTTTGCGTCTCAGGTGACTCTCTGGTTTATTCAGGAAACTACTGATTCTGTCAACAAAGTAAATAGCTATTATGTTCATAAAAATGCTGCAAATGGAAAGCAAGAGGCAAGATGATCACACAGATTAGGGTGCATATAGATAGTACAATTTATTTCTGTCTCTGTCACAGATTGCTTAAGAAATCTCAGGCAAGTTATTTAACTAGCTTTGGTTTGACACTAATTGAAAATTAATAAAAATTGGAAGTAGAGAATAATTTATTTGGCTTATTACAAAGATATTTCATTGATGTTTTGGTGGCTTTTTTTTTTAATAAGGAAGAAATGGAGGCACGGAACTACAAACTCACAAAATCATTAACATTGGAAAAGACCTCAAAGATCAGCAAGTCCAGTCATTAACCCAACACTGCCAAGTGCTAAACCATGTCCTTAAGTGCCACATGTACACATCTTTTAAATACCTCCAGGGATGGTGATGCGACCACTGCCCCAGGCAGCCTGTTCCAATGCTTGATATCCCTTTCAGTGAAGAATTTCTTCTAATATCCAACCTAAAACTCCCCTGGCACAACTTGAGGCCATTTCCTCGTGTCCAATCGCTTGTTACTTGCAGATGAGACCAATCTCCACCTCGCTACAACCTCCTGTCAGGCAGTTGTAGAGAGCAATAGGCTTCCCCCTGAGCCTCCTTTTCTCCAGGCTAAATGACCCCAACTCCCCCAGCCATTTCTCATAGGACTTGTGCTCCAGACCCTTCACCTCATTGCCCTTCGTTGCCCTTGTCTGGAC
>VZTA01002829.1:0-12250 GCA_013398855.1 Mohoua ochrocephala
TCTCCTGGGGAATGTTGGGAAGGTGGATGTGTTCTCCCAGCGGATGTTGGGAAGGAGTTGGGATACTGGGATGGCATTCCCAGGGAAGTTGTGGCTGCTCCAGGAAGGAGTTATCCCAAAGGTTTTCTTGGGATGTGAAGGATTTAGGAAGATCCATAAGGAAAAGGTGGATCTGTTCTCCCGGCGGATGTTGGGAAGGAGTTGGGACACTGGGATGGAATTCCCAGAGAAGCTGTGGCTGCTCCATCCCTGGAAATTTCCAAGGACGTCTTGGATCACTCTGGAATAGCGGGAAGTGTCCCACCCATGGAATGGCTGGGAATGGGATGATCCTTAAGGTCCTTCCCACCCGAACCATTCCAGGAATTCCATGGAGTAGAATTGGGATGAGGAGCAGGGAGACGATGGGAAAAAGGAAGGGGAAAGGATGGAAATCATTCCCAGGAGGGCGGAATTCCAGCTTGGAAAAACCCGGGATAGCAGAAGTCGTCCCCGCCTATGGAATCAGACGATCCCTACGATCCCTTCCATCCCAAATCATTCCGGAATTCTGGGATGCTCAAACCACCCAGAACTCCTTGAGACACTGGAATTCCGGAGAGGAATCCCTGGAAAAAAGCTGCCTGCATCCCCTTTTCCCGCTTTTTTTTTTGTCCGGAAATCCTTCCAGGAATGGGATCGTGGATGAGCCGGGGTGGGGTCGTCAATCCCGGGAATTTCCATTCCATGACGGAAAATGAACAAATCATTCCCGGGGGGAATTCCATCCTCATTTTTCTCTCTCCTCACCGGGATTTCATGGAAATTTTGTGGGAATTTTGTGGGATTTGAGATCTATTTATGTCCATCAAGAACACGGAAAGAGCTTTTCCAACCGATCCCAATGCCCAGGAAGCATTTCCTTCCTCAGGAACAGGAATTCCGCAGAGAAGCGAATCCCTGGGATTGAACGGATCCCGGATCCGGGAATTTTCCCTGCCTTATCCCGGAATTTTTTCCCACTTTTCCTTTCCAGGAAGACACCATCTCCATCAACCACAACTGGGTGAACGGCTGCAACGTGGCCGTCATGTGGTGCTTCCTGCAGGACGAGCTGGCCGCCGTCCAGAGGGAGATCAGCCGATGGAAAGATCCCATGGATGACCGGCATCTCCAATGCCAGGTATTCCCGGATTCCCGGATCCCGCAATTCCATCGTCGCGAGTCGAGTTTTTTGCCTCCCAGCAGGAATTTTTTGTGGGGTGTTTCTAAGGAAGGAGGAGGTGGGGATGGGGTTTTGTTTTGCTGGCGGGTATTCCCGAGAAAAATGTGGGAATTGGATGAGTCCTGGGTTGGGATTTGTGTGGAAATCTGGGAAATTTCAGGATTTTGGGGGATTTTTCATGTAAGTGTTTGGGGATTTTTCCGGGGATTTTTCCTGGGATTTTTGGGGATTTTTCCTGGGATTTTTGGGGATTTTCCCTGGCATTTTTGGGGATTTTCCCTGGCATTTTTGGGGATTTTCCCTGGGATTTTTGAGGATTTTTCCTGGGATATTTGGGGATTTTTCCTGGGATTTTTTGGGGGATTTTTCCTGTGAATTTTTAGGAATTTTTCCTGGGATTTTTGGGGATTTGCCCTGGGACTTTTGGGGGAGATTTTTCCCTGGAGTTTTCGGGTTTTTTTCTGGGATTTTCCCTGGGATCTTTAGGGGAATTTCCCTGGGATTTTTTGAAGATTTTCTCTGAGATTTTCAGGGTTTTTTCAGGGATTTTGGGGATTTCCCCTGGGATTTTTGGGGATTTTCCCTGGGATTTTTGAGGATTTTCCCCATATTTTTAAGGGATATATCCTGTGGCTTTTTGGTGGATTTTTCCTGGGATTTTGGTGGATTTTTCCTGGGATTTCTGGGGATTTTCCCTGGGATTTTTTAGGGCTTTTTCCTGTAACTTTTTGGGGACTTTTCCTGTGATTTTTGAGGGGATTTTCCCTGAGATTTTTTGGTTTTTTTCCTGAGATTTTTGGATATTTTTCCTGGGATATTTGAGGATATTTGGGAATTTTCCCTGGGATTTTTGGGCATTTTTCCTTGGTTTTTGGGGCATTTTGGGGGATTTTGCTGTAATTTTTGGGGGGGATTTTCCTTGTGATTTTGAGGATTTTCCCTGAGATTTTGTGGGTTTTCCCTGTGATTTTGGGGATATTTTCCCTGAGATTTTCCCCACCCTCACTCCCATTCCCATTCTCCTCTCCCCCCTTTTCCCAGCTGATCATGAAATCCTGCACGGGCATCGACTACAAGGAATTCTACAACTTCCTCAAGGTCATCGCCGAGAACCGCGTCTCCGTCCTGGAGAAGGGCCTGGACGAGGAATCCTCATCCCAGAACAATTCCAGAGCCGCCATCTCCACCTTGGGAATGCTGCACGCCGTCTTCGACCTCAAGAGGACGGTGAAGGTGCTGAGCTCGTTAAGCGCTAACGAGGATTTCCGGAAGCTGGATCTCACTTCCCTCTCTCCTCCTCCGGAGGCTCTGCTCCAGCACCTGGAAGCGGCCATAGACACGGCCCTGCTCTGAATTCCCGCTTTTCCAAGCTCTTTTCCATAGGGATTGGATAGAATGGATTCCTCCGAGTAGAAGAGCAAAATTCCAGCATGAGCAAGGAGAACATTCCCGAATTTTTTTGGAGGAATTCGGAGAAAATTGATCCCAATTTCAGGAAATCCCAAACTTCCTTAGGATTCCAAGCAGACCCTCAGGGAAAGAATTCCCTATGGATCATCTGCCATTGGAATGAGGCAAATTCCCTGCACTTAAGCTCAGCTTTGCTCAGTTCCGTTAAAACCTCTCCCGCTTCCAGCTCAGCTTTTCCAGCCTTTTTTTCGGGAATTCCCTGAAGTGAAGCTTCCATAGAAGCCTGAACTGGAAGCAGCCACAGCCTCTGAATTCCCGCTTTTCCAAGCACTTTTCCATAGGTATTGGATGAGATGGATTCCTCCGAGTAGAAGAGCAAAATTCCAGCGTGAGCAGGGAGAACATTCCCGAATTTTTTTGGAGGAATTCGGGAAAACCGATCCCAGTTTGAGGAGATCCCAAACTTCTTTCGGATTCTGAGCAGGGATAGAATTCCCTCTGGATCATCTGCCATTGGAATGAGGCAAATTCCCTGCACTTAAGCTCAGCTTTGCTCAGTTCCGTTAAAACCTCTCCCGCTTCCAGCTCAGCTTTTCCAGCCTTTTTTTCGGGAATTCCCTGAAGTGAAGCTTCCATAGAAGCCTGAACTGGAAGCAGCCACAGCCTCTGAATTCCCGCTTTTCCAAGCACTTTTCCATAGGTATTGGATGAGATGGATTCCTCCGAGTAGAAGAGCAAAATTCCAGCGTGAGCAGGGAGAACATTCCCGAATTTTTTTGGAGGAATTCGGGAAAACCGATCCCAGTTTGAGGAGATCCCAAACTTCTTTCGGATTCTGAGCAGGGATAGAATTCCCTCTGGATCATCTGCCATTGGAATGAGGCAAATTCCCTGCACTTAAGCTCAGCTTTGCTCAGTTCCGTTAAAACCTCTCCTCTTCCAGCTCAGCTTTTCCAGCCCTTTTTTTTGGGAATTCCAGCTGCTGGAGTTTCCATGGAAACCTGAACTGGAAGCAGCCACAGCCTCTGAATTCCCGCTTTTCCGAGCTCTTTTCCAAAGGGTTTGGAGAAAATGGATCCCTCCAAGTAGAAGAGCAAAATTCCAGCGTGAGCGGAGAGAACATTCCCGGATTTTTTTGGAGGAATTCGGGGAAAATCGATCCCAATTTGATGAAATCCCAAACTTCCTTAGAATTCCGAGCAGGCCCTCAGGGAAGGAATTCCCTGTGGATCATCTGCCACTGGAATGAGGCAAATTCCCTGCGCTTAAGCTCAGCTTTGCTCAGTTCCATTAAAACCTCTCCTGCTTCCAGCTCAGCTTTTCCAGCCTTTTTTTCGGGAATTCCCTGAAGCGAAGCTTCCATGGAAGCCTGAACTGGAAGCAGCCACAGCCTCTGAATTCCCGCTTTTCCAAGCACTTTTCCATAGGTATTGGATGAGATGGATTCCTCCAAGTAGAAGAGCAAAATTCCAATGGAAGGAAGGAGAACATTCCCGAATTTTTTTGGAGGAATTAGGGAAAACCAATCCCAATTTCAGGAAATCCCAAACTTCCTTGGGATTCCGAGCAGGCCCTCAGGGAAAGAATTCCCTATGGATCATCTGGCATTGGAATGAGGCAAATTCCCTGCACTTAAGCCCAGCTTTGCGCAGTTNCCTAAAGCAAAGCTTCCATGAAGCCTGAACTGGAAGCAGCCACAGCCTCTGAATTCCCGCTTTTCCAAGCACTTTTCCATAGGTATTGGATGAGATGGATCCCTCTGAGTAGAAGAGCAAAATTCCAGCGTGAGCAGGGAGAACATTCCCGGATTTTTTGGAGGAATTCGGGGAAAATTGATCCCAAAAAATGGAGATCCCAAACTTCCTTAGGATTCCGAGCAGGCCCTCAGGGAAAGAATTCCCTATGGATCATCTGGCATTGGAATGAGGCAAATTCCCTGCACTTAAGCTCAGCTTTGCTCAGTTCCGTTAAATCCTCTCCCGCTTCCAGCTCAGCTTTCCAGCCTTTTTTCGGGAATTCCAGCTGCTGGACCTCCCATGGAATCCTGAGCTGCAGCCTGGATTTGGGAATGCCGACTCCACGTCTTCCAAAGTGGGATCTCCGAAGCCGAGCGGCTCCGGATGAAACTTAAACCGAGCCTAAGCTCGGCTCATCCCAACCAAAAAGCGGGAATGGGAATTCCCTCCCGCCAATCCCACGGCTCTGTTCCAAATCCCGGCGTTCCCTGTAGGAAGGATCGGATCCGGCCGGGATCGCAGCGCGATTCCCGACGGAGCATCCCCATCCCGCTTTTCCTTGGAAAAACCAAACCCCTGGAAGCACAAACGGCTGCACACTGTTACCTTTAGGCGGGACTTTAAGCCCGACTTAAATTCTTCCTCAAGAACTTCCTCCAAAAGAAAAGGAGGGGGGAAAAACTTGGGAATTCTGGGAAGTTTGCCAAAGGAAACCTGGGAAATCCACCCAGTTTTCCAGAGAATTCCTTGGAATTTCCGCCCTCCCGCCCTTCGCATGCCCTTTCCCGGTAGGAAATTTGCATTTTGGAGCCCCTGGAATTCAAAAATCCCTCCCCGGAGCATGGAAAAACCGGGATGGGAAATCCGGAATTCGTTTGGAAATGACCTCATCCCGAAACAAATCCCGGTTTTCGGCGCCTCTGGAATTCCGTTCCCGGCTCTTCCCCGTTTTCCGAGCCGGGCGGTTTGCACGAGGTGAAGGACGAGGATTGGAAGCGGATTTTTGGGAAGAAAAGCGCGGATTTGGGAGCGGATTCCCGGCTTAAACCCAGCTTAAACCCCGGATCCGCCCGGGAACGGAAGCACAAAAATCCCGGGAATCGCAGAAGCTTCGGATTTCCCAATTCCTCATTCCCAGGAATCTCAAGGAGCCGCGTTCCCGACGGGTGGAAAATTCCCGGATGGCGGAAAACACCCGATGGTCGGAAGGAGGAAGAGGCAGGAGCCCGGAATGCCGTCGGAATTCCAAAGGTTTATGGGAATAAAAATTCCAGCGGGATTTTCCCGTTATCCGTGTGTGGTTTCTTAAAGCGGAAAAGTTGGGGAAAAAAAAGGGGTGGGAAGAAAAAAAATCCCGGAGAGTTTTGTTTTCCGGGAATTTTACGGAGGGGGGAAAATGGGAAAACTCCCCCCAAAAAAAAACCAGGATGAAAATTATCCCAAAAAAAAGGGTTTTCCTCTAAAAACGTTGGGAATTCGGCATCCTGGATTTTCCCGGTGGGAACATTCCCGAGATTCCTTTTCCGAAGGGTCAGTTCCAGGCTGGTTCCGCTCCGAGCACGAATCCGGCTGGGATCGGAGTTCCCATTCCATGTTTTCCAGCTTTTCCTGGAATTTCCCCCCCAAATCCCGGCTAAATCTGTCCTTTTCTTGGAATTCCGAAGTGGAAGTCCTGGAATTTTTGGGATGAGCTCTCCCAGCCATTCCAAGGAATGATCCCCTCAAAACTTGGATTTGGTGGGGTTTTTCCCAAAGAAATTCCTTCTTTTCCTGGGAATTCTCCCAAAAAAACCTCATCCCTGAGTAGGAAAAGGAGAATTCCCGGGAATTCTTAGTGGGAAAAGGGAGGTGAAATTCCAAGAAGAAACCTCGGCTTGGAAAAAATTCCCAAGGGTTGGAGGAGGGAATTCTGGGAATTCCACAAAATGTTTGGGATGGGGAAAATCTCCTTTGGAAAGGACGGCAGGGATGCAATTCCCACTTTTTCCAGTGGTTTTCCAGTGGTTTTTGGTCCCGGAATTTTTGGGAGCGTTGGGATGAGCTCTCCCGGCCCTTCCAAGAAATGATCCCATCAAAAATCCCGAAGATTTCTTCGCGTTTCTCCCAAATTCCTTCTTTTTCCGGGAATTCTCCTGTGCAAAAAAACCCCATCCCTGAGTAGAGAAAGGAGAATTCCCGGGAATTCTCTTCCCAGCGGATCAGGAACGTTGGGAATTGCGGCCGTTTTCCCTGGGCTGGATCCGCAGCCTCTGGATGTGTTCGTAGCACGACTGCGGAAAGAACGGAGAGGGAAAAAAAAAAATCGGGAAAAAAATCGGGAAAAAAATCAGGAAAAAATCTGGGAATTCTGCGTCAGATCCAAAACCCCGAAGAATTCCCTAGGAGCATTCCCAGAGGATCCCATCCCTCGGGAAGGGACGGATGAGGATGTTTTCCATCGTTTTGGGGGGAGAAATTCCCGAGAATTCCGATTCTGGCGGAAAAGCGGGAATTTGGCGCGGGAATTGTTGGGAAAGGCTCCGGTACCTCCAGGGCCGTGAGCAGGAAGTCGAAGATTCCGCCGCGCTCCGAGGGATCCATGAAATCCCGGATCAGGTGGATCTCCGCTCCCAGGTGTTGGATCCTGAGGGAAAACGGGATGTGGGAATGGGGATGGATCTCCCCGGGAATGGGAATGGGGTTGGGAATTCTGGAGGGGAGGAGGGAAAAGGGCGGGAATGGTGGGGGAGGGGTTCTCCGGGAATGCCGGTGGTGCTGAGGGGGATTCCAGGGGGGTTGTGGAATTCCAGAATCCAGGAATCCCAGAATTCCCGAAATCCTGGAGTCCCAGAATCCCTTGAATCCCAGAATTCCAAAATCCCAGAATCCTGGAATTCCCAGAATCCCCAAATCCCCGAACACCAGAATCTCAAAATTCCAGAATCCCCGAATTCCAGGATCTCAGAATTCCAAAATCCCAGAATCCCGAAATCCCAAAAATCCCAGAATCTCAGAACTCCCAAATCACTGAATTCCTGAGTCCCAGAATTCCCGAACTAATGGGAGCCTGGGATTTCCTGGGAATTAAAAGCTGGAATTCAAACCTGGAATTTCATGGGAATGAAAACCTGGAATTCAAGCCTGGAATTCAAACCTGGAAAATAATGGGAATTCGAGCCTGGAATTTCATGGGAATAAAAACCTGGAAATTAACAGGAATTCAAGCCTGGAAATTAAAACCTGGAATAAAAACCCGGAAATGAATGGGAATTCAAGCCTGAAATTTCATGGGAATGAAAACGGGGAATTTCATGGGAATTCAAGCTTGGAAAATGATGGGAATGAAAACCTGGAATTCAAGCCTGGAATTTAATGAGAATTCAGGCCTGGAATTTCCTGGGAATTAAAACCTGGAATTCAAAGCTGGAATTCAAGCTGGGATTTAATGGGAATTAAAACTGGAATTTCATGGCAATGAAAACTGGGAATTTCATGAGCATTAAAACTGGAATTTAATGGGAATTCGAGCCTGGAATTCAAACTGGGAATTTCATGGGAATGAAAACCTGGAAAACAATGGGAATTAGAGCCTGGAATTTTGTGGGAATTCAAGCCGGGAATTCAAACCTGGAATTTCATGGGAATTCAAGCCTGGAAAATAATGGGAATGAAAACCTGGAATTCAAGCTGGGATTTAATGGGAATGAAAACTGGAATTTAATGGGAATTCGGGCCTGGAAGATAATGGGAATGAAAACCTGGAATTTTACGGGATTTCAAACTGGAATTTCATGGGAATGAAAACCTGGAATTTCATGGGCATTAAAACTGGAATTTAACGAGAATTCAAACTTGGAATTCAAGCCTGGAATTTCATGGGAATGGAAACCTGAAATGTGAAGGGAATGAAAACCTGGAATTTCATGGGAATGAAAACCGGGAATTTCATGGGCGTTAAAACTGGAATTTCATGGGAATTCGAGCCTGGAATTTGATGGGAATTCCGGCGCGGACGGCTCCTTTTCCCACGGGAAGGAGGGAAGGAAGGGAAGAAGGCGGGAATGTCTCACTTGGCTCGGGAGACGACGAAGAGCAGCAGCGGGAGCAGCTCATCCATGGGCAGCTGGAACGGGCGGGATGGGATCGGGGCCACGCTGCGCTCCAGCTCCGCCAGCGCCTCCCGCAGGATCCCCAGCTTCTGCCCCGGATCCACCGTCGTGCTGCGGGAAACCGGGATGGGAACGGGATAACGGGAAAACGCATCCCGGGAAACCGGGAGAACGGGATAACGGGAAACCGGGATAACGCATCCCGGGAAATCGGGGTAACGTATCCCGGGAAACCGGGATAACGGGAAACCGGGATAACGCATCCCGGGAAACCAGGACAACGGGATAACGGGAAACCGGGATAACGCATCCCGGGAAACCGGGACAACGGGATAACGGGAAACCGGGATAACGCATCCCGGGAAATCGGGGTAACGTATCCCGGGAAACCGGGATAACGCATCCCGGGAAACCGGGACAACGGGATAACGGGAAACCAGGATAATGCATCCCGGGAAAACAAAACCGGGATGGGAACGGGGAAACGGGATAACGCATCCCGGGAAAATGGGATAACGCGTCCTGGGAAAATGGGATAACGCATCCCGGGAAAACGGGATAACGCATCCCGGGAAATCGGGGTAACGCATCCCAGGAAATCGGGATAACGCATCCCGGGAAAACAGGATAACGCATCCCGGGAAATCGGGGTAACGCATCCCGGGAAAACAAAACCGGGATGGGAACGGGGAAACGGGATAACGCATCCCGGGAAATCGGGATGGGAACGGGGAAACGGGATAACGCGTCCCGGGAAATCGGGGTAACGCATCCCGGGAAATCGGGAGAACGCATCCCGGGAAAACAAAACCGGGATGGGAACGGGAAACCGGGATAACACATCCCAGGAAATCGGGATAACGCGTCCTGGGAAATCGGGATAACGCATCCCGGGAAATCAGGATAACGCACCCCGGGAAATCGGGATGGGAACAGGAAAACCAGGATAACGCATCCCGGGAAAACGGGATAACGCGTCCCGGGAAAACAAAACCGGGATGGGAACGGGGAAACGGGATAACGCATCCCGGGAAATCGGGATGGGAACGGGGAAACGGGATAACGCGTCCCGGGAAATCGGGGTAACGCATCCCGGGAAATCGGGAGAACGCATCCCGGGAAAACAAAACCGGGATGGGAACGGGAAACCGGGATAACACATCCCAGGAAATCGGGATAACGCGTCCTGGGAAATCGGGATGGGAACAGGGAAACGGGATAACGCATCCCGGGAAACCGGGATAATGCGTCCCGGGAAATCGGGGTGGGAACGGGGAAACACCAGGGAATGGGAGGATTTGGGGGGAGGTTTGGTGGGATTTAAGGAGAGTTTTTTATGGGTTTCTGGAATTTTTATGGAATTTCAGGAGTTTTTATGGAATTTCTGGAGTTTTTGTGCTATTTCAGGAGGTTTTATGGATTTAAAGAATTCTTTTTATGGATTTCTGGAGGGTTTTTATGGATTTAAGGAATTTTGATGGAATTTCAGGAGTTTTTATGGATTTAACGAGTTTTGATGGAATTTCAGGAGTTTTCATGGAATTTAAGGAATTTTTGTGGAATTTCGGGAGTTTGTATGGATTTCTGGAGGTTTTTTCTGGATTTCAGGAATTTCTATGGAATGTAAGGAATTTTTATGGGAAAGAATGGACAGGGATTCACGGAATTCCCGGAAGAATTCCCGGAATTCCTGGGGAAGGACTCACAGGAGCCTCTGCAGACATTCCGTGGCCGACAGGAAAATCTCATCCCGGATCAGGGAGCGCCTCTGGAAAAAACCCCACGGATACCTCTGGAATTCCGGGAATTCCACGGATTCCAGGAATTTATCCCGGCCTCGTTCCCGGCCCCATTCCCAGGATTTTCCGTTCCCGGGATTTTCCATTCCGTACCCGCTCAGAGCTCGGGGGCAGATCCTGGAGAGGCCAAAGGTGCCTGGAAAGGGGAAAAGCGGGATTTGGGATGGAGCCCGGAATTCCCGGAGTTCCCATCCCACAGAGCCCAGAATTCCCGGAGTTCCCATTCCCCAGAGTCTGGAATTCCTATCCCATGGATCCAATTCCCGGAATTCGCATAGTGGAAAAGCAGTGAAAAACTGGGAAAAAGGGGTTAAAAACTGGGAAAAACGGTGAAGAACTGGGAAAAATGGGTGGAAAACTGGGAAAAAACGGTTAAAAACTGGGAAAAGCTGGTTAAAGACCAGGAAAAATAGTGGAAAACTGGGAAAAGCCAGTGGAAAACTGGGAGAAACCAGGAAAACTTGGGAAAAACAAGTGAAAAACTGGGAAAAAGGGGTTAAAAACTGGGAAAAACGGTGAAGAACTGGGAAAAATGGGTGGAAAACTGGGAAAAAACAGTGGAAAACTGGGAAAAGCCAGTGAAAAACTGGGAGAAACTGGGGAAAAATTGGGAAAAAACAGTGGAATACTAAAAAAAAAATGGTTAAAAGTGGGAAAAATGGTAAACTGGGAAAAACCAGTGGAAAACTGGGAAAAGCCAGTGAAAAACTGGGAGAAACCAGGAAAACCTGGGAAAAACAAGTGAAAAACTGGGAAAAAACAGTGGAAAACTAGGAAAAAAACAGTGAAAAATAGCGGAAAAGTGGAAAAAGCAGTGGAAAACTGGGAAAAAACAGTGAAAGAGTGGGAAAAACCAACTAAAAATGGGAAAAATAGTGGAAAAGTGGGAGACACTTGGGAAAAACTGGGAAAACCAGTGAAAAATAGTGTAAAACTGGAAAAACCTGTGGAAAACTGGGAAAAACTGGGAGAANAGTGAAAAATAGTGGAAAACTGGAAAAACCTGTGGAAAACTGGGAAAAACTGGGAGAAACCAGGAAAAACGGAAAAATTAGTTAAAAACTAGGAAAAACTAGTGGAAAACTGGGAAAATCAGTGGAAAAGTGGGAAAAATGAGTGGAAAAGTGGGAGAAACCAGGAAAACCCATGAAAAACGAGTGAAAAACTGGGAAAAACCAGTGGAAAACTGGGAAAAACCAGGAAAACGTGGGAAAAACAAGTGAAAAACTGGGAGGAACCAGTTAAAAATGGGAAAAACCAATTAAAAATGGGGAAAATATTGGAAAACTGGGAAAAACCAGTGGAAAAGTGGGAAAAATATTGGAAAACTGGGAAAAACCAATTAAAAATTGGGAAAAATAGTGGAAAACTGGGAAAAACCAGTGGAAGAGTGGGAAAAACCAGTGGAAAACTGGGAGAAACCAGGAAAACCTGGAAAAAACAAGTGAAAAACTGGGGAAAACCGGTTAAAAACTGGGAAAAACCAATTAAAAAATGGGGAAAATAGTGGGAAACTGGGAAAAACCCGTGGAAAACTGGGAAAAACAGTGAAAAACTGGGAAAAAAAGGATGAAAAGCTGGGAAAAACCCATGGAAAACTGGGAAAAGCCTGTAGAAAACTGGAAGAAACCGGGAAAAGCCCCTGAAAAACCAGGAAAAACTGGGGAAAACCAGGAGAATCCCACCCCGTGGCCGATCCGCGCCCTTCCCCCCCTTTCCCTCGGGATCGGGGCCGCCGAATCCTGCTGACCTGTGCACATCCAGGAATTCCAGGAGCGGGATGTCCGGGAAGAGGCTGAGCTCCGCGATGCCCTGGCAGTAGAGCTCGTCCTCGCGCTGGTGGAGGAGCATGTAGAGCATGGAGAGCTCGGGATAGAACCGGGGCAGGATCAGGGCCAGGATCAACCCGGAATCCTTCGGAATGCTGGGATAACGGGGAGGGAGGGGGAAAAAAAACTGGGATGAGACCGGGAAATCCCAGGGGATGAGACCGGGAAATCCCAGGGGATGAGA
>VZTA01002830.1:0-13733 GCA_013398855.1 Mohoua ochrocephala
GGGGTGTATAAAAAGGCAAAAACTCATCCTGGCATGAAGTGGCCTCGCTCCGGCCAGGCTGTTCCATGCTGGGGGGTTGGTGGATCCGGGCATGGATCAGGGCTGGTTGCAATCCAAGGATAATCACAGCTCTCCCTGCCCCGAGCCCGGCTCTGCCCACGGGCCAGCGCGCTCCCAACAACACGTAATTAAAATCCTGACGAGATGCAGCCTGACAGCACGGCCCAATTAACCCGGCAGCCGGGCAGGGCTGCGGGATCCAGGGGCTGCCTTGTGCCCATGGGAAAAGATGGAGATGCACAAAGAGCCGGGAGGGAGGAGCCCGGCTCCCCCCACTGCGGGTGCGCCTCGGAGCCGGGATCACTCCGGGACTGGCACCCCGGGCCAGATCCAGGCAGGGCTGTCCCTCTCCTATCGGGAATACAGTCAGGGAATCATCCTGGAATGGTTGGGCTGGAAGAGACTTCAAAGCTCAGCCAGTGCCACCCCTGCCATGGGCAGGGACACCTTCCACTGTCCCAGGGTTCTCCAAGCCCTGTCCAGCCTGGCCTGGGACACTGCCAGGGATCCAGGGGCACAGGACAGGGACAGGAACGGGTCAGGTCTCTCTGGCTGCAGCCTCGTTCCTTTAGATGGAGCTTCTGAGGATCCTTTCCTCAGCCACAAGATTTGTACAAAGGAAAACTCAGTCACTGCTCCCTGGGGTCCGACCATGAAAGAGCTGGAGAGGGACTGGGGACAAGGCATGGAGGGACAGGACACAGGGAATGGCTTCCCAGTGCCAGAGGGCAGGGCTGGATGGGATATTGGGAAGGAATTGTTCCCTGGGAGGGTGGGGAGGCCCTGGCACAGGGTGCCCAGAGCAGCTGTGGCTGCCCCTGGATCCCTGGTAAGTGTCCCAGGCCCTTTCAGGGATTTGCCCTCTCCTCTGGGACACGTGGTGGTACCGAGGTGGGTGCAGACGCTCCATGGAGTGTCAGCCACAGAGCCCGTGTCCCATTTTTCTGTGCATGGAATCCAATATTGGAGCAGCCCAGGTCTGCAGTGGATTGTCCAGCCCTGGCACAGCTGCCCAGGGCAGTGCTGGAGTCCCCGTCCTGTGGCTGTGGCACCTGAGGACGTGGGTTAGTGGTGACCGTGGTGGTGGTGCTGGTTGATGGCTGGACTGGATGACCTTAAAGGTCTTTTCCAACCTTAATGATTCCACAATTCCATGAAATCTGCTCTCCAGAGCGCGGGAGCTCTGTCAGGGTTAGCCCCAGCCTCCAGAGGGTTGTTCCTTGCCTGTCCGCGGCTCCAGCCAGCAGGGAGTACCGGGATGGGCAGGATGTGACCCCCTTCCCTCCCTCCCTCCCTCCCTCNGTCCTGCGGCGCTCGGCCGGCCGGGAGCGCGCCTACGTCCTGTCCGCGGCCAAGAAGAGCAACGGGTGAGTGTCCAGAGGGTGGGAAAGGGGCAGGAGCCAGGGAAGGGCTGCTGGAGGTGGCACAGGGGAAGGGAACCTCTCCAACACAGCAGCCAAGGATACGCCACAAAGATGCTCCAAGGGCTGGAGCTCCTCCCCTGTGAGGAAAGGGTGGGAGAGCTGGGAATGTTCACCTGGAGAAGGCTCCAGGGACACCTCAGAGCCCCTTCCAGGGCCTAAAGGAGAGCCAGAGAGTGACTCTGGACAAGGGATGGAGGGACAGGACACAGGGAATGGCTTCCCAGTGCCAGAGGGCAGGGCTAGATGGGATATTGGGAACTGGGAATCCTTCCCTGTGAGGGTGGGCAGGCCCTGGCACAGGGTGCCCAGAGCAGCTGTGGCTGCCCCTGGATCCCTGGCAGTGCCCAAGGCCAGGCTGGACATTGAGGCTGGGAGCAGCCTGGGACAGGGGAAGGTGTCCCTGTCCATGGCAGGGGGTGGGGCTGGAAGATCTTTCAGGTCCCTCCCAACCCAAACCATTCTGGGATTCCATGATGTCTACAACATTCTGCAGAACTGGGGAAATCCTCCAAGTATTCCTTATGGAGAAGGGATGGAATTCCAGGAAAAGAAAAACCGTGGGAGTCCCTCATTCCCTGAGGCAATCAGGAGCCCAGTTCTCAGCCTCAGTTCTCAAGCTGCTCTCTGCAGTTCTGTTGCTCTGTTTCATTGGGAATTTGCCCCGGTGTGACCCCCCGGCCCCAGCTCAGCCCAGAGGGGTGACAGGGCCTTGCACCCCCAGGGCAGGGACCTGGGGGGCTCTGCCCCTGCCCATGGAGAGTCTTTCCCTGCAATCCTTTAACTGCTCCTCAATCCTTCCTTCACAGCAGCCCGACCCAGGAATTCCCACCCCTGTTTGCCAAGAGGTAGGTGCTGGAGCTCAGGAAGCGCTGCTGGGGCTGGGTGCCTGTACCAGGCTGGGATAGCAGATCCCGGGAGTTTCATGGCAGAGGAAGAATGATTCCTTGGAAAAGGATGCTGGGGGTTGGATCTGGCTGGGCTTTTTTGGGAGAAACAGTGTTGGAAGCACTGGGAATACGATCCTGATGGTGCTTTGGGTTATGGGCAACCTGGAACTGGAGAGACTCAGCCACAGCCTTCCTGTTTCCCAGGAAGCTGCTCCAGGAGGATGCTCCTCAGGCATCTCCCTCCTCAGGCTGTCTGGGATGGGGAAACGTGCTCAGGGCTCCCTCGGGAATCACCTGATGCTGTGTGGAAAAATGCCGGGCTGTGTTCAATCCCTCGGGATGCTCAGCAGGAGCACAGGGAGCGGGAGGAGCAGGAGCAACCTCCCTCAGGGGAAACAGGGAAAACGCGGCTGGGGGAAAACGGGGATAAACTGCCTGGAAAGCTACAGGAAAGAGGAAAGGATGTGACATTTGTCTCTTTTTCCCCGTGGGAAGAATTGAGATAGAAGAGGAGGAAGGACAGCAGAGGAGGAGTCCGACTGTGCTGGGTTCATCCAGGTTTACCCCGGATGGCAGCAGGTATCCATTCCTCAGGGTGGGATGTCTGGTTCCAGGGCTTTGCCAGCCTCGGGGATAAGTGCAGTTATCCCAAACAGCCACACACGGAGGGCTTGCAGAGGAGACTTCCCAGAGAAGCTGGGGCTGCCCCTGGATTTAAAGCCCATCCAGTCCCACCCCCCGTGGGCAGGGACACCTTCCACTATCCCGAGTTGCTCCAAGCCCCATCCAGCTGAAGACTTTCTTCCCAAACAGCTGTAAGGGAATAATTTCCAGTTGTTTTCCAGTGTTTTTGACTGAATCCATGCCTGGAGCATAAAAAAAGGTGGAATAGTCCTCCCTGCCAACAGCGCTTTGGCTGCTGCCCTCGTCCTGGTGCTTTTATTGGTGTGCCACTGCAGACAGTGGAAGTTCCTGGCCAAATCAGTGCTTTTAATTTCAAGCTTGCTCCTGATAAGATGACTCTGTCGGTGAATGGATTGAGAAGCGTGATGATTCATTCCCACTTTCTCCATTCCCATTCAATGCAGGGCAAATTTGGCAGCTGCAGTTGGAGCTGGTTTGAGCTCTCGGGAATGAGAGTTTTGTCCTTTGTCCTCTCTTGCAGCCCCAAACCAGGCAGCAGGAGCCAAACATCCCCGTCCCCGAGTGAAACCTCGGGGAAAATCTCCTCTCCTGCTGAAATCAGGTGGGTCTGGAGGCCCTGCAGCAGCCTCGGGATCCCCTCAGGGCACGATGGGGAATTCGGCTCTGCCTGGGGGGATTCCCTGCAGACACAAAATCCTCCAGGACAGGGAGTGGCACGGAACAGCAAACAGCAGACAGGGAATCCAGGGAAGGGGTAAAAGCACCGGGGAGGAAACGTTCCCAGCTGGAAGCCACGGGCCCCCCACAGTTTGAACATCACCCAGCTCTGTGCTGGGAATCTGAATCCAAGCCTGCAGCCCTTTCCATGGGCTCATCCCTTGGGTTTTTACCCCCCTTCCTGCCCTGTTCGTAGCTCACTTCCAAGCCCTTTCTGTGCAGCTCCCGTGGCTCCTCATCCCCCTCCCTCACGCTCCTGCTGTTTTCCCTGCAGGAACGGTGAGGACAGACAGGCCCTGAACGGGAAATTCTCCTTGGAAACGGTGTCCCAGCGTGGGGATGGGTAAGGAACAGACAGGGGCCGGTCTGTGATGCTGGACTGAGGCCTGACCCTGGATTTGCTCGGGAACAGCAGCTCCCTGCTCCCGGTGTCCCCCAGCCCCGGGCTGGGCTGCACTCCCAGAGCATCATCTGCTGGCAAAGCTGCAGCCTGGCAGAGCTCTCCTCTCTTCCCTCACTCCCCTGGGATTCTGCTCCCTGCCTCGCTCCCTGAACGCTCCACTCCGCACATTTCACTTCATTCTGCTGCTCCATTTGCCTCCCACTGCCATTCCCTGGAAGTGTCCCACCTCCAAGGGCTGTGTCCCACCTCCAAGGGCTGTGTCCCACCTCCAAGGGCTGTGCTGATCCTTGGTGGGTGCTGGCTCCTGCTGACATTGCTCCGTGGTTCCGTGATCCCTGATCTGCAGCCAGGCCCGCTGGGCTCGGGAATGTGGCCCTGCCTGTCCTGACAGAGATCAACCCCATTGTGTTCCCCACCAACCAAATATCAGCAGATTTTCTGGGATGATACGCTGCAAATGCTGACAGGTCCCATTTTCATTGGAATTTGCCTTTTTCCAGTGACAAAGCGCTGAAGGAAAAGCCTGAGAGGTTCCCATGGGATGAGCAGGCCCCCAGAGCCACCGGGGCTTCCACCAATGGAAGGTAGGGTCGCTGTGGGATTCCTGAGCTGGGCACTGCACAGTCCACAAAATGCTGCTCTGGAGCTGGCTGGAATGTGGGAATGGATATTTCCTGGTGGAAAACCACGTTCCAGCTGGGCTTTGTAGGACTGCTCTCTCCTTTAGGAGATGCACGGGGAAGGCACTGTAGAACATTCCTCAAGCTGTGTCTCTCTTTTCCAGTTTCCCTGAGCACACAGAAGCCAATAATGGGTTTTACCCACCAGAGTAAGTGGAAAATTCCCCTTTTCTCCTTCATTTTAGAGTGGGAGGGTGTTCTCCTGACCTGCAGATGAGTTCTGGGAGCAACCCTTGCAAAGGGGGGTGGGCCTGACCCACCAGCTCAAAAGGCCTGGGATCTTCCAGCTGCTTTCCTCACATGAGGATGAGTTGGTTGGATCTGGAGCTCAGCCCTTCGGGAAATTTCCAGAGCTAAGCAGGAGGGAGGAGAAGATGTTCCATTGGAGCCAGGAAAACCTCGCTGTTGATATTTTTGCTTCTTGGTGTTGCCCGCTTGCTGAGCTCCCTGCTGGGGCCAACCTCCTTCTCCCTGCAGGCCCAGCTCCGACTCCTGGGACAGACCCGCGGATGCTCCGGAGAAGCTGCTCCGCCAGCCCGAGCCCTCTCCCTCCCGGGGTGACACCAGGTGGGACCCTGCTCAGGGCCTGGGGCTGCCACCCTCTGCTTCCAGCTGGGCTGGGAATAAGCAAAGCTGGGATTAGAATCCAAACCGGGCAACGAAGCAATTGGAAATGGAAAAATCCTGCGTGGGTAAAAGTGGGAATGGCATCTTTCTCTTCACTGTTCCACAGCTTCTTCCTAGAGAAGCAGCCTGGGAATTCAGGAGGGATTTCTCCATGGAAAGGGTGCTCAGGCCTTGGCAGGGGCTGCCCAGGGAGGTTTGGAGTGCCCATCCCTGGAGGTGCCCAAGGAAGGCCTGGAGGTGGCACTCAGAGCTCTGGGCTGGGGACAAGGTGGGCATCGGGCACAGCTTGGGCTCGATGGTCCCGGAGGCCTTTTCCAGCCTCTGGGATCCTGGGAGCAGATCCAGGAGTTTCAGCACTGCCTTTGGTGCCTCCATCCCACGCAGTTTCAGAGCCTTTGCTGCCCTGACATTGCCAGAGGTGCGGGGTGAGGAAGGAGTCGCTGCCGTTGGCAGCAAACTCGTGGATCTCCCTGGAGCTGCTCCCCTCCCTTGTCCATTATTTTGGGATTCATTTCCATGCGCTGGCCCATCAAAGGCCTTGAGGTGAGCAGATTTCAGGGGCAGGCTGGACGGGGCTTGAGCAGCCTGGGACAGTGGAAAGTGTCCCTGCCCATGGCAGGGGGTGGGACTGGCTGGGCTTTAAGGTCCTTCCAAGCCAAACCTTTCCACGATTCCTGGATTCTCTGAGATGAACTCAGCCCTCTGTGCTGAGCTGAGGAGGATCCCAAGGCCTGGAGCTGCTGCTGGTGGTGTAGGAATGTCTTCCCCAAAGTTACTCACATTGTGCTTTGTCCAGGGGCTCCATCCTGGGACAGGACAGGAAATTCCTGGACTCCCACGTGCGGGAATTGGGTCCCAGTAAGCACCTCAGTTCCACCAGTGGCCTCTCCTCCCCTCGGTTAGAGATGGAAAATGGGGTTTTCTGAGGGAAAATCACTTCTCTGAGACCATCCTTTCCTGTTTCCTGGGCTGGTACAAAGTGCAGAGTTGCTGCTCCGTACAAATCCCCTGGAAGCCTTTGGAGGCTCTGAATTCCCCCTTTTTTGCCAGGTCTCACTTGCAGTCCGAGGTCCCTTTTCCTCCCACTGAGAGAACCCCTGTGCACATCGAGGACACAGAATATTCCTTCAAAAGGTGAGAGTGGGGTGAATTCAGTGGGTGTAGGAATAATCCTGAGGATCAAGGGAAACCCGAAGGGGCAGGCACAGAAAGAGGCTCCTTCTCCAGCTTTTTCCCCAAGGATGGAGACAACTGAGGCTGAAATAAACCAGGATCTCTGTGTCCTATCCCTCCCCATCTCCTTTGGGACCAGCCAAGCACTCCAGATTTTTCCTCCTCTTGTGTTCTCAGTGGGGTTCAGTCACTCCCTTTTCATTCCCTGATAATCCAGGGATGCTGGGGCAGCAGCAGGGAGCTGGAAGCAGCTGGAATACAGGGACAGGGACTGGATAATGTCCTAGAGAAAAGCCCCAGTGCAGGCTGGCCCCAGCCTGGCCTGGCGAGCAGAGCAGTGCCAGGATCCAGGTGCCAGATTTTAGGGATGTGATGGGCCTTGCTCTGCTTGCCAGGTCTGTCCTGGGCTACGAGGAGAGGAGCAGCTCCACGAATCCTGAGGGCCCAGCCCAGCACCAGCCCTACTGGGATGACACGAGGTGAGGACTGGGGGGACTGGGGTGTCTGGGGTTGGTGGTCTGGGGTGTCTGAGATCAGTGGTCTAGGATGTTTGGGGTCGGTGGTCTGGGATGTTTGGGGTTGGTGGTCTGGGGTCGGTGGTCTGGGATGTTTGGGGTCGGTGGTCTGGGATGTTTGGGGTCGGTGGTCTGGGATGTTTGGGGTTGCTGATCTGGGGTTGGTGGTCTGGGATGCCTGGGGTCGGTGGTCTGGGATGTTTGGGGTCAGTGGTCTGGGATGTTTGGAATGGCTCTGGCCACACTGGCTCCTGCTCCCGGCCTGCTCCTCTCCAGGGAATGGGAATACCCATCCCAGCATGGATTTTCCCAATCGTGGATCTCTGGTTTAGGTTTTTGGACTCAGCCAGCCTCACTGAGAGGGGCCAAGGACCCTCTGGCCATGACACCCACCCAGAGCCTCCCGGGCTGAAGGATCCCACTGAGCCCAGCAGGGCTGGGTAAGGAATGGGACAATCCCCACGCCTTCTCCTGTGGGGTGAGGGGTCATTCCTTGGGCATGATAAATACTCTCCCAGGTTCTCCTTTTCATGGAATCATGGAATTGTTAAGGTTGGAAAAGACCTCTTGGATCAAGTCCAAGCATCAGCCAGCACCACCACCATGTTCAGCACTAATCCATGTCCTCAAGTGCCACATCCACACATTTCCTGAACATTTCCAGGCCTTGACAACCCTTTCCATGAGGGAAGTTTTCCTAATATCCAACCTAAACCTCATCTAGTGGAACTTGAGGCCTTTTTGTGCCTGATTCTAGTGCTGCTTCTGCTGGATGAACCTTTTACCATGGTTTTACAAGAAAACATGGGAGAAAAGCTCCTCCTTAGCTGGAGCCATCAAACCCTGTCCAGCTGAACTGCCAGGAGTTGCTTCCTAGACTTTAAATTTGGGAGCAGAGGGTCTCTAGGGAGAGCCAAACTGTGAAGGTCTCGTGTCTTGGCAGGTCCAGCTCTGTTCCTGGAGGAAGCAGCATCCCAGCTCCAGAGATTCCACGTGCAAACGAGTCTGACCCACGCCAGGACAGGTGCGGGGCCGGGGCACCGGGACATTCCCTCACACACCTCCAGTTCTCCTTCCCATCCTGGCCAAAGGCATCCAAGTGCTCGTTTCTTGGCTCAGGGAGTTCAGAAACCAATGCAGGCTCTGCCAGTGCCACCTTTCACCCTGGAGCACAGCACTGCAGGGATCTCCCACAGGGATTGTTTCAGTTCAGCATAAAATGGATCTGGAGCTGCTGGAGTGAGTCCAGAGGAGGCCCTGGAGCTGCTCCCAGGGCTGGAGCCCCTCTGGAGCCAGGCTGGGAGAGCTGGGGGTGCTCACCTAGAGAAGGGAAAGCTCCAGGGACACCTCAGAGCCCCTTCCAGGGCCTGAAGGGGCTCCAGGAGAGCTGGAGAGGGACTGGGGACAAGGCATGGAGGGACAGGACACAGGGAATGGCTTCCCACTGCCAGAGGGCAGGGCTGGGTGGGGTCTTGGGGACCGGGAATCCTTCCCTGGGAGGGTGGGGAGGCCCTGGCACAGGGTGCCCAGAGCAGCTGTGGCTGCCCCTGGATCCCTGGCAGTGTCCAAGGCCAGGCTGGACATTGGGGCTTGGAGCAGCAAGCCCCAGGGACAGTGGGAGGTGTCCCTGCCCGTGGCAGGGGTGGCACTGGATGAGTTTTAAGGTCCCTCCCAACCTGAAGCACCCTGACACTGATCCTGTGGCAATCACGGTGTCCCTGCATTTACCCCCACGGTGGACAGGGTCAGACACAGGTGCCAAAGCTCCTGACAGCTCTTTCATCCCCTCCAGGATCACTCTGGACTATGAGGAACAAACCCTTCCCAGCACAGACAGTCCCCATGAGAGCCTGGGGGGCTGGAGGCACAGCGAGCCTGCCCCGGTGCCAGCCAGGTACGGGGGGACATCCCTGTTTGTGCCATCAGTGGCTCCCACCCTCACCCTTTGCTCCTTGATACGCTCCTGGCTGAAGGGCTGGACCCAGGAGATTTGCCTAATCCAATGCCACTGGCCACAGGGATATTGGGAAGGAATTGTTCCCTGGGAGGGTGGGGAGGCCCTGGCACAGGGTGCCCAGAGCAGCTGTGGCTGCCCCTGGATCCCTGGCAGTGCCCAAGGCCAGGCTGGACATTGGGGCTGGGAGCAGCCTGGGACAGTGGGAGGTGTCCCTGCCCAGGGCAGGGGTGGGATGGGATGAACTTGGAGGTCCCTCCCAACCCAAACCATTCTGGGATTCCACGATTCCATGATCCTATGGTTCTGTTACCAACATGGTGTCCCAGTTCTCCCCGTTCCCTGCAGGAAGCAGCAGGATCCACCCTCGGCAGACCCTGAACCCTTCCGTGAGCTGCTCAGAGCAAAGACACCCTTTGGCTTTATGGTCAAACTGGTCTTAATTCTTCAGCAGGTCTGACTTCAGCTCCCAGGAGGATGTTCCCAGTGCCCACGAGTCCCAGCCCCCCGTGCCCCTGTTCCAGGACCGCCAGTCCTTCAGAGGCACCGTGCCCAGCCACAGGATTCCAGCCTACGTGGACAGCGAGGTGTTCAGCACCAGGAGGTCGGGATTTGGGCACAAGGGGTTTGGGGATGAGGGGTTTGGGAATTAAGGGTTTGGGGATGAGGGATTTGGGGGATGAGGGGTTTGAGGATGAGGGGTTTGGGAATTAAAGGTGTGGGGATGAGGGGTTTAGGATGCAGAGACAGGGAAAGCTGCTGGCATGGAAATATCTGATGGAAACTCCACTCCAGGTTGTACAATCAGTGGGAAAAGGAGTTAGAGCAGGATTTTGCTCCCAGAGGGGGCAAAAGGATTAAATCATAGAACCAGGCCTGTCCCAGGATGGAGCACCTGGACCACGTGCAATATGAGTGACTTTGGGGAAGGCATTCCTACATGACCAGGAGCAGCTCTAGGCCTTGGGATTTACACCATCCTCCTGGGAGCCTTGGGATGTTCCTCAACCATTCCACAGAATCATGGAATCCCAGAATGGTTTGGGTTGGGAGGGGCCTTAAAGCTCATCCTATTCCACCCCGTGCCCTGGGCAGGGACACCTTCCACTACCCCAGGGTGCTCCAAGCTCCATCCAACCTGGCCTTGGACACTGCCAGGGATCCAGGGGCAGCCACAGCTGCTCTGGGCAATCCTTTTGGGAATGCTTTGGCTTTGCTCAAGTGTTGGGTTTGGAGCCTGCTCTCCTGGCCTTGGAGTACAAAATGGGCACAGGGGAAACGGGCAGAGCACTGGGGGAATGCACCATGGAATCATGGAGTCCTCAGGGCTGGAAAAGGCCTCTGTGATCACCAGCTGTCAATCCAGTGCTGCCACACGGTCACCACCGAGCCACGGCCTCGAGTGCCACATCCACGTGTTTTCTGGACGCTTCCAGGGACGGGGATTCCACCGCTGCCCTGGGCAGCTGTGCCAGGGCTTGGTAGTGGCAGAAGCACGGCAGTGACTGTGAGCCCAGCACGGGCACTCCGGAGATTCCCGCTGCCACACGCTCAGGGCTTTGTGTCTCCCCAGCAGGCCCAGCCCGGATCCCAAAGGGAGCCTTTATTCTGGGAGCAGCAGCCCCAGGAGCAGCTGGTACGACAGTGCCAGGGGGCACGGGGACTTCAGCCCCCCAGCAGGACGGTGAGTCCAGGGCTGGGATCCCAACCTCCCAAACCAAGGAGCTCCCACTGCCACATTTACTCAGCATCCAGATGTCCTGATCCGTTTGCTGATTCCCTGGATGTGAGCACGTGCCGTGTGTGCCGTGGCTGCGGAGTGGGAGGGGTCAGTGCCCAGCAGGGAGATTCCAGCCGAGATTCCCACCCCCTGTGAGGATCCCTCATGCGCCCAGACTCCGAGCTTGAGACTGTTCCACTTCCTCTCCCCAGCCACGAGTCCCTTCCCAGAGATCCCACCATGTCCATGTCCCAGAGAAGCCACAGGGTGCCGTTCTACATGGACAGCTTAAGCCATAACAGCTCCAGGTAAACGGGGAGTCACGAGGGCTCTGAGGGAAACTTCCCAGGAACCCAGGGAAGAGAAGCCAGCAGGCAGAGCCAAGAGCTGAGAGAGGGAACATTGGTTTCCAGGGAGTAGATGCACGATCCAGAGGCACAGACCAACTCTTAAACCACTGCTAGCTAAAGCTGCCTAGCACAGGGTCTGGGATACATCCAGAGAAATCTCTGGAGATTTTTCACTGTGTGGGAGGCCAGAAGAGAGGGACAGGAGAATGGGGAGCTGGTTCCTGGCTGGAATTGGCCTTTGCTACAGGAAAACAGAGATGACAGCAAAGGGAGAGGGTCACTGTCCCCAGAACGTCAATGGTTAAATGACGGAACTGCTCCCAGAACAAGGCTGTTGGGAGGGGCAGGAGGTTTCCAGTATGGAATGCCACCATCCTGGGCTCCCTGCAGCCCCTCCTGGCAGTGCCAGCCCATCCAAGTGCTGTCTGACACTCCATGGAGCCACGGGTGCAGGGCTGAGGGCTGGATCTGTAACAAGGAGTAGGGTGTGGGGGGGAAGAGGAGGCACAAGATCCTCGGACAGGAATTGGCTCCAGGAAAGGTCAGCCCCGTTCCAGGTCTCATTGCAGAGCACATGGACAGAGCTCTTTTCCATAGTTTTGTTGCATCCTTCCTTCAAATCACAGAGTTGGGGACAGTTCCATTGGCTTTGGGAACGTCCCCATCCCCATCTCCTGCAATTCCCCCAGGGCCATTTCTCACCGTGGCCACTCCCATTCAGGCTCTGTGACTCACGAGCTCCATCCTCACTGGAAGATCTCGTTGGATCTTCCCTCTCATGGCCCTACAAGCGACACTTCCCCAAATCCCTTCTCCAGGGAAGCAGTCCTGTCCCGTGGCAGGTGTAGGAGGAGGAAGGGATTGCTCTGGTCCATGATAAGGTCTGGAAAGGGCTGTGCTGTCCATCTGCCCTCCCAGCAGTGGCAGCCGCTCTTCTCCTGGCTGCCAGTTTGGATCCTGCCGTGGCTCACAGACTTTTCCCTCTCTCCACAGGCTCCTCTCCAGTTCCAGTGAGAGGCTCTCCAGCTCCCAGCACAGCTCTGGGTACCAGCCTGACTCCAGCACTGCCGGGTAAAGATCCGAGGGGGGCACAATCCCCTCGCCACAGGATGGGGCTGGCACGGGGCCGTCCTGCTTCGCGAGGAATTCCAGCTCTGGCACCTGGCTGGTGTCACCCATGGTGTGGCCAGCAGGGTCAGGGCAGGGAGTGTCCCCTGTGCTGGGCACTCTTGGGGTCCCACATGGAATCCAGTTCTGGGCCCCTCAGGACAAGGCAGACCCTGAGGGGCTGGAGCATGTCCAGGGAAGGGAACGGAGCTGGGGAAGGGGCTCAGCCTGGAGAAAAGGAGGCTCAGGGGGAACCTTGTGGCTCTGCACAAGTCCCTGACAGGAGGGGGCAGCCGGAGGTGGGGGGGGTCAGGCTCTGCTGCCAGGGAACAGGGATAGGAGGAGAGGGAACGGCCTCAGGCTGGGCCAGGGGAGGTTGAGGCTGCTGGTGGAGTCACCATCCCTGGAAGTGTTCAGAAAACGTGTGGATGGGACACTCGGGAACGTGGTTTGGTGGTGACCACGGTGGTGGTGCTAACTGATGGTTGGATTGGATGATCCTAAAGGTCTTTTTCAACATTAGTGTTCCCATGATTCCATGACATAAAAGGAAAAAAAAGAGGTTTCTTCCCTTAGCCATGACAGGGCTTAGTGTAAGAAGGGAGGATTAATCCCAGCTTTTAGGCAGCAGTGGAAATGCACCATGGAAAAAGCCTGATTAGCTCCTGTCAGGGCTGCAGGCAGAGGCCCGGGGGCACAGGGCTCCCCTCGGCCTGCCCGGAGCTGCACCCGGCTGGGGCATGGAATTCTGAGCGGGGCTTGTAAAGAGGCAGGAACATGCAAGGGAGGTAAAAACACCCCCAAGCTCACCAGCAGCAGTTTACACTGGCTGGAAGCACTGGAGTCATTCCCGTGGCAGAACAGCCCCTGGAAGCAGCGCGGTGCCACAGGGGTTGGTGTTACCGGGGGAGCCGGGAGCTCTCTCCGTGCCCATTGTGTGCCTAATCCTGACGGGAGCTGGGACGGACTTATCCTTCCAACCGGCGCATAACTGGATGAAAGGGTTACATTATGCATCCCATTCTTTCCAATTAACTCGATTTGTTTTGGTGGGGTAATTAGAGGAGTTGTTGTTCAGCGACAATGCTCGATATCCAGGATTTATTCCACAACAGCAGCATCCCGCTCCGAGCCTCTCCCGCACGCGTTCCGCGGCCGGGGGCACACGCGGTCCCCGCCCGGGGGCACACGCGGTCCCCGCCCGGCTCTCCCGAGCCCCATCCGCTCTTTTCTCATGGAAATGCTTCCCGTCTCCCCAGGAGAGCGATCCTCTTTGTGAAGGAGTACGTGAACACCGGCGGCTTTGCAGCCTCCCCACGCTACGGCAGGTACGGAGTGCTGGGGACACCCGGTGTCACAGCGGGGTGTCACAGCGGGGTGTCACAGCGGGGTGTCACAGCGGGGTGTCACAGCCGGGTGCCACAGCCCGGTGTCACAGCCGGGTGTCACAGCCCGGTGTCACAGCCGGGTG